>QEPC01006374.1:1865119-1982502 GCA_003113815.1 Sphenodon punctatus
GGCTAACAACATAAAATATGAACACAATAAAATATCATAAAACATAATAAAACATCAATAAAAATAAAAACTAAAAACCAATCTCCTCCCTCACCAACCCCCACCCCTACCCACCCCTCACCCTCGCCAAATATCTGTCCCGTTCACTGGCCCCCCGACAGGTGGTGAGGTGATCGGGGACCAGAGGACATTGGGCCTTGGTTTGATGCTGGTAAATGCAAGGTCGGTGGCTAATAAATCAACTATGGTCTGGGAGGTGATCCTGGACCAGGTGGCCAACCTCACATGTGTTACCAAGACCTGGATGGACACTGAGTTGGGGTCTATATTGGCTGACCTTGTGCCAACTGGATACTTCATGCAGCATCAGCCATGGCTGGAGGGCTGGGAGGCCGGTGTAGCCATTATTTTTAAGGATGCATGTTCTGTGAGGAGATTTCCTGTGTAACCTGTTGTGGGTGTGGAGGCTCTCCATTTGGTATTGGATTTGGCCGGAGACAGAGTGGGAATACTGGTGATATACCAGGCACCCACCTGTACAGCAGCCTCCCTGCTCGCACTGACCGATCTGGTGTCGGAGGTGGTCTTGCGGTCCCCCAGGGCAATAGTTCTGGGGAACTTCAATATTCATGCCGATGCCAGTCTTGGAGGGGCAGAGCGTGAGTTCATGGTTGCCATGGCAACCATGGCCCTGTCTCAGTGGGCCCCACACATATTGGGGGACATACCCTAGATATGATATTTTGCACAGGCCTTGAGGCGGCGGATCCATTAGTGGGGGAGGTGTCAACAGTGCCCTTGTCGTGGATGGAGCATTACCTCCTTCAGGCGGGTATCCTGGCATATGTCAGCCCCCGGGAGGGTGTGGTTCCAGTTAGGTTGGTTTGCCCCCGAAGGCCCTATGGAACCAGAAAGGTTCCAGTTCGATCTAGGGGAGGTTTCCTCTGACTTTGATGGCCGCTCACTCGATGATCTTGTGTCTATGTGGAATTTCGTGCTAACTGAGGCCATCGACCGTGTGGCCCCCGGGCGTCCACTCCCGAAGCACAAACCACACAGCTCCCCATGGTACACGGAAGAGCTGCGGCAGATGAAGCGTGAAGGACGGCAGTTAGAGTGATGGTGGCATCACTCGTGTGCTGAAGTTGACCAATTGTGGCATAGACTCTGGTTACATACCTTTGCCATTGCAGTGTGGACAGCAAAGAAAGGGTTCTTTCTTGCCCTCATTGCGTCCACTAAGTCCCGCCCAGCTAAGCTGTTCCGGGTGGCAGGGGGCTGGTCAGTCCAACCTCCCTCCGCCTGGACTTAGAATAATCAAATGCTCGCTGTGATTTGTTTGTGGATTTCTTTAAGTTGCTCAAACTCACCACAGTTTTGATGCAACTTTTTTAGCAGAGGACGGGTCAGAGGGAGTAGAAGTCCTGTCCTGTCCTGCCCTGTTTTGTGGGATGAGTTTCAGGCTGTGTTGCCCTTGGATGTGGGGGATGCTCTTGGGACTGTACGAGCCACCCATTGTGAGTTAGATCCATGCGTCCTGGCTAGTTAAGGCTAGCTGGGAGACATTGGGGCAATTGCTGGCAGAGATAGTCAATGCCTCCCTTAGGGAGGGCAGGGTGCCGGACTGTCTCAAGGAGGCGGTGGTGTGGCCCCTGCTCAAGAAGCCATCTTTGAACGTTTGCGCTCGGGGTAGCTATTGGCCAGTCTCTAACCTTCCCTTTTTAGGGAACGTTGTTGAACAGGTGGTGGCTCGGCAGCTTCGGGACTCGGGAGCATTTGGATCGGGTCAGTTTTCTTGATCCCTTGCAGTCAGGCATCCATCCAGGTTATGGCATGGAGACTGTGCTTGTGGCCTCCAGTGAGTTGGACTGGGGTCGCTCAACCCTGTTGATCCTGTTAGATCTCTTGGCTGCTTTTGATACTGTTGATCATGAGTTGTTGGTGACTCAGCTGCAGTGTCATGTATTTCCTATTATAAGCATATATTTTTTGGCCATCTGTGTTCCTAATGTATTGATTTTGAGTTTCAATATATTAACTTTCTGTTTCAATGTATTGAACTTGTGTTTTACTGCATTGATTTTTAAAATCAGTTTCTATATGTACCTTGGTTCAGGCTGAGGCCTCCTCAGCTGTGTTCCAATGAACTTTTTTTAAACTTCTCAGTGAACTTTTAACCACATCCATGGAAACAGAAAAAAAATGGCTAAAGGTGGAGGCCAGAGCAAGGGCCTTATCAGTCTATATGTCTAAATGACAAATGATACCAGCCATGAACATCTCCAAAGTGAGAACTTTTCAGTCTTAATTTTTCCTAGCTAGCGCAGCTGGTTCAACTAATTGGTTAAAAAACCTTGACGCTGTGGTCAGTTCTCTCTATAATCTGACAATTAATTTTGATGGAAATATGAGGTTTTGCTCAAACTTTGAAGGAAATCTGACTCTCTGTTTAGTCTCTTTACTTGCTCAGAATAAAGAGAGCCAATTAGAATCTTGTGTATTTCCATGCTAACTGATGTCATCAGCGTCACTGCTCAGGAGTGTCAGCTTCTGGCAAACTTTGCTTCAAAGAAGGGAGACACTAGCTTTGCTTTTTCAGATTGAAATCCTACACTATGTTGGGGTTTCTCTCTCACCATCATGACAGAAAAAGTGAAGAACTGGGAAGAATGTAAAGTATTATTCTTGATATCTTTGAGCCAATGAATTGAGCGTATGTTAAAGCTTTTAGAAGCTATTTTCTTAAAACAGAAATGTTTTTTGGATCATGTAACTTTGATTGGCTATCAATACCATTTTATGTAAGCTACTGATATTTTCTATTTAAATTTAAGTAAACTATGCCTATTTTTTGTATATATTCTGAGTCTCATGTTCCATTTATTTATAAATATATTGTCATTTTACAATACTTGCTTTGCTAGCTTGGCATCAAAGTAAAGTGTAAACTCATTTTATACAACTTGGAAAAGTGTGGCCCAATCCAGTTAGACCAGATCTGCTGGGAAACATAGCTCTCTTTCCTTTTGTAAAAAAGAGACATGCAACATGACAGCAGGACTACGCAGGGATTCTTCTTCAACCTGTTCTTGAACGGTTCCGCTTTTTCCTGACTGGGAGAACCCAGCATGTGGTTCTAGGGGAGTTTTCATCTTTGCCCCGAGGTCTCACGTGTGGGGTTCCACAGGGTTCCATCTTATCCCCTCTCTTGTTCAATGTGTACATGCAGCCTTTGGGGGAGGTGTCATCAATATTTATTTTTTTATTTACTTAAAACTTATATTCCACCCTCCTGCCCAAAGGCAGTTCGGGGCGGCAAACAACATAAAATAAATCTACACATTTTAAAACAAATCATAAAAATTCACCCTCCCTCCCAAACCCCACCTCACCCCCCTACCCCCCTCGCCAAAAGCCTGGCGGAACAGCCAGGTCTTACACAAATGTCAAAACGACAGGAGGGTGGGGGCCAACCGAGCCTCCTCCGGGAGTGAATTCCACAGCACAGGGGCAGCCACCGAAAAAGATCTCACATCAGTGGCCACCCGTCTCTCCCAGGGAACCTCAAAAAAGGCCCCCACGGACGATCTCAGGGGTCGCATGGGCACATGGGGGGGTGAGGCGATCCCGCAGATAGGCAGGTCGCAGGCCGTGAAGGGCTGTAAAGGTCAAAACCAGCACCTTGAACCTAGCCCGGTGCTTTATAGGCAGCCAGTGCAGAGTCCGGAGCACAGGTGTCATGTGCTCCCTGCGTCCCGCCACAGTAAGGAGATGGGCCACACCATTCTGCACCAGCTGCAGCCTCCGGACCAACTTCTCGGGCAGCCCCACGTAGAGCGTGTTGCAGTAATCCAGCCTCAAGGTGATGAAGGCATGGATGACAGTGGCGAGGTCAGAGTCTGAGAGATATGGCCGAAGCCGCCGGACAAGATGTAACTGCCGAATATGTAATATGCTGATGACACCCAGCTATGTCTCTCATTTTCCTCTGACTCAGGCCCGCAGTCTCGGTGCTTACCCAGTGTCTGTTGACTGTGGGGGTTTGGATGAGGGCATGCTGCCTGAAATGAAATCCTGACAAGACAGAGGTGATGGTTGGGCTGGGGGGGTAGTGGTTCCCATCACTGATGGAGTCCATCCTCCCCTGCTTTTGCAGATCCGGAGTTTTGGGGGTGCTCCTGGACCCACAGTTTCGCCTGGATGCCCAGGTGGAGGCTGTGGCGAAGGGGGCATTTCGTCAGTTACATCTGGTGTGTTGGCTCAGGCTGTATGTCTCAGACTCGAATCTGGCCACAATCGTCCATGCTTTTATTACCTCGAGACTGGATTACTGCAGTGCACTCTACGTGGGGCTACCCTTGGAGCTGGTTCGGACGCTGCAGCTGGTGCAGAATGCGGCAGTCCATCTCTTGACTGGGATGGGCCGACGCGAGCACATTACACCAGTGCTCCGTTCTCTGCACTGGCTGTCGATAGTTTTCCAGGCCCAATTCAAGGTGTTGGTGTTGACCCTTAAAGCCGTAAATGGCTTGGGCCCCACCTAACTGCTGGACTGCCTCACTCTCCGGGTTCTGGATCGGCCCCTGCAGTCAGCTGGGGGCGTCCTCCTCGGAGTGCCCCGGGTTTCCCAGGTGTCCATCATGATGAGGGTATTCTCTGTAGCTGTACCGCAGCTGTGGAACTCCCTCCCATTGGAGGTCAGCTTAATTACTGATCGCCCCTCTTTCCGTAGACACTGTAAGACCTGGCTGTCCTGCCAGACCTTTCTCAAGGGAGGTGGGGGTGGGAAGGGATGGGTTTTGTTTTAATTGTTGTTTGTTGTATATTTTAATATGTTTTAAAATGTTGTGAGATGTCCCGAGATGCCTGAGGCAGGAGGGGGCGGGGCAGCATATACGTTTTTAAAATAAATAAATAAATAAATAAATATTATCGTAAGCCGCCCAGAGCTGCCTATGGCAGGATGGGCAGGCTAGAAATTTTTAGAAATAAAAAAAATGTAAGAAAATAAATATCTAAAACACCTGTAAAAATTTCAGCCATAACATACCACTGATTGGACACAGCACATCTCAGAGACACCAAGTATGTTTGAATTATCCAAGGCTGACAGACAACACCTACAGAACAGAATTACTTTTTCCTTTCTTGCATTTATCTGCGTTATGCTAAATGGCATTCCAGATGACAGGCAGAAGGATCTACTCCTCTCTAAGAACTGACTGTGACAGAACAGCTACTAGAACTCTTCCCACTACCTAGGCTCCTCTGTAATTTTATTTATTTATTTATTCGATTTATACCCCGCCCCTCCTGAACACAGCTCAGGGTGGCTTCCAACAATAAAAACATAAATATAAAACAATTTAAAACATATAAAAATACAATCTCAATATTAAGAACAGGACCCAGGAGACATTAAAAAATAAATAGGGTAGGGGCGATAAAAAATCCACTAAACGCTCCCCCCCCCCCCAAAGGCCTGGGTGAACAGCCAGGTTTTACACCTTCGCCGGAGTATCAAAAGGCTTGGGGCCAGGCGAGCTTCCTCCGGTAGGGAGTTCCAAAGACGCGGCCCGGCCACGGTGAATGCCCTCTCCATTGTGGCCCCCTGCTTAACACGGGGGACCTCCAAGAAGGCACTCCCGGCAGACCGAAGGAGCCGCTCCAGGGCCCAGAGGACAAGGTGGTTCCTGAGGTATGAGGGGCCGAGACCATGAAGGGCTTTGTAAATCAATACCAACACCTTGAACCTGGCTTGGCACGCTATCGGCACCCAGCGCAGAGCCCGGAGCACAGGTGTTATGTGCTCCCGACGACCCGTCCCCGAAAGGAGACAGGCCACCGCATTCTGCACTAGCTGCAGCCTCCGAACCAGGCACAAGGGAAGCCTCACGTAGAGCACGTTGTAGTAGTCCAGTCTTGAGGTGAGGAAGGCATGGATGAGGGAGGCCAGGTCCGGGCCGGAGACGAATGGACGCAGCCTCCACACCAGATGCAACTGGAGAAAGGCAGCCTTTGCGACTGCCTCCACCTGCCGCTCCAGGCCGAGATCCATGTCCAGCACCACCCCCAGACTCTGGACCTGTTGAGCTATGGGAGGGAGAAACCCCCCCAATAAGGGGGGGGTGACACCTCCCTCACTCTCCCCACCAACATCACCTCCGTCTTATCGGGGTTGAGCTTCAGTCTGCTCTGCCACATCCATTCTGCCACGGCCTCCAAACACTGGGATAGCACCGAGATAGCAGGGTCTGGGTCCGTTGAAAAAGAGAGGTACAGCTGAGTATCATCAGCATATTGGTGACAACGCACCCCGAACCCTCTCACGACCCCCCCCCAGGGGCTGCACCCAGATTGAAATGGAACCAGGAAACCGATGCTGTCTAGATGCGCCTGGAGCTGGAGTGCCATCGCCCGCTCAATAACCTTCCCTAAAAAGGGAAGGTTAGAGACAGGTCGGTAACTGGCAGGGCATCCATGTCCAAAGATGGTTTCTTCAGCAGGGGGCACACCACAGCCTCCTTGAGACTGGGCGACAGCCTCCCCTGCTGCAAAGACGTTCACTACCCTCGCCAGCACCGTCCCCAATGTCTCCCTGGAGGCTTTCACCAGCCAGGACAGGCATGGATCAAGTTCACAAGAAGTGGCCCTCACAGACCCCAAGACATCCACCGCATCGGCCGGCATCACTTCCTGAAACTCCCCCCACAAAGATGGACCAGACAGGGCCTCCATCACCTCACGCTCTCTACCTACTGCCCCTAATCCAGAGGCAAAGTCGCTCTGAATCCGAGCGATCTTGTCTGCGAAGTAGGTGACAAACTCCTCACAGCGGGCCTGGGACAAGTCCCCATCCAGGTGGAGCGAGGACGGACTAACCAACCCCTGCACCACCCGAAACAGCTCTGCCAGACGTGACTTCGCAGATGCTATGAGGACAGCAAGGAACTCCTTCCTCGCTGCCCTCACAGCCTCAACATAGGACCGCAAATGGGCCCTATGGAGAAGTTGGTTGTAGTCAGAGCGAGTACGCCGCCAGCGTCGCTCCAGCCTCCTGCCTACACGCTTCATACACTGCAGCCCCTTGGTAAACCAAGGGGCTCTGCGGTGACGAGATCGAGGCAGAGGGCATCTCGGAGCCACCCTGTCGATGGCCTCCTCCAGCAAGGTGTTCCAAGACTGGACCAGCTCATTGATAGAGTGACCGAGAACTTTTGTGGTGAGAGAACTTGTAGTATTTTATAAAAGAATGTTACATACAAAGCTTGCTTCTTAGGGCCTTATTGCATGGACTCCCTCCCCTCCACCTCACACACGTGTGCAGGTGGTAGGGGTGTCCATGTGTTTTCTGTAGCGGGTGTGGGGAAGATGGGGAGGCTTCCGCGGAAACGCCATGGGTGGGGATACATACACGCTCCCACACTCCACCCACCACCCAGGCACCACCCAGACACGGAGCAATGGGTGTCAATGCTCTGTGTGTGGAGATGGATGGAGGTGGGTGGGGGTCCATAGGAATGCACCCCAACGCACCGCCCACCCGCTGCGCTGCCCATCCATCCCCCCACGCACAGCGGCCCATATGAAAAGGTCCTTAGTTCTGGAAAACTCAAAACAACATCACAAATATTGCTTGTAACTGCCAGGTACTATCGACTTTTGCTTTGCTGTAACAACCTTTCCAAGCTGGCCAAGATTTTCAAAAGTAATTCATGGTTTTGAAATCCTAACTTGAGACACCTCCTAGGAGCTTAATTTTAAAAGGATGCTTGTTAAGCATTAGAGATTAAATAAATGAGCAATTTGAAATTCACAAATAAAATTTGGATATTTGTTTGTGGAAAAAAATATCCACTTTTATATTTGTCACTGTTGCCAATTCATTTATCTGGTGTTGTATTAATTTGTTCCCTTTGTTATATGGTATTTTGTTATTTGGTATTTTTTGTGACTCTCTCCTGCATTGTGTCACACAGATGTATAAAATTCACATTTGTAGATTTTAATAACCTGCCAAATAGTCCTGCTGAAGACACAAAGTACCGAATAAAAGAAATATTGAATCATCAAGGTGACAAACTTCACAAATGAATGGTTTTGATAAGGATGAATTCCACAGATTATACATCATTTTTGTATATCCATATCAGCTCTACTAAGTATTACTGAGAACTGACACTTCAGGTACCCAAGAACAAAGGCAACCAAAATCACCCATTTTTAAAACCTTAGCCTCAATTGTCCATTGTAGAGTTTGTGGTATCCATTCCCTCAATCACTACACCCAGGTCATTGCTGTCTGTCATAAAGGCTATATTTGGAGCTGAGAAATAGGTTTAATAAGGTTTATGCTGCAAGAATGGCACTTGCAGCACTGAATCAAATATCATTCGGCACCCATAGCAGGCAGAACATAAACGTATGGTAGGGATCCCACAATCCATAAGCTGAATGTTCAGCCTGCTCCACTACTACATGGATTCAGAACTACACACTTCCCCAAAGTTTCTGTTTAGGAAGGACAGTCCCCTCTTTGGGTGCTGAATTCCACTGTTCCTCTTTCAAGGGGTCAAAACAGAAGAAAGAAAAAAAGACCAGAATTCATGCTACAGGCACCTCCTTTCTGGTTTTCTCCCAGGAAAAGACAATGGGGAGATAATGGAATAAAAAGAAACTAAGTGGAATGAGAAGCAGGAGAGCTTCTGTCTAGAGCTACAACCAGGCACCCCAACTGCTGGGAGACATGGAACTGTTACTATGGAGCATAGGAATGGAGGCTTAAGTCCATTAAAAAAAAATTTAAAAAAAATTCCCAGGGCCCAGAAAAGAGGATAACCTAGTGCATTATCCTGAAGCTGTTTAACATCAGTGCAAAAAATCACATTCACTTCAACGGGACTCATGTCAATGATGTGTTAAGGAACAAGTCCGGTGCTAAATAGCTTGAATATTGTGCAGTCATTTTGGTTTTATTTCTCCCTCCTTCTATATATGCAAATGAAGGCCTATTATTACCATCCATAGTTAAGGGGTGTCCAGGGGTGTTGATTCTTATTCTAAAGGGTCACTTTTAGATGCTTATAGAAGCATTTATTTATTTTTTTAAGGTTGAAATCGGGCATGTTTGTTGTTAGAGTAAACTTTGCTTCTGAAAGTTTGAACAGAAATAGTGCATGGGGAATGAGCCAAGTCTCTTTCCAGATAATGGAAGTAAACAAGGCTGGCCTGACTTGTGTGAATGGTGAACAAGAGATGGTATTCTGCAGATGTCTAACAAATAGAATCCCTTGATGTAATTTCTCTCTGTCTTTTTTCCTTTTGTTAAAGTTAAAACGATGCAATAGACTATGAAATTCCATGCCAATCTGGCTCAACAGAATACAGAAGGCAACATGAGGTTTTGTAACCTAAGAAGTCCATGTAATTTGTCAATGGGTGTTGATTAAATTTCTAAGTATAGTCTTCGTTCCATCCAACTTAATTAGATAGGGCTGGTCCTTGAATGCAATACAGCGTAACAAAAAGTCAGATTCCAACTCTTTGCTGAATAGGTCAATACGTCAGTGGGATCCTATGCATATGTTCTATTGAATGGAAGCCTTTATCAAAAGCCTACTATAGAGCAGATGCCAGTAGCCTGAGCAGACATATCAGTGCTATTAAAAATTCTTTTTGTGTAACCTAATTTAGAGTTAGCGAGAGACCACTGCTGAATTGCCCATTTCTCTGCTTTTAATCAGGCCAATAATTCTGTATACGTTTCAAACACAGTCAGAGGTTTCTTCCAGCTGACAATCCAAAAGATGTCAGGCAGCAGGTGTTCGCAAACAGCTTAGCTTTTCAGTCTTAGAGGCTTAGATGATGTCCTTTAGACTGGCAAGTATGTGTGTCAGAGAAGTGGAGGAAACTCTCAAGGTCTGTCATTTAAGGCAGGTACTATCAGACAACGACATTAGATGTCCTCGCAGAGGCCCCCAATACATGGGGTTCCTAAATAAACCTGAAATGGCAACATGCGTGTGAGAAGCACTGGGGTAAAATAGGAGTCCATAGAGCTTAAATCATGGGAAGTCCCTGCCTATAAAGGGCCTGCAGCAATTCAGGAGGGGGCTTGCAACACATGTGATCCATGTGTAAAACTACAAATAGGAACATGTGTATAATATATGGGCCTGCAATGAAGGGAGTCCCGGCCAGCAAGGGGATTGTACGTTTAAATGAATATCAAAATGAATTATGATAACATTTTTCTTTTTCTACACAAGAGGTATGAAATGGCGTGATAATAACTTAAATGATTTGCCATCTAAGGTCCGGTTTAATGAAGGCAGAATTTAGGCTTAAGGGGGAAGTTTAGCAGGGATAGCCCCTGTATAGCCTTAGGTAGTCCTAGTTCTAGCCTTCATTCGGTCCTTATAGAGCTTCGTTATTGTAGTCATATGTTTATGGTTTAGATTTTAGAGAACAGAAAGTTGCTTAGCTTATCCTGTTATAATTATTATTATTTTATTATTTTACTTTGTTCATTGTGTTGTCTGTTTACCTGTTTTTGTATGGGCTATGGCGAGAGCTAGTGCCACGAATAAATAAATTCAATTCAATTCAATGTCCATCAAACATCCCTCCGGCACAAGGGAACCCACACTACAATTTCACACAAGGCCCAAACCTTTCTGGATCCAGTGCTTCTTTAAGGCTTTAACAGCCATGAAGGAGAGGAAATACACTTTTCAGTCATCTTTGTTGGACTCTACAACAGGGCTGGAGAACCTGAGGCCTGGGGTCAAATGTGGCCCCCGGCAGGTTTTATGTGGCTCCTTTCCAGTTCCTGTATCGCGTCTGTGCATCCAGTTTAGGGATGGGAATTTGAATTCTGATTAAATCCATAACTGTACTGAATAGGCCATTATGGGTTTTTGAAAACCCATTATGGTTTTTTCCAAACTGAACCAGAAAAGTGTGACAAGCCTGTTTCAGTTTGGTTCTAAAATTAAAAAACAAACTACCACGCATGTGCAAAATGGTTTCCAGACCATTTGAGACATGTGCAGCAGCCATTTTGTGCAAGGGTAGACCAGCTTCCCTTTTCCAAAAAGGCACGCATGAGCAGAACATCTGGTGCAATGACCATTTTTGCATGTGCAGTAATTTTACATTTAAAAAAAATATATTTTATTTTAAATTACTGCACATGCAAAAATGGCCACCAGATTGTTCTGTGCATTCACACCCTTTTCCAAAATGGTGGCAGCAGCATTGCTGCCATTTTAGAAAGGGCAGCCAGTCCATTTTACACATGTGCAGAATGGCTGCCCTTTTCCAAAATGTTTCAAACTTTTCTGGAGCACCAGTAGTGGGGCTGGGATGGAGTAAGTGCCGCTTGCTTTGTTTCTTCTGCTCCGTCTGCACATCTAGCATCCTGCCTTTACATGGATGGACCGCCTGGGTGCGAGGCAGAGCAGAACCATGGGTGCTCTTTGTCTAAAAGCACCCATAGTTTGACTAAGCTAATCATTCTTACTCTATTGTGCAATAGAGCTTTACTAGCTTAAAAACTATGCTTTCAAAATTTCCACTGAGCACAAAGAAGCAGGAAAAAATAGCTGCCCATCATGAAGGCGCTCTCTGGTCAGTTCTAACAACACAGAAAAGACAACTTTCCATTTTCAAGCTCCACAACCACTAGATTTACATTTGTCCTCATTCCAAATCACAAACTGAAAGTTTGGATTAGAGCTTTAGGCAGGGAGATAGCAGCTCTCAAAAAATCCATCAGAGAATAAATTATATCAAACTGTTTTAAGTTCACCTACTGTCAATTTAAAGTCAAAATGTAACTTGTTTACTCAATGCTTTTGTAATGATAATCACCTCCTAAGCTATCCTGGTAAGATAGGTCTTAAAAGATTTCATATGCATGTGTATGCGCTTTAGCATGTTTATATTTGATTATGAAAAGGAAGCTCAGTAACAACCTCTGTCTAATCTCTCTATTTTAGGCCGCTTTTAGACGAGCGGCACGCAATTTCAAATTATGCGCAATCACGATGCACAATCGCGCGCCGCTCATCTAAAAGCAGCCTTAAAAGAAAACTCTCTAATTTCTTTTCTACCCCACCCCGATGTGGCTCAGGAAGGGAAGGAGGGCATTATGTTTGTTTCTTGTTGATGTTTGTGGTAAATACATTTTGCTACTGTGAGAAGAGTAGCTCAAAGAAACGAGACAGCAAGCGTTTCAGGACTTCCAAAAATGTTCTGAGAGTGTAAGGAGCAGCCATGATTCATCTACTGAGAAAACTCTGTCTGTCACTTGCAAATATCTCATTCTCTTGTGTCACAGTTCTTTTGTTCTTGTGAAACACATTAAATAGAACTGAGGTGAGGAGTGCTGCTCCCCTCCCAGGGGTGTAGCTAGGTGGGAATGGGTCGAGGTGCAGAAAATGGGATCGGCCCCCTACCGGGGGTGCATATGCATTCTACATGTGTGCGGGCCTCCCAGGCTTGTGGGCCATGATGTGTCTGCACCTTCTACACCTATTATAACTACACTTCCACCCCCTCCTACATATAGCGTATGTGCTTCATTCCACGCATTGACTAATCAGTGTGGGGCTGAAACTCAATCAATTTTTTTCTTGATTCTCACTGAGAAACATGGTTCTTGACTCGTTTTTAGCAAGAATCAATAATCAAGAAAACCCATGGTTCTTGACACTTTCTCAGTCGAGAACTTTCTCGATTTACTATATACCGGTTGCCATGATTACCATTTGCCGTGATTTGCCATATACTGCTTACTGTGTACCATGTTCATCCCAGTAATGTGAATGTGCAAAATGGCTGCCCTTTTCCAAAATGGCAGCGATGGTTTGCACACGCAGAAGAGCTGTGGTGGCCGGCCGTTTTGCATATGTACATTATGAGACGAACATGGTATACAGTAGGCGATACAAAGTAACATAGGTGTATGGTACACAATAAATTTACAGTAAACGGTAGATCGAGAAAAATTCTTGACCAAGATCTCAAACCATTACTGAGATTATCCCAAGATCTTGGTAATGATTCTCGTAAGACTTTTGTGTGAAAAAAATTGATTCTCCTTTCAGTCATAAGTAGGGAAGGAGCAGGTTATTCTTCTACTAACTGCTATTCCATAATGGTTCCAGTTCCAATGCAGTCTGTGCATGCATCACACCTGTTACAGATCCAGGTTTTTTTAATTTCCTGATTTAATTTCCTGATTTAAATACAGATCCATATTTAAATCAATTAACAAATAAAAAACATTTTTTAAAGAACAAAACCTGGTGCACATTCACAAAATAGCCACCAGACAAGACCATCCTGTGCACGAGTGCCCTTTTCCAAAATGGTGGCAGCAGTGTTGCTACTGTTTTGGAAAAGGGCAGCTGGTCTGCGCGCATGCGCAAAATGTCCACTGTTGTATACAGATTGGCTGCCCTTTTCCAAAATGGCAGTGACACTGCAGCTGCAGAACAGCTGGTGGACATTTTGTGCATGCACAGTTATTTTTTTATTTATAGATTTTAAACCGAACCACAACAAGCCTGTTGCAGTTCAGTATTAATTAATCCATAACTACCTACAACTGGGGTTCCCATTATGGGCAGTTATGGTTTAATCAGAATCCATAATGCCCATCACTAATAACAACCAAGTCAAGATTTTGGCTTTCTTAGTCTCTGCTAAGAAGTAATGCTTAAGACATTTTTATTATACAGACTGAAAGCCTTAACTCTGTTAGAATTTAATCAACATTTTAACAAACATCACCACTCAATTAAACTAACACTGGAACATTCCTACAATAATATCAATTTCCTGGACACCACAGTTAAACAATGGAACCTTACAAACGATAATATACAGGAAACAGACGGACCACCATATGTATCTCCTCCATAGTTCCAGCAGCCACCCTAGACACACCAAGAAATCAGTCATCCATGGCCAAGCTCTCAGATACCACAGAAAATGCTCCAGTGAGAAGGCCCACAATACTCACCTTGCCATACTAAAAGCTGCTTTCACCATATAAGGGCACTCCATCTGAGTATAATAGAACTGACTAATCAAATGCCTTGAGTAAACCTGCTACATTACAAGAACGAGGAACTCTCTAACCACACACACCTTTAGTTGTTACGTACCAACCCAAACTGGAACCCATATGTAATATCATCAAAGAACTCCAGCCTATACCGGATAGGGACCAAACCCTGAAAGAGATCTTTCCTGGCCCTTCTGGCTTTCAAACAACTTCCCAATCTCTCTCAGCTAATTATCCAAACCAAGCTCCCCACCACCCAGGATACCCCCCCACCACTACAGGAAAAAGACCCTGCCATAAAAGGAGATGTAATGTTTGGCTTGCTTGACATCTCAACTGCAAACAGCATCCAGAAATCCCATAGAAGTCTACTTAGAACATAAGGAACCTACAAGTGCAATTCTAAAATCTGGTATACCTCATTCAGCACACTAAATCCCCCCATGGGAACCATGTAGGTGAAACCCACCAGCCCTTGTACAAATGCATGAACTTGCACAGAAAAAAAGATCATGAAAGAGCACAGATTCTACTGTTGACCGAATTCTCCCAGAGTGAGCACTCTATTTCTGACCTCTCTGTCCTTGTCTGATTAAAGAGGGAAGCAAAGTGGCTCAAATGACATTTTATTGGACCATTCTTGTCTGATTACTTATCAACAGCTCTTATTCTATTCTTCTGAATTGCGGACCGCCTACCTGGGGCTCATTCTCACCTCCCCCCACCCCTTTGTCATTGTTTGACATCACTGTATATATCTCACTGCTTTGCTCACTCTATAGTTCTAATTCCTGGCTTGCCTGACAAAGGACCCTATGAGGTCTGAAAGCTTGCATACCTCCCCCAACTGGAGTTGGTCTAATAAAAGATATCATTGTACTACTTTGGCTCAGTTGCCTCTATTTGAGACCAACACAGCAACCTTACTTTCTCCACACTTGTCTTAAAAAGGAAGCCTATGCAACACCTCTAAAAGGTGAACCTGGGAACAAAATCACAGCTGTTCTGGATACAAAGAACAATCGACTCAATTGGGATGTGGGTTTCACAAGCCATTAAAGAAATTTCCAAGTCTAATGACTCTCTAGTTAGTGGAATCTTGAAGTTCTTACGCTTCCCACCTTGTTGTATTCCACCCTTTGGAAATGCAGATCTCCTCCCTGAGTCTTGTCATCACCTTCTCCCCCCTCCCTTCGCCATTGTTTCCAATCACGGCATTTATCTACGTTGCTTTGCTCAGTCCGCAAGGACCATGTGAGGTTTGAAAACTTGCATACCTCCACTACTACATACCAACTGTAGTAGTTGGTCCAATAAAAGATATCAAGCTCGTCTCATCAACTGTCTCTCTGACATCTCTACTTGGATGTCTCAACGTCAACTCAAACTCAACATGGCTAAAACTGAACTCCTTATCTTCCCCCCTCATCCTTCCTCTCCTTCCTCACTGTCAATAACTATTGATGGAGTCACCATCCTGCCTGTCCCCCAAGCCCGTAGCCTAGGCTTCATCTTTGACTCAGCCCTTTCTTTTAAACCCTACATTGACTCTGTTGCTAAATCCTGTCGCTTCTCCCTCCATAACATTGCTAAGATTCGCCCTTTTCTCTCTGTCTCGTCTGCCAAAACTCTTGTTCATGCTCTGGTCATCTCTCGCCTCGATTACTGTAACCTCCTTCTCACTGGCCTTCCCCGGTCTCACCTTTCTCCCCTCATCTCTGTCCAAAACTCTGCTGCCAGGGTCATCTACCTCGCCAGTCGCTTCGACCATGTGCAGCCCCTCCTCTCTTCGCTTCACTGGCTTCCCCTTCCTGAACGAATCCTGCACAAGCTCCTAGTCTTCACCTATAAAGCTCTTCACAACCTTGCTCCCCCCTACCTCTCTGCACTTATCGCCCTCCATACTCCAGCCCGTGCACTTCGCTCCTCCTCTGTCCCTTCTCTCACCCTTCCACGCCTTCCCTGCTCCCCTAAGCGCCTTCGTCCCTTCTCACTTGCTGCCCCCCATGCCTGGAACTCCCTCCCTGTCCACATCCGCCTTGCCCCCTCCCTTCATACCTTCAAATCTCTCCTTAAAACTCACCTCTTTCGCTCTGCTCTGTCTGACTCTTTATCCTGCTGAGCCACTATTCCTATACCTACGATCGGTTTACCCTTATCCTTGCAACATGGACCTGCCTGCTGTCATTCTCATCGTAACCAAGCCAAGTACGTGCACTTGAGACCTCGCATCTTCATGAATGTTAGACCCCTTGTCTCTCCCTCTGTTCCCCTTCCTAAGTCTCTCCCCCAGCTCCTGTCTCTCAGATTGTAAGCCCTAGGGGCAGGGACCGTGTCTATTTTATTACTTTGTAAAGTGCCAGGTACACTGCTGGTGCTATATAAATGTTTGTTAATAATAATTAATAAGTTTGGGAGCTGCCTCTCCTCCAGCCATCTGAAATCTGTGACACTTTAGGAACACCAGAAGACTGTTCATACAGTGCCCAGATGGTATTAAAATTAGGCACTGCAAATGAGATTAAATAAGCTACTTTCTGTCTTTTGTTGTACATTGCAACACCTTTCCTTCAGATAGGCCCGCCCTGATTAGAAATTCAAATATGTTATCTCATAAGCAGCATAAATCAATCAATGCCCAGAGAAAAGCAAGGATGTGTCAGAAAAATGTATACATCAAAAGGGTTCCACAGCTCTAAACAAAAGAATTCTGGAAAAAATGTCCACTGTTTGAATCTGGATGTAGGCTAGGTGTACTGAATGGTTATTCAGGCTTCTATCTGACAGTTCAAAATATACACACACACAACCCTTTAACTGTTATCACAGATTTAGTTCAAGCATGGCTGAAGAACAGTCTTACAGCGCTGCAGACTACATAACTCTAATAAATTGAAAGGTGAAATATTCATTCCGTCTTTTCCTAAGGCTGTTGGTTGTACTGAATTCCTGCTACATGAGCTAAAACTCACTAAGTTGATTATCTCATAGCTTTCTACCTTCCTCCTACCTGAACAAACATGGGCAAGATGTGGAGCCAGAGCCACAGAATTCCCGGTTGTGTCAGATAGCTGAAGAAAAAGGCTGTAAGGACAATGTGTGTAAACAGACAGATGGCAGCTCCAGGGGTGTCTCTGTCTCCTACAGGTTGGCCGGTTCATCTAAAAGGCACCCGCCAGATGTTGAAAGACGGGCAGGCAGAGGCTGCTCTGGGGCAGCCTTGGTGGCAGCACTCCGGAACATCCAGGAGCATGCTGCGCAGAGCAGGCTGGCCAAACCCAGGGCAACAGCCAAATGTGGAGCTGCTGCTCATCTTCTGGGTGGACCCATGCTGCAGCTCTGTGCCCATCTGTCCTTTGTCCTGGTCATCACCATAGAGTCACGGGCTGGGCAGCAGCCTACAGCCTCTGGTGAGCTTCCGCAATTTTATGGTGCTGGAAGGGGCACCACGCAAGTGGCCCACAGCCCAGGGACACCACCAATACATCTGTTGTGGGCTCAACCAGAGCTGGGAACAGGCAAACATGGGGGTGGGACCTTGGAGAAGCTCGGGGGACCAGCAGGCTCCCCATCCATCTAAAAACACCCAATGTTACATAATGGCAAATATACGGATAAAACCTGCACATATTCTGAGGAGTCCAAATTGGGCAGCACACGAAGAGGATCAGTGAGTGAGCTAGTTCCTTTTTAGAACTGTCATCTTGTGCTCAAGAATCTGACCATTCATTTTAAACATTAAAAATTGAGACTTTAAGGTAGCAACCTTTAAAATATTATAAGCCAAGTATCGTCATGGTGTCTGGGAGAATCAACACTTCACAAAACAATACCTTTTGGAAGGCTGATATATCTGGTTAATTTAAATGAATTATTAAATCCAAGACCTAACTAGGATCATTTAAAGATCAGAAGTGCTGCATATTTCATTGCTTTCTAAATTACACAAAAGAGGGAAGCAAAGATCTACAGTGTGTGCTACTGTAATGTCGTCTTGTGCTCTCCAAAGCAGCTGGTGCTTGTGGGGAGGATCAATGCCAAGAACATCAAGTCCCCACCAAAAGGAATCAAGGCCAAGGACAGTGGAGCATCTGAACTTCTATCTAGCACATACACATCTGGGGCTGATGACTGGCGATGATGATCATGCTGAAAATTAGAGGAGTTCAAGGAGTCCATGAAAAGACTTGAAATAGCTAGGGTTTCGGAGTTCCCAGAAAAAAGATCATGAAGAGTGTGGTAGATCACAGTATCTTTTCAGGAACAAAAAGAACATAAAAAAACTAAAATTAAGGAACTCATTCAGGAAAGAATGGAAGATTCTCCGAGTTACTGACTTGGGGTTAATACTGAAGAGACAGCCTTAGCTGAGACTAGTAATTAGGGTGTGATTTGGAGCTAATTAGGGTGTGATTTGGAGCTATATAAAACCTGCTGACCCAGAGCAGAGGAGGCAGAGCCCCCTACCTGAGGGGGCTGAGAGGAGCCAGAAGCCTTAGGCGGGGTCAGGACCTCTGTTTGGAACTGGATTTAGCCTAGGTTTTCCTTTAATTTCCTTATTTGCTGTGTTAAGTTTTGTTTATTAAATATAAATAGGTATGGAATTAAGTGAACTCTGACACCTAAACTCTCCCAGACTGTGTTCTGCCTTCTGGGACTGGTGAAGACAGCTCACCAGCCTACATTTATACTGAAAGGAAAATTGTTCGAAAATTCTCCTGACTTCAAACAGTAGAGCAGCCACATGTTAAATTTGTGTTTACCATTAGATACTAGTACGTAGTGGTATTTGAGACAAAGCAGTATTAGGGGATAATTACTAGGGGTGGACTTTTGGTTTAAATTGTAGATTCGTATCTGTATCAGATCCATATCTGCAGTTATTTAATTACAGATCCATATTTAAAATCAATTAAAATAAAATAAAATAATACATTTTAAAAAATACTTGTGCATGGGCAAAATGGCCACTGAACCATTGTACACGTGTGCCCTTTTCCAAAATGGTGACAAAAGCGTCACTGCCATCTTGGGAAAGGACAGCCAATGGTCTGCATATGCCCAGCGGGTATTTTGCGCATGTGCAGACTAGCTGCCCTTTTCCAAAATAGTAGTGATGCTGCTGCTGCCATTTTGGAAAAAGCTGTGCATGCACAGAACAATCCAGTGGCTATTTTGCACATGCACAGTGATTTTTTAATATTAATTATTTAAGAACTGAACCAAAACAAGCTTGTTTCAGGTTGGTACAGATTAATCCATAACGACCCATTCTGTGCAGTTACGGATTTAATCTGAATCCAAACTCCCGCCCCTAATAATTACAATATTTCAAGTATGAAAAAAGTGGCAATTAGCAGGAAAAGGTTGACTTTCTAAAAATGGAGGGTGTTCTAACTTGGAGAACAGGGGAAACAAAACCTTGAACCTCCTTTGTAGATGAAATAAGTCATCAGTTCCTTGAGAGGATAAATATTAAATACCCTTTCATCAAGGGAAGGATTGCTGGGAATAATATGGGGTGTCAGGGAAACAGAATCTTAGTAAGGGTCCCTGTGAGTCTCCTTACCCCTAGCTCTGAGGGCATGAACCACCAGCAAAGCAGCAGGCCCCTTTTCTAGACCTATGAGCAATAAAGTAGAGATGTGCGAACAAAATGGGGTTCGGATGTTTGGCCATTTGGCCCGGAAACCTAGTTTGGGTTCGGGGGTTCGGTCTGGTGGAGTTTGGTACCACCGAATGTTTTGCGGAGTTCAGACCCGCCGGGAGGCTTGGTGCGTTCCAGTAACCCCCATGGGTGCCCATGGCGGCATAGCAGGCTATTGGAGACCCAGCAGCAGCAGTGGTGGGGACACACCAATCGGACTGGGAGATAAAGCTGTTTGTTTACAAACAACTCCACCCCATGTGAGTGATCAGAAGGTTGTTACCTTGTAAAGAAGGTTCTTCGAGATGGCTCCCAACATTCTCACAACTGGGCTGTGCGTGCTCACCCTATTCAAATAATAGACCACATGATGGTCTCGAGCTCCTCTAGTATAAAATGTACTCTCCCCCTCAGAATGACAGTTCCTTCCAACCCTTTTTAGGCATATAAGAAAAAAATTCCATTCAGGGCTGGAAAGGTGGGTGTTGTGAGAATGGTTAGAGTCATCTCAAAGAACCTTGTTTACAAGGTAGCAACCTTCTGTTCTTTGAGTGGCTCCTTACAGGCCCTTTTTACATGGCTACGCCCAGTGGTGGGTCCGTGAGCGTGCCAGTGCATGGGCGGGGCATGCACACAGCCGCACACGCATCCCCACTCACCCCCCCCACTCATCCACACCCACAATATCTATCTAGCTCTATAACTAAGCTAACTCCTACAACTATCTAATCTAATCTAGCTAATATCTATCTATCTATATACACAGTGATGGGGGGGGGACAACACAGGGAGGGGTACAAAACTGAAATGAAACCTAAATCAATCTAATCCTACTCTAAATAAATCCAAAAATAAGTGAAGGGATGGAATATATACAGGGAGGAGGGAAGGATTCAATGGAGGGTAGGGGGAAAGAACACAGGGAGGGGTAAAAAATAAAACACCTAAATCTATCTAATCTAATCTAAATAAATGAAACTATGGAGGTAAATGTGTGAGAATGGGTGAAATAGGAGGAGGATGGCAATGGATTAGGAACACAAACTGCTGGTAGAGGGAGACTTCTGAAAATGCTGACAGGATCAGTGGCTAGCTCAGAAGGAATTGGAAGGGGGAGGGCAATGACTTTTGTTACTTGCTGCGCCCGCCTTACCACAAGCCCCATTGGCTCTGTGAAGCCTGCCAATCGCAGACTGCGAAGCCAGTGGTCTGAGGAAAAGAGGGATGGTGATTGGGCAGGCTGACTGCTAGTCCAAGCCTCTCCACCATTGGCGCCAGGAAGTCTGCTCCTCAGCTGCCCCTTCCCCGGGCCTTCCAGCCCTGTTTTTCCCGCCCGAATGCCGCTGAACTAATCCAAACGCAGCCGAACTGTTCGGGGCTTCAGGCGTTCGGTCCGGCTGTCCCAGGCGTTCGGTCCGGCTGTCCAAACAGACCGAGTTCAGGCCAAACAATGAATGCCCAAACTGCATTCGTACATCCCTACAATAAAGGAAAATCTGTCCCAGTCCTATGTTCATGGGGGAAACCCAGTGTGCTTCCATGGGTAGTGTGCTGGATTTGGAGCTGCAAGTTGTGAATTCAAATCCTGTCTTCATTGGGTGGCCCTGGGCAAGTGACTGTCTCTCACCTTCTGTTCTTTGTCTATGAAATGGGGTACTGATAATACCCCTGGCCAGTTTAGGGTTGCCAGATCTAAATTTCAAAAGTAAGGTACACTATGAAGCTGCGCTATTCTGAAATAAGGGGTACCAACTATGTTCTATAGAACTGTGGAACTCTGAAGTAAGGAATGTTCCCTTTTTAAAGCCCTAGACTTCCATGTGCACACTCCAGGCACTGCCAAGTTCTGATGAACAAGGATTAGAGCTGAAACGAGCACCCGCAAAAATGAGTATACTCGTTGAATACTGAATATTTCAGGTATTTTTCAGTACCCAAACTGATTTTCAATTGGGTACCCAAAATACCGACAACCGGTACACCGAAATACCAATATACCAACACAGGTATGCCTAACAATTTCATCTGGATTTCATGATTTTTTGGCTAATTTTGAAATTCTGGTTATTGGCATTTCAGTATACTGGTTGTCAGTATTTCGGGAACTCGAAAGGTATTCAGGTACTGATTTGGATACCCAGAACAATACCTGAAAATGCAGGTATTAACTGCGGCTACCATATCAGGTACTCATTTCAGCGCTAGCTACGGATACTCTGGGTTTTAACAAACAAGACGACAGCTCACATACATGCACTGTGACGTGTGCATGTTGTTTTCATTATTACAATAACGATAACGACAACTGTCATTTTCATTAGTTATTGCAATAATGAAAATGACAATCAAGAAGAACGACAACAATAACGAAAATGACAATGCCATTATCGTTGTTGTTATTATTCGTGGCACAGCTGCCGTTTTGTTTTGGATGGAAATGGAGTGGGGAGGAGGGAGCAGACATCTCGGATCCCTAAACAGGGTTGAACTCTTGAACTGTGCCTGCGTTGGGAGGGGCGAGCAGCTCAGCAGTATCTGATGGATGTATCACTGACCAATAAGCAGCACAAGCAGGCCCCAGCAGTCTCATGGCACTCTGTGATTGCTCAATACCTGCTGTCTCCCACAACCAATCAGGGGGGTTCTGGGGGAGAGCACTGCAACCCTTTATAATGGGAGGGCCATTCCCACCGCCCCTCTGTTCTGTGAGAGCTCGCTGCTTGTCAGGTTGCATTTTACAGAATTGGTGCTTGCACACAAAAAATCCTCCCTAGCTCTCATTGTATTACCAATTACTTTCCTTCCTCATACCCTACATTTTACCTTCTCCCTTTCCCTGCCCTTCTCCCCCCTGTACATATATAGATAGGTATAGATTCTCCAGCTCCTGGTGTGCTGCCAGATTGGGCCTGCCACTGCTAGGCAGCTATAGGAGGGATGGAGGAGTGTGTGTGTGCCTCCACCCTTCCTAACAGCTTAGCATGGGGGATGGGAGCTTGGGAGGAGGGCATACCCACCCAGCCCTCTCCCTACCCTGACAAACAACTAGTTGGGGGAGAGGGGTCTCAGAGGAGTGTGTGCGTGCCCATCTCCCCACCCTGACAAACAGCTGATTAGGGGAGATCAGGGGAATGGGTCCCAGAGGAGACGAGGGTGCATGGTCTTCCTAGGCTCTGCTCCCTTAGGATCAGCTGTTAGGCGGGGGAGGAGCTCTGGGCCCAATCCACAGACCCCATCTTGTGGCAGGACTGCATGGCCTGGCCACATGGGAGGCAGGCTCTTTAACTCACTTTGGGCACCCTTATCCCACTTTGGGGAATCTTGGGGAATCTTACTATGGCTGTGTCCCTGGTCTTTTCCCAAGGATGCATTGCATAGCCGTCGGCTGCCCGCCTCGAGTGAACATCTGGAGGTCACCAGGCATACGAGCCACAGCATCGCATGGGATAAGGCTGCCCAATGTGGGATAATGTCTCATGTGGCTGCACCCTGTGTGGATGAGTTTGTGACAGGCAGTGAGGGAAAGCATCTGTACAGTATGGCAAAAGGCAGAATTTAGCCCTAGATTAGTCATCCTAAGCCATTTTGGAACACGGATGCCCATCTTGGTTCATTATTTCACAACCTGAACTACCCTAGGAACAACCAAATGAACTTGCTTTACTGCAAAATACAAACAATCCCTGAAAGAGCATCAGAGATACCTGATGTTAGGACCCTGGCTTGAACCAGCACCCATGGGGCCTTGGGCTCAGTGACTGCTGGCTTTTTTGCACCACTGCTTCCTGCTGGCTGGAGGCCAGTATTGGCTATAAGACCTCCTCCAGTGCTGGTCAAGCCACACTCCTTCTCAGACTCCAGCTTCCTGGTTGGCTGCTAGCCTGTATATAAGGTCAGCCAATAGCCACAGGAAACTGGGTGGATCAGTCAACTTTCTGATGCCCACTCACTTCCCATTTTGCCTTCTTGTTTCCACCTTCTGCATTTCCTCCTCATGTTTCCACACGCGCTGGCCCGGCTCTGCGCTCCCTGAACCTAGTGTGTCCTTTGGGCTAGCTGAAGGCTGGCCCTTATGACCTTCCCTCCAAGAACCTGGGGCTTCTGATCCCGCTGGTGAGTCTGCTGGTGAGTCTGGCCACTGGGATACTGGGGCTTGGTGTCTGCTTTGATGGGGCTTGGCACCTGTTTCAATGGGGGCCCGACATCTGCAAGATGCACCTCCTACGCGACTGCCCAGTGAGCCTAATCCACCCAGCACCAAGTCTACCTCGTGTCATCCAGTCTTACCTGCCTCATCTAGCCCTGCCTTGCCCAGTCATGCCCCATCTATGCCTCCCCCATTGGTCTGTGTGCCGATCCCCACCATGACTCTGGACCCCAACCCTGCACCTTAGACCCCGATCCTGCACAAACTCTCCCACCATGTTTCCCTGGACCTCAACCTGCACCAACTTTCTGTGCCTGAGCCCATGGTCCCCGACACCTCTCTCTCTTGGGAAATCTCTCTCACACACATTCGACTTGATCCCAAGTTGTGCACGCAGTCACCCACAAACTGCACGGATCCTCACTGCGGGCCCACTGTGCCCTGCGGAAACGGTGTGCATATGCCCGTGCACAGGATGCATGGGGCATGGGATCACAGCCTCTATCTGTATTATAGTTTCATACCAGTAACTGTCTTAAGAGCCTAAATTACCAATTACAGAAGCTTTTGCGTTGAGATGAGGAGTTGAGGAGAGTAAAGAAAAGGAAGAGAGAGAATTATATGGGCAGAACAGAGCCCATTATCATAACTTGAACTCACACTGACTGCACCTCTCATCCAAAGAACTCAAAGACCTTTAAAAACATTAATCAACTCAGAACAGGATTTATCCTTCCTTTTAAACAAACAGAAATAACAAGAAATTAGCAAATTCAGATGCAATTTTAATTGCATTAATATGCAATAAAAATCATGTTTTTGGCAGAATGTGCTACACAACCACTTACTGGTTTAAATATTAAACATAGCTAGGGCTTTTCATATAATTGCACATTTTAATTTCTTCCCTGTATTTGTCTTCCTGAAAGCATTTTGGAAACTAATGACAATCTTCAGCTTGGCTTGCTTCCATTCCCTTAAATACAGCCAACTGAGATTTATTTTCAAATCCAACATCACTTTAAAATATTAACAGGAACACAGTGGTTTTACAGTTTATCTACACTAGAATGGCTGAAGGAAGCTGTATAAAATGGGGGCAGACATTTGCTGTATCAGAACTTAGTTGAAAAGGAGGCTGTGTGGAAATCATGTTTTTCATATTCTTATCTTAAACCACTCCCTTTCTAGAGAGACTGAATAATAATTCACACACAAGGAACACAAGCTAAAAAATAAATTCAAAGGTGCAGGCACTGATTCTATCTAATCCATTACAGGCAAAGGCTTTTGTGTATAACACAGATGTAATTGCTTTCGAGATGTACCTACATCTCTCTACACACCCCTCTTCTTCCAAGTCAACTTGATAGAAAAAAGTGAAATTTCATTTTACAGTCTGTAGCAGGGGGTCTTCCTAAGGCCACACAGGGCACTGGGCTCTCTCTCAGGGAATTAGATCACCCCGCTGCCATGCCAATTCAGCCCTCAGTTGGCTGTATCCCCCCCCTTTGGGGAAGGGGGTTCACCCTTGGAACAACATTGCACCAGTCCATAGGGGTTCAAATCAACAGTCTCTTTATTAGACACATACACAGTTCCTTAATCCCTGGGCTGCTTGTTCATCCGCCTCCACCCTGCAGACCCACCATGGTCTCTTCCTAAGCACTAGAATAACAGCCGCTGTAACAACCCCACAAAGTCCATAGCAGCTAGGCCTCGGACCCCAGGCTACGGCCAAGCCTTCCCCAGGCAGGAAGCTCCCTCCTGGGCACAGCCTCTCCCAATACCTGTATCCACTCTGGTTCTTCCAGCCTTCAGCAACTTGGAGAGCGTAGAGTGGGAAGGATCCATTTTAGGTTTTTCATTGGGAGATGTTGCTCCTTCAGCATCCAGGAAGACTCCTTTTCTCAAAGGCTTGCCTCTCTTTATATCCCCAGAGTGGGCGTGGCCAGCTCTCCAGCTTGGCTACCCTTAAAGGTCCAGTTTCCTGCCTGCTTTGTCTCTTGGGATCTCAGCCTGTTTCCAGTTCAGGCTGGTCTTACACCATGGGCTGGCTTCCTGCTACACAGTTTTGTCTACTTTCATTGTTTGGGTTTTAGCATATTTATATTTGCATTATGAAAGGAAGCTCAGTAACAACCTCTGTCTGATCTCTCTATCTTGGTTTCTTAGTGTACTTCTCACCATAGCATCTGAGTGCGTCACAAATGCTGCCAGAAGAAAACTCTCTAATTTTTTTTCTACCCCTCTCTACTGCTCCCTGCTACACAGGTTTGTCTACTTTCATTGTTTGTTTTTTTTTGTTTAGGATGATGGTTCAAAAAGAAGACATGATCACTGTTGCTCTTACTGTCTCTCTTGGGTCCTGAGTTCAGTGCAAGAACAACTGTGTTTATGTGACCAGATCATAATATTCATCTGGACAAGGTCACTACACACAAGGCTGAGTTCTATTTATGCTGCAACCTTTCTGCCTCAAACAGAGGGGCCTTATATGCGTTTGCACTTGTGCTGAAATAAATAGTAGATTCTTTATTTGCCGATATTATTCACATTTTTTTGGAATGTCTTCCAAATATCTGAATAATATCCATATCTGAAACCAGTATTAATATAATCTGCTTATTCAGATACTCTCATTTGGTTATTTTGTTTTGCTATTCCAGTTATTTGCTTTGGTTATTTAATTTTGGCATTTGTGCATGCATAACAAACAACAACAACAACTTGTTTCTACACCTTCCCCAAACAAATGGCACTTGAAACACTATTAGTGCCAAAAAAAATAGTAGCTGAAATACCAAATTGACCAAATAAGTTATACCAAACCAAAATAACCAACCCCAAAAAATCAAGATAGATATCTGATGGAATGGGAATTAATAGCAGGTATTAGTCACTTGATCTGGCTGGGTTTGAAAAGTGCAAATTCAGCTGATTTATTTTTGCAGTTATTTGTTTCAACTCTAGGTTGCAACCCGCACACTGCTCGACCATGTATGAAACCAATACATTCTGGGGAAAAGTCAGCTA
Organism: Sphenodon punctatus; assembly: GCA_003113815.1. Taxonomy (NCBI): domain Eukaryota; kingdom Metazoa; phylum Chordata; class Lepidosauria; order Sphenodontia; family Sphenodontidae; genus Sphenodon; species Sphenodon punctatus. Next base: position 1,892,027 of record QEPC01006374.1, read on the forward strand.
CTATCCCACAGGGACTCTACAGACTGCCCAGAGGACATGCACATAAAGATATCTTCATCGTTCTTATTTTTTATTTATATCCTGCCCATTCCCCTAAGGCCCAGGGCAGCTCACAATGTATTTATTTTTAAAAAAAGATATACATATAAGTTGTATTAACACCACATGAGGGAGGCATTCCCTCTGAGCAGTAGGACAGTCCAGAATGCAAACAGAAGTTGCAAAACCAATTGCACAGGCACACTGAGATGATATTGATCATGATGCACCAAACTAGCTACAGAAAGGCAACCAGGAAGCTTGAGCCTCTGGGTCAAGCAAAACATTAGTTACTAAGTATTAGCCATAAGATGATGTTGAAAGACCATTTTTAGAGGAAACCATACAGTGTACATGTTACAAACTTATAGGACAATCCTCTACCATTGAAGACAATGGGAATTTTGCCATTGAGTTTAACGGAGGATTTCACACTCAGCTACAATTTATAGTACAAACAGAGCCTGGGTAGCTTCACCTCAGCAAGGAAACACCCCTTGTAGTGCTAAAGGATAACACTGCCTGTATCTTCCAAGTGCTAAGACTCAGCACATCCAGACTAGTGCTCAGGTGAAAGCAAGTGTTCTCGTACCATCTGGAAATTACCTACTTTTCAGGAGCACTTGCAACTGTTCGTCAGTATTGTAAAGGAAAAATGCAGAAAGGGGCTCTGGGAAAAAAGTACAGAAAGGGACTCTGGGAAGAGCAGAAGTATAGAAAGAGCTTTGCTTGCAGAAAAGTAGCAGACTAAGAAAAAACTTTGCAGCTAAATGGCCTTGACGGCAGAAAACTGTGATAAGGAATGAACAGGATGGGGCTGGGAAGAAGAACATAACATGCACAGAAAAGATAGTGAAGCAACTAGTGATGTAACCCATAGCCTTGCTTTGACTAGACAAAGGAACAATAGAAATGATGCATGGCAAGTGGAAAAACCCAGCTTTCAACCTGTATTGAGCATGTGTGAAATGATGCTTCTGTTTTGGTATAAAAAGCTTTGGGGGCTGTCCCAAAGCAGCTCTCCTTTGTAGAGCCTGCTAACGCGTTAGCACTCAATAAACTGGATTACATTTTACCCTGACTCTGTGTACTGCCTCGAATTGGTGAGCCCACCCGAACCCAGTGGATTCAAGGGAAAAATCCACAACAATTTCTGGTGTCAGAAAGTGGGATTCGAGGAACTCAGGATCCTTCGTGGATACCTGCGGTAAGTGTACTTTATTGCAGAGTTGATAATCCGGCGGCGGGACGCCGTCCGCCGGGTCGCTGGTGTAGGAAACCGGACTTGTTCCTCTTTCCCTCAAAAGCGTTTTGGGTGTTGTTGTTGTTGTTGAAGGAAATACCTAGGTAAGAATTAAGAATTGAAAAGCTAGCAAGTAATAATGGGAAGCAACCAGTCGACAGTGGCTTCCCCTGCTGATACTCCAGCCACGTATATGGCTAGGCAGTACGGTAAATCGGCAGTAAAATGAGGTAGAGAAATGGAATTTTTATACTCGGGACCAGCCCGACTTGCAGTTTCCTTCTGCCGGTTCACTTTGCATCCCAGTCCTAACTCATTTGAGACAAAACCTCGAGGTGAACCACCCCAAGCAAATGGGGGTATGGTTCCTATGGGACGATGAGGCAAACTGAACCGATGTTCAGAAGCGTTATTGCCTGCAAGTTTGTTTAACGGCCGTATGCAAGGCTCCCCCAGTAACATCTGGCATGACTCCTGTGCCCGATCCACCGGGGGATTCCTTGCTTGATTTCAGGCCACCGTGTTATAATGAACCTGTCCCTTTGCTTCTGAACCCCCAATCCCCAGGCTCCACCACCCCAGCCTGTTCCATTGCCCCCTCCTTCACCGCTGCCACCCCAAACTCCAGGCGGCACGAACCCTCGAGGCGCAGAACCAAAAACTGCAGGAGCTGCAACTCCGGGGGGGGAAGCAGGGAAAGCTCCTCAAAACTTTGACTCTGGCTTCTGGCACTAGCAGTAGTGATGGAGTGCTTGAAGATTTTCTCCTGTGTAATTTGAGCTAGTGGCTGTTGGCAGTGACTGATGTGGAGTTTCCTTGTGTAAAATTTTGTGGTGTGTATTGTTTTCAGTTAATATTGTTAAACTAAAGTGCCTGGGGGAAGTGAAAGGGTTAATAGTTGAAGTAATTGTGTGAAAAGGAATTTGTAGAAATTTCTGTGTGAAGTCCCCAGTTTGATCCCCGGGCTCAACCCTTTATCCCGGCAGCAATGAACCCAAGGGCTGTACTACCAGGGGCAGGAAGGAAATCAGGACCTTTCATGAGGAGACACGGCCTCAGCCCTGATCCTCCTGAACCTGGAGTCAGATGGCACTGTTCAGTTAACCTTGGATGGGGCAGAGGCCCTTTTTAATTAACACCGGGGGTACGCGCTCCATGGTGCACGCTTCTACTTTTCCCCGGTTGCCGCTCTCACACTCTACAATTGCATGTGTGGGGGTGGAGGGTAATTCTCAGCGGGTGCCTCTCTCGGAGCCCGCCACTGTAACTATCGGCCCGCTCACAGAGAGACACTCGTTCCTTGTGAGTAGACATACTCCAGTGAACCTTTTGGGACGGGACCTCCTGTGTAAATTGAAAGCCTCAATTCATTGCTCGCCTGATGGCATGTATTTGACTTTTCCTGATCCTGAGACAGCTTCTAATCTCATAATGGCCCTTGCTACAGAGGATTCTGGGTCCCCGCTCCTGACTGATCACCAGCAGCGGTTGGATTCCCTCCCTTCCTCTTTGTGGGCAACCTCCCCTGAAGATGTGGGGTTGCTGCAAGGTGTGGCCCCATTGCAAATAGCTGTCAAACCAGGACTCCCGTACCCTTCTGTGTCTCAGAACCCCCTTTCAGCTGAGGCTGTCAGGGGAATACAGGCTGTTATTAACACTTTCCTTGAGGGAGGCATTCTTATTCCTGTCTCCCCCGTTAACAGTCCTATTTTACCTGTTAAAACCTGTTAAAAAAGGAAACCGGACACACCCTGATGGATCCCCGGTTTACTAATTTGTTCCACCCGGACTTTCGGGCTAAAATCGGCAATCACATGGTTAAAAAAGGCAATTAGCAATGGAGCTGTCAGAATTTTTACAGCCGGCACTTTTAAAGAGCCAGACCTGAATATTTTTACCAATTTTTGAACAGCGTTTTGCAAACTTTCTTCACCAAGCAAGGAGTAAAACACTGTATTTGCTAGACTAACAAGCCTCCAAACAATTCATTAGAACCTATGAGCTCAGATACAAGCTTCTGGCCAATTCCAGCAGCAAAGCCCAAGCAAAGCATATTTTAAAAAAATAATTAAAAATTGAAACAAATAGGGTGTCGTTACTCCCAAAGCCAAGACCTATGCTAGTGTTGATTTGTATGATTATTGGTTCACTTAAAGGATTGTATAGGAATGTTTTTCCACTGCCGCGCTCTTCTTAAGTGACAGGGACTGAGCAGTGAAACACATCAGTAGCAAGGCACAGCTTGTAGACTGGAAGGTTAACGAAGGGTAAAAAAATGCAAAGTGTTAATACTGTCTCTTACAGTGACTCACAGAGAGCCCCAAATAAAGAAAGAAATAGAAAATAGTATTTTGGGCAGGAAAGTAAAATAGGAGAAGGATTATGGAATGTAAACAGCAAGTAGCTGTAAAAGAAGGTTAAAGAAGAATTATGTAACAGGAAGCCTCTCGGTGAACCAATAAAGCAGTGAAAGATTGTAACTAGACGAGGAATTGGCAATTAAGCAAACACCAAAATATCATTTCAACATCTAAACTACAAAACAAAACTAGTACCTTTTGGTGTTACTTGCTGGCACCAAAGTTTGTTCTTTATGTCATTTTCAGATTTGTTCTTTGTTGTCATCTTCAAATTAAAAGCTCCCAAAAGTAATTAGCAGTAATTAAGGTCCAAGTTTTAAAAGTTTTAAAAAAAACCATAAAAATCCAGCACTGAAGTGCAAATCCACAGACCGTCTGGAAGCTGCCTCTAACGAAAATCTCAAAGACTGTTCTCCCTTATCTGCAACTTTAATAGTTTACATTCCTTTTTCAAACTTTTCAGGCAAGCAAGGAACAGCAACAGTTTTCCCAATAGGCATTTCTTTCCCAGGGGGAAAAACCATGCAGCCCCTGCAATGGTTCACATTGTAAAATGCCCGATTACTGTTTTATTAAATTGCAGCTTTGCAAAAATAGCACATTAAATCAATCAAATTATTACTGCTGATTTTAAGCAGTAAAAAGGCCCAAAATGACCCAAAACAAATTTGAAAATTTTCATGCAATAATGGACTGGTCTGTAAAATCCTCTGTCATGCTAAAACAGTTTTTAGCAAGTGGGCTGGCCCTTTTGCCATTATTAACAAGGCTAGTCCAATTAATGGTTTAAAGGTACAGCTACTTGCAGCCCACACCCAGACCAGGATTTGCCAAACTGTTTGTGATTTAAATGGCAAAAAGACGATATTCTTCCTTGATTTATTCTTTCCATGGAATGCTAAATCAACAGGGGGGAGGCGGGATTTACTTAACCTGTTGTGCTTTAGTTACTTAAAAAGTAGAACATGCACCCTTTCTTTATCTTCTCTGTGATGTCCCTACTGTGGCTTCTGCCATCAACACCACCTATGGCTCCTAAACACCTGAAAAAGTCCCACAATAGCCTGCTCATCCCAAGCCTTGTCATACCCACAGATGCTAGCTCCCATGCCCTGCCTTTCACGCCAACCGAATTTCAGCCCCAGCTTCCCAGATGACTTCCTTGTGCCACACAACTCCCAAGCCCAGCATCCTGTGCCAGATGACTTACTGATTCCCGCTACGCTTTTGGAGTTTGCCACTCGTTTGGCTCCATTTGGCGGGAGCACGGCTTCCTCACTTCAGCTGGCACTCCAATAGCCCATGGGCCCTTGATTGCTGCCCTCCTGGAAGCCGTGATTTTGCCCTCTGCTTTGGCTATTGTGCGCGTCTGCGTGCACACTTCTGCCAACACTTTTAAGGCCAATGGCAACCGCTTTGCTGATATTACTGCCAAACGCGCAGCAAAGTTGGGACCCACTGTATGCGTTCAGGCAGTTTCCCTTTCAGATTCGTTGCCTGCGGTGCCGCTCCAGGACCTCCTACAACACCAACAGGATGCGACGGCTCAAGAACTCGACCTGTGGCTCCGCTCCTCCTGCACCCAAGACTCGGAAGGCGTCTGGAGACACCCTGATGGCCGCCCTGTGGCCCCTCGCTCCCTGCTGCCCTTGCTGGCCAGAGTGTGTCATGACTTAACACACTCTGGCAAGGGGGGAATAGCACACATGATCACCGCCAGTTGGTTTGCTCCTTTTGTCCCCACCGAGGCCCGGCGAGTGACCCGATCGTGCCACATCTGTGCCCAACATAATCCGCACAGAACGGAACCCTGCACTTCATCCTCTCGCCCGTGGAGCAATGGGCCGTTTGAGAATCTTCAGATTGACTTTGCCCATCTGCCCCCAGCCCAAGGCTTTAACTTTGTTCTTGTTATTGTTTGCCTTTTCTCAGGCTGGACTGAAGCATTTCCCTGCCGCCGAAATGATGCGTTCACAGTTGCAAAGCAGCTGCTGCGAGACTTTATACCCCGCTTTGGGGTTCCTCTTTCACTGGACTGTGATCAAGGCCCTGAATTTACTGCAAAAGTAACCCAGGCCCTTTGCAAGGCCCTCAGGATCAACTTGTTTTTCCACACCCCACATCACCCTCAGAGCAGTGGGGCAGTGGAGCGGAAGAACCTGGACATTAAGACTCGACTAGCTAAAACATCAGAAGACATGGGGTTGAAATGGCCTGAGGCCCTGCCTTTAGTCTTGATGGCCATCAGGGCCTCCCCAGCAAAGAATACTGGACTTTCCCCTCATGAACTTGTGTTTGGCCGTGCCATGCGCATAGGCCTTACACCGCCTCGTCCGGCAGTTCAATCATTGGCTCAATTGAGTGATGAGCTCTCTCAGTATGTTTTGTCTCTCACTTCTCTCCTTAGATCAGCCAGGACCGCGGTGGAAGCAGCGCATACTCCACCTTCTGCTGAGCAGTGCCACAGCTTCCAGCCAGGGGATTGGGTCCTCTTGAAAGAGTTTCGACGCAAGCATTGCCTTTCTCCGTGCTGGACAGGACCCCACCTCGTCCTGTTGACAACACAGACTGCTGTAAAGTTGGAGAATGATCCCCGTTGGCGTCATGCTTCGCATTGCTGTCATGCTGACCCTCCCGCTGGCCCGAGCACCGCTGACTCCGCCACCTGACCAGACCACATCGTCTCAGATGATTCGCCAACAGCTGCCTGACAATGACAGAACTTCCCGAGACAGACGATCGTTAGAATTTGCCTCTAACACTTTTTTGCTTTTTATAAAACAACTTCGCCTAGACTTGAACGCATCAAACTGTTGGCTTTGTGCTTATATTCCTTCGCATGCTTTGGAAGGTATTCCTATGCTTGCTGCACCGCTTACTGTACGGGAGTTGCAAGCCCCGTTTTATGATGAACTACCCAAACACGCCACATGGGCAGTCATTAGTCGCAATGTTTCTGAATATATTCACATTAGAAATCCACCCCCAGCCTTGTTCTGCTTGCAGTGTAACGGCACGGGCCAGTTTGTTGGTACCGCTGCCTGCAATGCAACTATTGTTAAGAATGGGATCACGTTTAACTTGAACCATACATTTGTGCCCAATCACACTCCACCTTCAAGCCGCTGTGGCAAAACTCCATGAGACTGACAACTGGGATTCTTTGTCATGGCTAGAGCGCCTGCTCCCTGATGTACCAGGCTGGATCCGGTACATGTTGCTAGTACTAGTTGCTGTTTTACTGGCCCTGGGCTTTGTTTTCCTTTTGTGCAAGCTGTTTTGTTGGGGTGTCTCCCACATCCTTACTGGCAAACCTAGGTCCCTTCCCCAATCTCTCCAAATGGTTGCCATGAGCACCAGCCTTGGCAGCACACTCCCTTTTCTCCACCGACGGCCCCCAGCCAAGGGACCCATCAGGGGCCCCCGGGGACTCCGGACCAAGTGGTGGTAGTGATGCCATTTAGGGGGGTCTAAATGGGCATCAAAAGGGGGGATTTGTAAGGGAAAGTGCAGAAAGGGGCTCTGGGAAGGGAGTGCAGCAAGGGACTCTGGGAAAAGCCAAAGTATAGAAAGAGCTTTGCTTGCAGAAAAGTTGCAGACTAAGAAAAGAACTGTGCAGCCGGATGGCCTTGACGGCAGGAAACTGTGATAAGGAATGAACAGGATGGGGCTGGGAAGAAGAACATAACATGCACAGAAAAGATAGTGAAGCAACTAGTGATGTAACCCATAGCCTTGCTTTGACTAGACAAAGGAACAATAAAAATGATGCATGGCAAGTGGAAAAACCCAGCTTTCAACCTGTATTGAGCATGTGTGAAATATGCTTTTGAGTTTGGTATAAAAAGCTTTGGGGGCCGTCCCAAAGCAGCTCTCCTTTGCAAAGTCTGCTAACGCGTTAGCACTCAATAAACTGGATTACATTTTACCCTGACTCTGTGTACAGCCTCGAATTGGTGAGCCCACCCGAACCCAGTGGATTAAAAAAAAAAATCCACAACAGTATTACCTTACTATTAAGTGATTCCATGCTTCCACTATCGTAGAGATCAGCACATGCCAAACTCTGTCATTTTTCATAAATTTCCATCATTTTCCATCAATTTCTGTCAATTTTGGCAGTTTCTGTCACTTTAGGTCAATTTTATGTCAGTATATAAACCATAGTGTTAGCAGTTCAGGTTATTTTATATTAGGGCAGCACACAGATAGATTGTGCGGAACCATCATTTCTGCACGCTACTGAAAAACGACTGGAAGTGCCGAACAATTGCAATTACGATTCCCGAATGGGAATTAGCAAAAAACAGCAGAAAGCCGGTAAGTTTCCTCATCATGAAAGTGAAGGTGAATGATCTGTTTCCAATGGAAACAGCATTCATTGTGATTGCTCGCTTTATGTCTAATCTAGACATCAGTTATTCAGCTGCTACTAACAAAATCACTGCTTGTTGTCACTCTTGCATTGATACAATGTAAATAACTAAACTGAGCCTGAGGTACAAGGTAGGTATACAATAATCAAGCAACACTTACTACAAAAACTTTCTGTTAGTGTCTAGAATTCAGTTTCTTTTTCAGTAAAAAACCACCATATCATCAAATTTGACACAATAACAAGGCACGAAGGGAACCCATTCACCACTTCAACGACTTGTTCTCAGAAGCACACTTGAAATCAATAGAGTCACTCTGGGGTAACTAACTCTGCCCACCCATCTGAAGTCTCATCTACTTATCCTTGTTCAACCATTGCCTAGGTTAGAAGGAAGTTACAAGACATTTTGACAGATAATGTGATAAACAGGGGTTTTTTTTAAATCATACAATAGAATGTAAGTGGCCATGCTGCTACAGTTCAAATTCTTTAGCATGAATCACAGTGTTTACTAAGATTTTATTCATATTAATTAGCATCCTTTGCAGCAGTAGTTTCTTCTGCTACTTCTGTTAAGTCCAAGTCACTCAAGGATTACTTCACAAATACTGAAAGGCCATAATAGGTAAAAACCAGTAAGACATTGGCCAACCTGCTCCCCAGTCTGCCCTGTGTAAGGTCAATGCAGCTGCCACTCGTTGGGCCACTGAAGAGAGCTGAACAAACAATCCGTCTTCCATGCAGCTACCACACCCCCTTCCACCCTGGGTTGAGTCGAGGAACCAAACACAAGGACAGGACTCTGGCCCAGGAGAAGCAGCTATCAGCCACTGAAAGCAGGATCAGGCCCAGGAGAAGCTGCATCAGCTGGTTGCATCCAGGAAGAGTGACCCCCCCCTGACAGAGAGGCAGCTGGAGCAGCCAGTAATGAAGGCAGAGAGATGTCTGGGAGCAGCTGGCCGCAGTAATATCCTCTCGGCCCTGGGTCTCCCCAGCTGTAGCAGCAGCCTCTCCACCCACGGTCACTCCTCCTGGCTACTTCTGGCCAGCGCAGCTTCTCCTGGGCCCGGTCTGTGCCACCAGCATGGCCCTTGTCCATGTTGCTAGTGGACTCTGCCTGGGGTCTAACAGATGGGAGGGCGCAAGTTAGCCCGGATCTGTCCAGTGCGGCGAGTCTTAGCCGACGACGTCGCATCACCAATCTTCTGTGGACAATACATCTGGTAGCAGCCACCCAAGTGGGCGAACATCTGGCAACTACCGAACTAACAGGCAGGTGACTGGCAAGGTACTGTGGGCTACTGTCTTGTTTGTTTTTATCCACTGTATTCATGGTTGGTATTATCACTAAAGGAAATTGGCAAGCGTGCTACACATTCAGCTACCACAAAGCAGACACCCTATCCAATTCGATATCCATCCTAACCAAAACTGTATCAAGACAAGGAGACACGGTCAAGAAAATCAGAATGTATTAATTTTTTTCAAGAGATAATACCCACAAATGTTAAGATTCTGTTCTCAGTTCCACCAGTGTAAATCTGAAGTATCTTCATTACCTTTAATGCGTTCTTCCAGATTTACATTGATGCAACTGAAATTTGAGACTGGCCCTGGGCCATCCAAATCAAGTAGGAAGGTAAGTGATTTTGATGGAGAAATGCAGTGGCATTAGTTGCATACCCTGCCAAAGAAAATCTCTCTTTCATTTCTCTTTCATGGGGAGCCAATAAAAACATCTGGCAGCTGACAGCTGATAAATGTTCATTCTGATACCTGTAATGAAGGCATTATATTCCTCTTTATCATATGCCATTTGCTTTACTTGAAATGCTCTTGGTAATGTTGAAATGCAAGGATCACCAACCTTATTTTTCTTTTCACTGCTGTTTCTGGGTTATTTCTTCAATATCCATTCACCTCGGTGCTTACTGCTTATTAAAAAAAATGAAAAAACAACAACAGGCCGCTTTTACACATGACAAAAATGGGTTCTTTTAAGTGCTCATGATAATACAACGTACTATAAGTGGTGGAGTTTTGCAATGTGTAAATGCACTAGGTCGCTTTTATGCAGTGGGTTGGGTAGTCATAACAACATCAAGACACTCCAGAACAAGGTTCTGAGGATAGGGTTAGGTGTGCCTCGAGGCACTCCAATAGCTTTGATGCGAGCAGAATGTGGGATTGTCCCTCTTGAGGACAAGATAAGGCTGGCCCATCTGGGATACTGGCTGAGGATCAGAGATATGACAAATGATCGTCTCCCCACCCTATGCCTGCAAGAACAAGAAAAACCCTTGGCCAATTATAGATGGTATGACTCAATAGCACGGAATTTGGCAATTCTTGGTTTTTCAAGTTCCAACTTCCGAAGTAGGTCTCAAGCTCAGGTTAAATCCCTACTGCGAATCAGGATTAGGGATGTCAGATTGCAAACTGATAGTGTGGGAATTCGTGATCAGCATGTTGCCCCTTGTTATCCACAAATCAAGTAAAGAGTGGGTTGTGAGGAATACCTCACGAACATAAAGAACTTTAAAATTAGACGGGCCAGGACTCTTGTGAGGTTAAACATGATGCCAACTCGGTAGCTGAGGGTAGATTTAAGGGCACTCCTCCCGAGCTGAGACTTTGTTACTGCAGGCAAACGGTAATAGAAGACCTCCCACACTATATATTGCACTGCCCTCAGACCACCGAGATAAGAAATAAGTTCTTTAACCCTTGGTTTGAGGGAAAGGATCACTGGGATCAGCAGAAAAGGTTGCGTTTTATTCTTGTCAATCAGAACAAGGCAGTAACCCAGCGAGCTGCCGTGGGGATGTTTTTTATGGCATTAACCAGGCATCAGCACTTGGAGTGCCCTGATTCACCTAAGGAAGAACCTTAAGAATGGGGACTCCCATGGAACTCCCGTAAGGTTTCTGTTCTCCAAATTTCTGTACATGGTTAAAAACGTATCCTGCCCCATTTATATAAGCATCTCCCTATCTATGTAGTACTAGTGAGACGGTTTACAGCAGGGGTCAAGTGTGCCACCACAAGCCCCGGGAAGGGCAAGGCATTGCGCTACTACCCCAAAGGAAGCATACATCTTCATTTGGGGATCCAGATGTGGGACCCACTCTGAGTTTCTCTTTTTGGCTGGTTCCAAATTAGTCCATAGGAAAGACAACTCCAGGGGTTATGGGAGATGACTGGGATGGTAAATAAATAACCTTTAGTGAATTATGTTATTCCTCGTTTATTTATGTTTTAAAGAGTATTTTTATCTTGTTTTTGTTATAATATTGTACATCTATTTTGTAATGGCCAAAGGCTAAACAAATAAACTTTTGAACTTGAACACATTACAAAATTCCAATACCCAGTATTATCTCAAGCACTTACAAGAACCCATTTTTGTCATGTGTAAAAGTGGCCATAGAATGGTCAACTGCAACCCCAAGTGTTTATTTTATTAATTTGGGACCCAAACCAATGTACATCTTTTCGAATGGAGTAAATGCTGCTCGCGAGCTACATCTTCATGTCGAAACTCAAAAGGAACCAGTCAGAAAGAGTCCACTTTCTGCTCTGGCCCTTGTAAAATTCTTCCCAAGATGACTCAGTTGTAATTGATGGAGTAGACTAGAAGATATTCCCATGGACAGAATTGATATTATTGAGGGCAGCTAGATAAATGAAAATAGATACACATTAAGGCCAGATAGTCATGAAATCTCTGACTTTGTTTATTCACTATTATCATTCTTCATATTACCAAGGAATGGAACATAATATAGATCAGTAGTTCTCAGACCTTTTGTGGGCAAGACTCACTAAAACCCTTTTTAAAGAATCCATGACCCATTAGGGCTGGGAGCATGAGGTGCAGCAGGAATTAAGGGCTCTCCTGGGTCCTGGGATGAGACTGTGGGAGCAGCCACTGCACAGCACAGATGCAGTAGACTGTGGGGGACCAAGAGAGACACCAAGACCAACCTCCTCTCCTCCTGGAGCCCCAGTTGCAGCTCACTGACTGGGAGGTGGAGATGGCCCTGCACAGACTGATCTATAAGGTAGGGTTGTGCAATTCGTTTAGATTACAACGAAAATGTAAATTTTCATTTTTGTTTTAATTTTTGTTATTGTAATAATGAATATGAAATAAATATAATAATGAAAACAAAAACAAAAACGAATTTTCATTTTCAAAACAATGGGAAAACACTGAAAAATATATTTCTGGGTATAATGTTTTTGTTTCTTACCCAATTCTGATAAAACCTGGGGGAATTATACCCCCATCAGAGGGCACTACGGGGAACCAAAGTTTAAAAATATTGGATAAAGGAAACTGATTTTATAAGCAATTGAATGTTGTGATTTTAAGAAAAGCTGCATACACATTCCTGGCTATAACTTCTTTATCTTCCATCCAATTTGCATGAAACCTAGGGTAATTTTAAACAGACGCCCCCCCACCTCTGCTCGGTGTTCAGGCAGGTGTGTGTGGGGGAGTCTTCGGTGTAGACGGCCACCGGTGAGTGGGGGGATGGGTGTACGCTCCATGTTTGCCCGTGTGAACACCAAGCAGGATGGGTGGGGGTGCATGCGTGCGTCCTCCTGCACAACACCCACCTCCACCCATCGCACACCCATCTCCACCCACCTCAGCAAAACACCCATCCCCCACCCACCTCCGTCCATGTAAAAAGGCCCTATGTCTCTCCCCAAGCTTACCAACCCTGACAAATTTCAGAAAGATTGAATCAAGGGTCCTGAAGTTATCAACCTTTAACCTAAAAATGCATTTTTGGCTGTAACATTTTTATATTCCATCCTGTTTACAAGATATTTGGCAAGAATGTATCCCACACCTTTCCTGTCATCTCTGCCAAACTACAGGACAATTTAATAAAGGGACCCAATTTTATAAGCAATTGAATTTACCCCCTTGAAGATCATTATTCAAATATATAGCAGCATAAGAACATAAGAAGTGCCATACTGGAATATAAATTTAAAAACAGCAATATACAATGTCTCTGGTTGCTTAGTCTTCAAAAGGTTTCTCCATGGACAGTGTTTATCAAGCTGATTCAAATAATTTAATTCAGTTTTGTCTAGATGAGTTCTTAGCTTAACTTCATAAAAGCCCAGAGTGAATTTTATCATAACGTTACCATTAGAGCTTTACACAGGTAAGTATATAAGAATCAAGCAACAGTTTCTACAACAACATTCTGTTAATGTCTAGAAATTAGTTTCTTTTTCAACAAAATAAAATACTGAATCATCAAATCTGGATACAATAACAAGGCACCAAGGTATTTTCTCCATTGGGTGTGGTGCCAAAAAATTGACCCCGGGCCAATTTCGCTTAATTCACCATCTTTCTTACCCACGGGGCCATTCGGTCAATGATGGGATACCGAGGGACCTGGTATCTGTACGTTATGCATCCTTTGATACGGCGGTTGCATTAGTCAGGCATTTTGGCAGTGGGGCACTGCTGGCAAAGTGTGATGTCAAATCAGCATTTCGCCTTTTGTCGTTGCACCCAGACAGCTTCCCGCTTTTGGGCTTCCACTTTCAAGGCACATTTTATTATTACAAAGCTATGCCCATGGGACGGCTCTATTTCTTGCTTGGCTTTCGAGCGTTTCAGTTCCCTAGTGGAATGGGTGGTACGGTGCTCAGCGGAGGGAGGAGGCATTATGAAATATCTGGATGACTTCCTCGTCGTCGGACGGGTCGGGACAGGTGAATGCGCCAATTTAGTGGAAGCTTTTCAAAGGGTGGCGGGGCACCTGGGCATCCCCCTGGCTGCTGAAAAGACCGAGGGGCAGAATATGGCTCTTACATACTTAGGCACTGAATTAGATACAGTAGCGGGGGTGTCCCACCTACCCTTGGACAAAGTTAGAGCACTGATTCTCAAGATGGAAGCGTGTATGGTTGCTGGAAAGATCACGGTTAGGCAGTTATAGTCTTTGGTGGGCAGTTTGAACTTCACCTGTAGGGTCATAGCCCCGGGCAGGGCATTCATGTCCTGGTTATACGGGAAGCTGGAGGCTGACCCCCTACCTCATTACCATCTCAGGGTCACTCAGGACATGAAACAGGATTTGGGGTTTTGGCTGAATTACCTGAAGGAATTCAATGGGGTTAGCGTGTGGAGGGAGCAGCTCCTCCTTAAAGCAGAATTGGAGGTTCATTCAGATGCAGTGGGTGCCCATGGCTTTGGGCTATATTTTAGAGGCATGTGGTATGCACCGTGGTGGCCACAGGAATGGCGGGTTCAGGGCATAACAATGGACCTGACATTCCTTGAGTTATTCCCCATTGCTGTAGCGGTGCACTTGTTGCGTGAGCAATTGGCAAACAGGGCAGTTCTGTTTTGATGTGACAACCAAGCAGTAGTCCATATTATTAACACACTGTCATCGCGCTCGCGGCGGGTTATGATTTTGGTTAGGGCCATGGTTCTCGTTTGTCTTCAGCATAATATTCTATTTCATACCAAGCAAGTCCCGGGACTCGAGAATGAAATTGCAGATGCTCTTTCTCAGTTCCAGATGGAGTGTTTCTGATTGCTGGCACCACATGCCAACCAGAATCTGGAGTCCATGCCTCGATACATATGGAGCCTTGGATCATAGAGCTCTGCACAACAGTGCAGGGCTCTTTAGCTGCCCATACCAGATCAGCATACACTGGTGCATTTCAGCATTTCTGGGCCCAGCACAGATAGAGTTTGGGTTTTCCAATTCACGAAGCACAGGTTTTGCAGTTCGCCATGTCTCTGAGAAGGGAGGAGTTAGCAGCAAGGGTGATTGCCTGGAAGTTAGCTGCAATAGAATTCATGAGTCAGCTGGCTGGTCACCCTCCACCAGACAGGGGTTTCTTTGCCTGTAGGTTACTAGAGGCATGGGCGCACGAGCAGCCAGCCACCACTGATTCTCGGCTATCTATTACCGCCCCCCCCCCTTGTTAAGTCAAATTGTTAGCTCCCTATATTTAGTGTGTTATGACAAGTTTGAAGAGAGCATGTTTGCCGCGCTGTTTAAATTAGCATTCTTTGGTGCATTTTGGGTTAGCGAGTTGGTGGTCGAATCAGTCAGGAACAGGTCGACCAGGGCTTTAACAGTACAATGTCACGGCTGGGCCTTGAACCCCTGGCCTTGGGGCTTAGCTGAGGCGCTTCCTGCCTCCTGCACTATTGGAAGCTTGCTGCAGGGAGCATCTCTCTTCCTCCTTTTGGTATTCTCCCACTCTCTCTCCCTCTGTCCCCTATGCACACCTGGTGGAGGGCGTGGGCCCACCTGCCACAGCCTGATTGGCTCTGTGCAGTATTTAGGGCTGCTGAGGACTGTGGCAGGTGCAGAGCTTCTCGTCATCCCTCCCTGACGCTTGCTCAGCCCATTTCTCTTGTTTCTCCTCTCTTCCTTGTGCCTTGCTTACATGCTTGTTTGTGTTAGAGTTCTGTGTGGGTGAGTCTTCTGTGTGTTATTAACCCCTTTGTGTTCTTTGTGTATGTAGCACTCCCCTCCCTTGCTGTTGTGTGTAACTCTTGTTCCCTTTGTGGGCCTGCAGTGTGTATACCCTGTTTGTCTCTTGCTTGCACTCTGTCATGTTTCTATGTTACATTGTCTCCCTCATGTTCTGAGTCCCTCACAGTCTGCCTTGTTCCCTATTGACCTATTCACCTATCACCTGTGTTTGTCATGTCCTGTGTTTCTTCCTTGTTCCACCTTATAACCCTATTGCTCCCCCAGCTCAGGCCTCCTCATTCCCTGTTGTTCCCTCAGCCTTGATTCCCCTACTGCTTCCTGTCTCTGGTTCCCCATTGCTCCCCCAGTACCCCATTGTTCCCCTAGTTCCCTGTTGCTCCCCCAGCCGTGGTTACTTTCCTTGTCTCCTCCTTCCTTTCCCCTGCCTACCCCTCCTCCCCTTCCTAGGCTCTGGTCCCTGGAGCCTGACAGCCCTTCCTCCCTTTCTTAACGCTCCGGTTGCTGGAGCGTGACATACAGGATGTGACAGTTGGCGCCCAGGAGGTACTCATTCATTTAAGAATATCAAAAACCGACCAGCGGGGTTATGGGTGGACAGTCAGGTTGGCTAGAGCAGGTGACAGTTGGCACCCAGGAGGTACTCATTCATTTAAGAATATCAAAAACCGACCAGCGGGGTTATGGGTGGACAGTCAGGTTGGCTAGAGCAGGTGACAGTGGGCTATGCCCAGTCCTGGCAGTCCAAGCATATGGGGGAATCCGGTAGGGGCCCATTCTTTTGTCACCGCAATGGGTCACCAGTTACGAGGCATCAGTCTGTAACAGTCCTCCGGGCGGCACTGGCTAGGCTCAACTTGCCATATAGAGAATACGGGTCTCATTCATTTAGAACTACCTATACAGCACAGATGGGTATGGCTGGTAGGGACATACAGGCAATCGGTCGCTGGCGGTCACGGGCTTACCATACATAAGTGTGTCAGGATCCTGCAGACAGCACACAGTAATCATTTAATGAGTTTCCTTAACAGATGCTGCCCCGGGCTGGAGACCAATCAATTTGGATGATGGGGCATAGCCTGGTTCGATGGGCCGCCAAGGCGGTGAGGAACACTGGTCTGGGAACCCAGGTGGGGTTATCAGACAGGGCGGTGATTAACTGGCTGGGTCGGAGCGGGATGAAATGGCACCAGCTCATCCCTGGGCTCACATCGCATGCCAAAGACAGCAGGCCTGATATATTGGCAGTCCATCTAGGGGGAAATGATTTACCTAGGCTCAAAGGGGTGCAGTTAATTAGGGATATAAAACACGATTTATGGGTAGTAAAATGATTAATTCTGTGGGTTAGGCTGATTTGGACAGAATTAGTGGAGAGGGTCAATTGGGGAGAAGGGGTACCGGCTAAGAAAATAGACAAAACTAGAAAAACAATTAACAGGGAAATCCATAAATGGTTAACGGAAATTGGCGGGGACAGTTAGGCACAGTGCAATCTCTCATAGGGAATTAGAGTTATTTAGGAAAGATGGAGTCCACCTGTCCCCGACTGGTAACGACCTGTACTTACAAGCTCTGCATGATATGTTCTTGAGGGTTCTAAGATAGGTACAATCCGATTGTATTGGTGGTTCCTGGTGGCGGGGGTCCAGTATCGGTTTGAATTAGGATAAGTGATCATAGGAGTCATCTCCTTAAGAGATGGGGAAGCCACGCCTAACGCAATTGCAGGGTATGGCAGGCGGGGCACTGGTTCACACTGGTTCACCTGGGAGAGGGTGACTCGGGACGGTGGTAGGGCATTGTATGGCCCCCCCACCATTGGGCACCCTATTCCTTACTCAAGTCTGGAAGAACTAAGTCCCCTTTGGCTGCACGCCCAGCGCTGGACGAAGGGGAGACGTTATGGTTGTGGGGAGGTTATCGATGGTATATCGAGACCTCCTCTGATGTTGTAATGGTTGATGGGTTACTGTTGATACTGGACCCTGATCGCAACAGGCGACATCACCCTCTTCTGTTTGGTTTGTAATTTGGATGAATAAAGGGTGCGGCCATGTTTAAATCCATATAACGGTGTCCTGTCTCATTTTTGGGTGCGTCGACAATTGTCTGAAGAACAAATCAATTCAACACCATTTTTTTGCTGGCTAATCTCGATGGCATTATTCCACTAGTTGCAAGTCAGTGCTTTGAAGGAGACAGGGGAATTATATATGAACAATTCTTGTGAGTACAGCCATTTTGGATTTTCAAATTTTCATAAAAATCAACAAAAGTCTATTCACTGATGCCATGAAATTTTGAAATTAATTGGGTGTAGCTTTCAAAACTTACCACAACAAATGGAGGAATACTGTGGAGCTGAGTAAAGACTTCTTTCATTTGAACTACTTATGTAACTAAGGGGTTTAAGGTCCTCACAGCAGTGTAGAGCAAACAAGTTTAGATTAAAATCCTTATTTACAGAATTCCAAGTAAACTCCCTAGCTGGTGTACGTGAGCACAGGGCCACTGAAGTCAGTGTAACTATTAGGCCAAATTACACCAGCTTGGAATATGAAGCATAGAGCTATGCAATCATTGTAAACATTTTCAGTGTGGGTTAACGTTACTTTTGTCGGCACACCCCAATGAGACACAGAGACATGAGTTGGTGTAAAACTGGCCGCACTCTTTATTCAAAAGATGCCACGTTAGGCAGGTGGGGAAAAAATTGCTATCTGCAATTTTGGGTCCAATATGCCATTTAACTATTAGAACTTATTAACTCAGGTACTGCCCGGATGTGCCTCCCGTTGACAGTATCCTTGCAGCATTTTCCTCCCCTCCTTCGACAGGGCAAGGCCGAAGGGGGGGGACAACCCACTGTGGGTTTGAGTAAGAAGTAACGTGTCCACCGGGTCTGAAGACAGCGCATGTCCCTGCTGGCCCCGGTTAAGACACCACTTCCAGGGAGCTTGATCACCAAGCATGCAGTGCCCTGCATTACCCAGTGTATCATCTCCCCATCTCTTACTGAGATGACTCTTAACTATTTATTAACCTATTTATTAAACTTGTTGGCATATTGGACCCCTGCCACTAAGGGGTGGTCAAGAACCATCCCGACTCCCCACCTCCTAGCCGAACATTAAGCTCTCCAGCTGGCCTGCCAAGGCTGCCAAGTATATTTCATTCCCTAAGTTAGATAAGTGAACTCCATCTTCCCTGTATAATTCAGGCCTTCTGTGCACGATCCCCACGTGCCTGATGTTCGTCCCCCCTAAATCCCTCAGCCATTTTCCTACCTCTCTGTTAACATTCTTTCTCGTTTTGTCAACCCTTCCAGGGTTTCGGGCTCTAATCCATTTTATCCTGGGCACCCAATCTGTCCACACAATTTTAACCCCTTGAAACCATTGTTTAATTATTAGTAAATCTTGCTTTATATTAACTATTAAACTAACCCCTTTCCTATCGGGTAGATCATTCTCCCCTAAGTGTAATACTATCATTGTCGGTGGGGGGAGATGGCGTAGGCTACTCAACAATGGGAGAAGCTGCCTCCATCTCATCCCGCTCTTGCCCATCCATCTGACCTGCGCTTTGGTGCCTAAGCCTAACTGAGATCCCCATGTAGATGTTTTGGCAGCTGCTTCGGCCCATCGTACGAGGCTGTGGCCGATGATCCACACCTCCTCTCGTGTAAACCCGCAGGCCCAGGGTCCTGGTAAAATAAACAGGGAGTTGTTAGCTGTGGTAGGGTCGAATGTATTTCTTGTACGTGTGTGATCTCCACCTTCCCACACGTTGGATTGCAACTTCAGGCAATCCTGCTGCTGCTGCCATTGTTGCTGCCCCAATCCTAAAGGAATGGGATCCGAAATCCATAGCCGGGAGGCCAATCTTTTTTATGGCAGCTCGTAAGATCGTTATAACTTGATATGCTGTAGCTGGTATACCCGTTAAATGAACAAATAATGGGCCGGGGGTTTTTGGTCTAACTTCCATGTATTTTGTCATTTGAGTTACCGGGCATATGCTATCTGGTCCCCCTTTATATAGATCGACTCTCTGGCCACGTCCCCTTTGGTCAGTCTTTGACCGACGGAGTCGGAGTATTACTCTTGGTTGTACTGCCTCCAGGTCATCCAAGTAGAAGGCGTTCCGGGACAAATCTTTGTTGGAATTAGTAACCACTTCACTTACCCTAAAACCCCCAAAGAACATGATGGCGTATATTGTTTGAAAGAGTTGCACCTCATAAGCGTTGTAACAAACCTCCTTGAGGACTGCAACCAATCGGGTAAGAATTGGGGATGTTATGGGAGATCGTAATTTACGGGCCGCAGATTGATCCCGCTTCCAAGCCTCCAGCATATGTTTTATATAGAATCCATTGTCAGGAGACTGAAATCCATTCAGTCTGCTGGCAAAGTTAATGGCAGCGATCTTCCCGGCTATGGTCCCCACGGCTAAGCCTCGTTTGTGTAGGGCCAATACAAATTGAAGAACTTCAGCTTCCTCTATGGGGAACCCGGTCAACCAACCCTTACCTACCCTGAATTGTTGAAATTCCCTGAAAGCCCTACCATACGCAGCCTGAGTTCGAGGGGCCAATGCCCCTTGTACGGTGGACTGCACTTCTACCTCCCAAGGCTCCAGATTCCTTCGGGCAGCAGATCCGGTTCCGCACGAGCCTCTGGGGCCAATTCCCGGAAGCGGTCCATCTGGAATCGAGAAAGGGCATCTGCTATCCCGTTATCGATTCCAGGCACATGTCGTGCAATGAAAAGGATGTTATCTTTCAAACACGCCAGCACTAGTGCCCGGACCAACTGCATGACTCTGGATGAACGAGAGGAGAGTGAGTTAATAACATGGACTACAGCAGAGTTATCACACCAAAAGACAACTGTCCTGTTGGTGAATTGCCGAGACCATAAGAGGACCGCCACTACTATGGGGAATAACTCCAAAAAGGTTAAATCCCTGGTAACCCCCGTGTGGTGCCACTCGTCGGGCCATGGTGCGTTGCACCAGTGCTCTCTGAAGTATACACCAAAACCAAATCTGCCTGAGGCATCCGATTGAACCTGTAAGTCAGCTTGCAGAAGCAGTAAATCTCTCCAAAAGCTAATGCCATTGAATTTCTTGAGGAATGCCTTCCACACACCCAAATCATGCCGCATTTCGCTAGTGACCCTTACTCGAAAGTGGGGGGGCATTTCCCCCCTTAGCTTTTCGTATAGCCGGGATAAAAATGCTCTTCCTGGTGCCACTACTCGGCAAGCGAAATTTAAACTCCCAATCAAGGACTGAAGGGTCCTTACGGTGATTTTATGGGTTGCAAGGCATTCGTCAATTTTACTCCTTATACCCACTAATTTCTCTGTTGGTAGTCTGGAGGTCATGGCTTCAGTATCCAATTCAATACCCAGGTAGGTGAGCTTGGTCGTTGGGCCCTCGGTTTTTTCTGGGGCCAATGGCAGGCCTAACTCAGCTGCGAGCCTTTGGAATAAGTGCAGGGCGGCGCTACATTCTTTCGTCCCTGGTGTGCCAATTATAAGGAAATCATCGAGATATTTTGATACTGCGCCCCCTGATAGCCTTTGAACAAGAACCCATTCTACCAAGGTACTGAATCGTTCGAATATCGAGCAGGAGATTGAGCAACCCATTGGCATAGCTCGGTCATAGTAATACCCTCCTTGGAATTGAAAACCAAGGAGATGGAAGCTCTTAGGGTGCACTGGCAAAAGGCGAAATGCTGATTTCACGTCGCACTTTGCCAAGAGTGCACCCTTACCAGCAGCTCGGACTTTAACTACTGCTTCGTCAAAAGACGTATATTTGATGGTTGAGAGCTCCTTGGGTATGGCGTCATTGACCGAACTACCCCGTGGGTAGGATAGGTGATGAATCAGGCGAAATTCGCCTTCTGCTTTCTTTGGTACGATACCTAATGGGGACATTACGAAGTTCCACATAGGTGGGCGTTCAAAAGGTCCCATTACCCTCCCCTCCTGGCATTCCTTCTCGATCTTGGCCTTTACCATGTCCTCCATCCCTACTGTTGACTTAAGATTTCTTGCTTCGGGTAGCTGACCAACATTAAACGCTGGTATTATAAAACCGTTTTTAAAACCTTTAACCATAAAATTAACTTCCGCCCTGTTTGGATGTCGTTGTAATGCCCTTTCCAGTGCGTCAATTTTAATTGGGGTCGGGCCCTTTTGTATTGCGTGGTCCAGCAGGAGAGCTAGCCCCCCCTTTTCCGGTACCTCCGCCCGTGCCATACCCTTTCTTTCCCCCTTTTTGCCCGGTCCGAAAGCAATTACTCGCTGGATGGCCACCCCCGCATCCTGAACATGCATGCCGGAACCTGCACGATTGGCGGTTGCACCGGCCCCTTTTGTTATAGTCCCAACAGGTGCCAGATGTGCCTTGACCCCCTGTGCGACTTTCTGGCCGAAAGGAATCGTAACCCCACGCTACTCCACCCCGAACCAGGGGGTGCCCACTGTCCGCTCTGGGTGCCTTCGTGACATCAACCATGCACTCCAACCAAAGGTCGGGTGCATGGATATCCCACCGAAGCCCGGGCGTAGTGGCGGCTCTATGGCGAAACGCCTCGTCGTACCGCAGCCACGCGCCCACCGGTCCCGTTCCATAGGCGCGCCGAACTATGTCAGCGTACTTATGGAGCTCTAGCGCTCTGCTGGGGTCCGCCTGTAGGATCACCCCCATATATACTGCGAAAGCTGAGGTCCAATTAGCCCAATTACGATCTGCTTTTGGGCGTTTGAATTTTTCTTTCTCCTTTCCTTCCTCGGGCTCGGAGTGATCCACAATTGGATCACTGAATAATAGGGCATAAATATCAACGTATTCCCCCTTTAAAATATTTTCTTTGACAGTGGGCAATAGATGTGCCCCAAATGGCGCAGCCACGCTGGGGATGGCCCCCCCAGGGGGTGGGGGTGGGATGGTTCCTATTTGCCCTTGTGCTAACGACCCAGGTGTCGTAGATTGCTCCCCGGCTGCCCTGGTGAATGTTGGGGTTCCTGTCCCGTGGGGGGTTTCGTCTTCTCCTGTGCCTACAAACAGTTGGGTACCCCCAGGGCCAGCCGGTCTCTGAGGTGTGTCGATCGGGTCAGACCACAATCGTGGGTGACCCGTCGAACCAGCTGATGGGGGAGGGGCCGGAGCCACCCACACCCAAGCCCCGTTCAAAGACATCAGTTGAGGGGAGTCTACACCCTGTCCTGGTCTATTCTCACCCCTTTGTGTGAGCCCCTGTACTTCGATGCCGGAGCGCCTAACCCTAACCGCTCCACTACCCTCCCCTGTGCATTGTTCACCTCGCGTCGGTGCGATTGGAGCCAGTCGGGCCCGGTTATCCCTGGGTCTCGCGGCCTCAGCTGTTCTCCCTGCGCGTAACTCCTCCTCGATGGCGCATAGCCTTCTCCAAATCGCCGCGTCTCCCCGTTCCTCCGTGCCTTCGTCTGGTTGGATTCGCCGTCTGGCCACTGGGGGCGAGCTATCCTCATTTGGGAGCCTGGAAAATAGAATGGGAGCAGGCCCCCCCCTCGAGGGCCCTAGGCCCAGGTAACCACTCCGCCCCAACTGCTCCCGGTACTGGGCTAGACCAGGCACCCCGTCCCTGTCGGTGACCCCCTGAGTACCACCGTGCGGGTCATTGTCTCCCCTTATTCCGCTGGAATATTCCCTCTGCCTTCTCAAGCTCGTACTTCCAGAGGGGTCCCGAGCAATAGGGCAGTCCCCCATCACTCCCTCTTGGGCAATATGGCCCTGGCTATACTCCTGGCGGATTCCTAGCTCAGCCTCATGCCCACTCTCTAACCCAGTTTGTGTGTGGGTCTGATAGGGGCAGCTTTCGTATTGGCTGTCCCTATATCGGGCTGGTGGGCCCACCACCCTTCTCTCTCTCCCCCCAAGGGAGGGGGCAGGAGGTCCCTCCCATCCCCGTTGGGGGTTAATGCCCCTTCTAGGCTCCCCCATGGGGGCTTCCTCTATTGCCCAGCTCCTTCCCTCACTGACTGGGCAAGGTGGGGCATCCTCAATTCCATCTCGCACCTCAGGGGGGAGGGGGATCCCCCCCATCCCCCCTTGAGGATTGAGGCCACTCGTGCCCTCCCCGGGGTTTGTCGTGTCTCCCGGCCCAGCCCCCGGCTCGCTCCAGGGGGGTTCCACCTGGTGACTTGGGCGGGCCCTTAATAGGGCCTCGCATTCCCGGAGCCGCTCCATCAGGGCGGCCCGGGTTGGAATATTCTCACCCGTTTCGCCTGCGGGCTCGGGAGAGGCTGGGACTCTCTCTCGGTCCCCTTCCTGTCGTGGCTGGGGGGCCTTCTTCTTTTTGTTTCCCCCCTTTGGATTTTTGTTGGAGCGCCCCATGGCCGCGCTCTAGTTTCCCGCTCTTAGTTTCCCGCTCTGGGGGGGAGCAGCAGCAATCGTACTTGCTGCTGCTTCACTGCCCTCCACTTTGGGAATGCCGCGCCACGCGGCTAGCAGAGGAGACGCCCCTCCTAAAGGGGGCGTGGCCTCCAGGTCCCACGAGGTGCGCATGCTCCACCTCGCTCTCGGGACGGTTACCCTGGCAACCCAGAAGGAGCGCACGAACGGGCTCTCTAACGAGCCCCGTTCACCGGCCATCTTCTGTGTCTCCCCACACAGGGGGAGGGGGGACGCGACAATCACCCCGTCGCCGCCATTTTGGCGGCGAAGGGGACTTTTCAGAGAGTTATATCACACGTTTATTATAAACATTTCTTCTTGAAAGCACAAAAACAAAGAGCAATTTAGTAAAGGAAAAAGAGGCTAAGATTAAGCCTACTAACATTGTTAAAAATGATGGGACAATTTAACACCTAGAAAAAATAAGTGCTATAAAAGATGCAGCATATGTCAGACCAAATCCAGGCGCAGACATACATATATAAAATACAAAAAAGGGCTTTTCTCCCCCACAAGAATACCAAACACTGCTCTTCATGAATATGTATAATTAGATGTTCCCTGTGAGTGAGAAGTAGTAATTAATTCAGTGTTAAACATCACAACCTATTACTTGAACTCCATGGCAACCAACATTGCCAAAAGAGAAAATTAAATTTCGAAGCCTATTTTTAAATTATTACATTTACACACTTCCCAAAATTTCAAAGCAGGCTTGCCCTATTTTTAGACAAAGACAATAGAAGTTAACTTCTCAAATTGTAGCGGTAGAAACTCATTAAAGCAGCAGGGAAGGAATCTGATGGGTGGCGGTCAGGTGGGAGGTAAATTATGGTCATTTTCACATGGACCGTGGTGCCTCTGCAGTCCATGGGGGATGGATGGCGGCTGGGGTGAGTGGGCGGTGCGTGGACAGCCCGTCCCATGGACACCCACCCACCGCCACCCATCTCCACGTACGGAGCATCCGCTATTGTCGCCTGTTGCTCCTTGCATGGGCAATGGGTGGAGGTGGGTAGAGTGCATGCACGTCCACCCACCCGTCATGGCGATCCTACAGACGCTCCCCCCCACTGCCCACCCTCCTGCACACGTTGGGGGGGAGGGGGGCATCCGTGCAAAAAGGGCCTAAGGCTTCTGTGATATTTGAGTTATTTTTGAAACTGGAAAACTTGAGATATCCCAGTTGTTTCAACATGATGTGGGAAACAGTCTGAGGGGCACATGTTCCACCTGGTTCCAGCCACACATGTTTCACTTTTGACTGAGCCACCACATATGGTTTTAAACACAACCATCTGGTTTCTCTGTTCAAGCTGCAAACAGAATGTAAAAATGTATTTTCTATTCATTTAAATTGGGCCAATTTGGGGTTAATTTGGATGCAGATTTCAACACATCCTGCACTTCACGGGAGGTAATGTAGTTTTTCATTGAATCAAAGGGGTCAGTATGTTATTTTATTTATCCATTCATTCAAATTTATATGCCACCCTTCCCACAGAGGCTCAGGGCAGCTTACAATCCATAGAACAACAAAAATTCAAGCAATAAAAACTCTACCCTCACCTCAGAACTCCCACCCTCCCCCACAACCTACTCAACTCAGAAATCCAACCAACCCCTATCCAGGCTTGCCCACCAAATGTTTTTTCAAATAGAAAAGGTTTTACACTGCCTCTGAAAGATGTTTAGGCTTGGGCTCAAGCAGATCTCCTGGGAAGAAGTTCCACAAAACCAGGGCAGCAATCAAGAATGCCCCTCCCCCCCCCCGCACCCTCCATCCTACGGACAATGGTAACAGATAAAACCTACAAGAGAGCACTCCTGGCTGACCCTAGAACCACAATGGGACATGGTAGGACTGCTGGTCTTTCAGATATATGGGACCCAAGCCATTTAGGGCTTTAAAGGTCAAAACCAGCACCTCATCAGACAGGAGAGACAAGGATCTAATTAACAACTGGTTGCCCTCATCAACCCAAGCACCTCCCTCGCATCAGTGAGTGATGCATATTGAAACAGATTCAAACAAACAGGACAAGACTGAGCTTCCAGAACCCCAAACTCTGACTCTGCAGTTAAAATGGCAGTGCCCAAGTATTTGCATCCTATTTCTGTCTGAACATGTCTAGTGGGGAGGGAGCTTTTTGATAACACATGAAGACATACTTCTTTTAACATTAATGCATACAGAGATCAGAGACCCCATCTTCCTCTTACTGAAAAATAAAACAAAAGTTCTAAACCTTTTGACAAAGCATACAAACCAAAAGTAACCAAAGCAGTATTGTCACCACTTACCATGTTCACTATGGGGAAGCAACACATTTAAACAGTCTACTTCTGTAAATTACCCTACTTCCGTAATACACTGACCACTTCCTCTTGTGTAAGGGGCTGTTCAGAAAGTATGTCATGCTTTTATGGCCATTTTTTTTAGCCTCCCTGCCCTTCCACCTTGTCACAGTTTGTCACTCTACTACAGAACCCCCCCTTCAAAAAGTATGTCACACAAATCATGCACCCCCAATGTTTAATATCCGTAATGTAGAACCCCATTTTATATGTAAAGAATATGTTTTTAGTTTTCCAACAGAAATAAAATTGAAAAATGAGAATTCCTCTGATGTTTTTCAAAACTACCCATCAGTTCTTGGTCATCTTTTCTTTCACAGTCCTCTCTGGTCTGTATCTGAAGTTTTAAGTCCTTTCAGGGTAAATTTGGAATAGGCGTATTCCACTGTGAGTGTTTTTAGATGTGACGGTACCACAGGTGACCACACTTTAACCTGTGTAGCTACCTGTAGTACCGTCACATCTGATCCTGCTCGCCAGATGTTTTCACAGGCAGGATCAGGTTTCCCCAGACCATGGTAGGACTTAGCCTGCACTGTTACTCGGGCTCCCTGCCAAGTCACAGCGTGAGCAACACCCTGCAATGGCCCGGGGAAGCCATCTCTGGACCAGGGTAGAGTGGGCCATCACATGTGATGGCCCAGTCTACCTGACTCTGGTCCAGGGCCAGAGCTTTTCTGGGCAGGCATGGCAGCATGCGGACTGTGGGTGATTTCAGACGTTACAAGATCACAGTCAACCACGCTCGATTCTGCGTGGTGGCTGCGATCGTGCAACGTCTGGTGGGGGAAACGGATGTTTCCCCCCAGATGTTACCATGGCATGGGATTGCATTCAACACGTGAGCGGCCAAAGCGGTGGGACCGGAGGCCGCAGCATGTCGAATGCAATCCCATGCCGGGGTGAACCCCGGCGTCTCGTCTGGTTGGGCGCCACGGCCCGGGATCACCGGTGGGACCCAGGGCCGTGGCGAATCTGGCCCGACATGGCGGCCTCATTGGCCCCGCCGCCCGCCCGTCTCCCCGGAGGGCGGGCAGGGGGCAGGGCCGTGCGGCCGCACGTTGCGCCGCGCGGCCCCGCCCCCTCCCAGATTCCCCACCGGGATCCCCCGGCATGTCTGATATGGCGTGACGGGGTCACCCCGGCGGGGAATTAATAGGGTGATTTTGGTACGGGGCCAAAGGGCCCCATAACATCTGAAATCACCCTGTGTTAAACACCCTGTGTTAAACATATGAGTAGGATCCAAATCTAGCCCTCTGTCTCAGTTGAAGCAGAGACAAAGTAGTAAAGTGATATTTTTGGTTGGACCAACTCCAGTTGGTGGAGGTATGCAAGCTTTCAGACCTCATAGGTTCCTTTGTAAATCAAACTAAGCTATGGAATTGCCTGTCCTCTTCCCTTTCTTTTCATTAGACATTTTTAAAAATAACTGTGGTTCTAAAGACAATTTTAGCATTGCAATCTCAAAGGTTTGGGGATAGAAGCCAGAAGCTGTCATAACATAATAGGAAAATTGCCAGGGAGACAGCAAATTATGAATCATATGTTGGCAAACTTGGATTGCGTTCAGCCTCGAAGGTGCAATCAAATCTTTTCAGATGAGAACTTTGTTCTGATTGGATTTGTAATAAACTAACTGAGAGCAGGCCTCCTGAGAGAAATTTGGAGCCCCAGTAATCCTGGTAGCTAGGGCACCTCATTCCCATTCTCCTGCAAGAATTTTGAAAATAAATTGCTGGAGAGCATCTTGGTACTTTACAAGTTACTTGCAATTATTATTTTACTCATCATATTTTAGTATATATTAAGAAATAAAATTCTTGTAGTTTTGGTGGGGGATCCTCTCAGCTTGGGGACCCAGTACGACTTATTTATTTATTTATGTTATTTATTTATACTGACATTTTTATCCCATCCCCTCCTGCCTCTGGCAGATCAGGGCAGTTCACAATAGAAAAACAACAATAAAAACAATAAAATTAAAATAAATAGCAAGATAAAAATAATATCAATATAAACCCCATGGCTCTATGGGTTTAAAGTCCATAAAAAGCATCTGCACCCTAACCCCCCACCCACTACCCATCTCCCCCACCAAAGGCCTGGCAAAGCAGCCAGGTTTTGCCGTGGTCTCTGAAGGAGGGGAGATCCGGGGACAAACGGGCCTCATCCACCAGGGAGTTCCACAGCCACAGCACCACCACTGAGAATGCCCTCTCGAACGTGGCTGCCGCACATGGGGAACCACAATTGGGTTTTCCCGCTCTGTCAGACCTGAGTGAGACAACTAATCCTTTCCAACAGTCAAGCAGACAAGCTGGATCATAGGAAAATATGATCTTTTGGGAGCAATTAATCAGCAGAAATAATGCTGGTCATATGCTGCATTTTGAGAAATGATTGCACTATGAGGTAGCCTGGTGATTTAATAATTCCCCTCCCCCCACCAACTGTGCGGAGGAGGGTCCTTGTCCATATGCGCCTATCCATTTATTTTTAAACAGACCGCTGTGAGTAGGGGGATGAGTGTGCGGCTGCAGAGGGTGGAGATGGGCAAGGGTGCACACCCATCTCCACCCACAGAACATCAGGCATTGGAGCCCATTGCTCCGTGGGTGGGGGTGGGTATAGCAAGGGAGCACACAGACCCCCCACCCACCCACCCATCCCCCATGGCATTCACATGGGCGCCTCCACCCATCTCCACGCAGCAAAACCACATGGTGATGGGTGAGGGCATCTCTTGTGAAAAGGGCCTTAGATAGAAGGTGTCACAGGGGGAGGGTGGGCAGGCATGCTGGGTTCTCTGAGGAGGGGAGAGGGTTAAGGGGCATAGCATCTTTTCATATCCAGGCCATTATTTGATCTGGGACTCAGGTAGGAGGGGGCACTTGGCACGCTCCCCTTTCCCGCTCAGTTTATTAGGAGCCAGCATGCCCGAGGTTTGCAGATGCCTGGAGACAGGCAAACCGGAGCACCCATCCTCTTGGTCGGGCACTATGGGCGTTGCTAGTCACCTTTATTGGGGCTGGGAAGGAATTTTTCCTTGCCAGGATAAATGGCACGGTCTGTGGAAGGTGGGTCCCCCCCCCCCTTCTCTACAGTGCTGTCATCCTCCATTTACTGGGGGTGTGCACCAGGAAGCCATTTCATTTTTTGTTTTAATTTTAGTTATTAACATTTTCTTTTTTCCGGTTTTTGTTATTGAGAATTTTTGTTTTTGTAATGAAGTTTAATTTTTGTTTTCCAATGGGAATTTTGGTTTCAATGGGAATTGAATTTCCACCTCTAACCTCTTCATGTTTCATCCAATTTGTAGAGAGATCATACCCCTAACCCAATGGATTAACTTTATTAAATTCCATAAAGATTGGACAAAGGGGTCTGCTTTTAAAAGCAATTTAATTGTATGGTTTGCACACACATTTCTAGATGTAACATATTGGTTTCTCATTCATTTTGGAAGTAATTTGGAATCCTTATGCCCCTCCCTCCCCCTCAAGGGATCATCCATGCCAAATTTCACAAAGATTGGATAAAGCGTCCTGATTTTATAAGCAATTTAATTATTTGATGGTTTGCACACACATTTCCAGGTGTAATGTCTTTGTTTTCCATGAAATTTGGATGCAATTTGGACAGGTTGCACCCCACACCAAATGTATCATCCCTGTCAAATTTCAAAAAATTTGGGAAAAGGTACCAATCTTATAAAGCAATGAAAGTTTCATGATTTTAACAGAAGTTGCAAATTTCCTTAAATCAATTGCAGGTGTTGACTCTGTTTAAATTATAAAGGTTTTACTAGGTTCAGAGATCTGCTTTTTGGAGCATTTGTAGAGAAGGTGAAGAAGACAAGAGGAGGTGGGCAGAGCAGAGGAGGAGCAGGTGCTGGAGGCCCTGGCACTGGCATAGGTTTCAGTCATTGGCACCCCAAAGTTTGTGGGGGCATACATAGGGGAGAGTAAGTGCAACATTCTGCTTTTATGAGCACTTGCAGTGAGGCTGAACACTGCAGCACACACAGTCACACACAAAGACCACTGAGCCAGCCTACGAGCCACACAAGATCCAGCCATGGTGGGGCTGTGCAGCTTGGTAGAACCTTATATTTGCTTCCCAAACCCACCCTCCACGTCCCTGATTGCAGTGAATGGGTACTGGCAGGTTGGAAGCCTGGGCAGCATCGCCAGAGAATGAGGCTATACTAGGGATTCTCTTACGTTTCTCACATTGGTACAAGATGGGTTTGTGATGTCAACTGGCCAGCAGAAATATCAGTCATGTATCCTCATTCTGTGCTGTGCCCACCCCAAACCCCTTGCTTATTACTGGGAAGCTGGAAGCATCTGCTTAGGAAAGAGCCAGCAAGAGATTCTCTGATGTCCTCTATTGCAGCGCTGCAGGGTGTGTTTTGGGATGCCAGTTGGCCAACCCAGATATGTCAGTCATCTCTCTTGATTGCTGGGCTGCTTCCCTCTTCTCTCTGCCTTGCTTCCTGAAGTCACGGTTATGTCCTGAAATTTCTGTTTTTGTCCCAAAATTTTCAGGACTTGTATTCACGTCTTCTGTTAATATCACAAACGTTCAATTGCTTATACAATTTGGGTCTTTTATCCAAACTTTCTGAAAATTGGCAGGGATGATCCCTTGGGTGAGGGGTATAATGAGTCCAAATTTCATCCATTTTGGATGGGAAAAAAGACATTACCGCTGGAAATGTGTGCATAAACTGCACATCATAAATTGCTTATAATGTCAGGACCCTTTAACTAATATTTATGAAACTTGGCAGGAATGATCCCTTATGTGAGGGGTACAATCTGCCCACATTTTATTCACATTGGATGAGTATAATAGAAGATACACCCAGAAATACACCACATGCATACATGATGCTTATAAAATCAGCACCCTTTATCCAACCTTTCTGAAAATTGCCATACATGATGCCCTGAAATTTTAAAAATGTTAATTCTTAAATTTTCATTTTTATTCCAAAATTTTATTATTACATTTTTCATTTTTGTTTTTCTTGTATTAAAAACAAAAACAAACTTCTGTTATTAATACAGAAAAGCAAAAACAAAATGCATACCCCTACCATTTACAAATTTAGTAATGGCTGGGTGCAATCAAGTGTGGAGTTTATTGTATTTGTCACAACTCAGTTGTCCATAGTAGGACCAGGACTGGAGAGCGGAATGGAAAAGGAAACAAAAAACCTGGAAGCACTTTCCTATGAGGTGGAAGCCTCACCTCTGACCCTGGAGGTTTGGGCTCAGTTGCACCAGCTAAGTAGGATGGCCCCAATCCCTAGCTTGGGGCACAAGTTCACCCCTCCCTCAAGACTCTGTTATGCTGGGGGACATGGGAGTTGTTGCTGATCAGGGGGATAAGTGACCCATGGCCCTGTGGGGTTTGGCTCAGTTGCACTAGCTAAGTAGGACAGCAGAAATCCCTAGCGTGGGGCATGAGGTCACCCATCCCCTCAGGATCCCATTATGGGGTGTGTGTCTGGTTGGTTTAATACGTGGGTGGTGATATCCGCCCACGATTCACTGGACCTAAATAAAGAGTTGTGGCCATATTTAACCCCAATATTCGTGTAAGTCCCCTTCTTTTGTGCTGTGGGGACAATGAACAGCCACTAGTGCAGTGCTGGTTACAGAAGGTACAGTCTGAAACTAAAGCAAAAGGATGAGAACAGATGAGCAATAGCTTGAGGAGAGGGAGTGACATAGAAGAGTTGAATTGGGTGACTTGGGCGCTGAGAATGATCCCTCGGAGATGAAAACTAAGATGGATGCAGAGAGAGGATTCACTTATTTATTATTTATTAATTAATAAAATTCATATGCGGTCCCCTTCTGCTAAAAGCATCTCAGGGCGCCTAACAACTTGTTAAAAACAAATTTAAAACAGATAACAAATAAAATTAAAATTCCACAGTAAAAACAATTCACCCCCTACTCCTCCCTAACCCAACCCACCCACCCCATCTCCCTCGGGGAAGGCATGGCGGAACAGCCAGGTCTTACATTGTCTACGGAAAGAGGGGAGGTCGGTGGTCAAACGGACCTCCGGGGGAGGGAGTTCCACAGACACGGCATGGCCACATAGAATGCCCTCCTCAAGGTCGACACCTGAGAAACCTGGGGAACCTCGAGGAGGGTGCCCATGGCCAATCGCAGGGGCCAATCCAGGACCCGGAGGATGAGGCGGTCGCACAGGTAGGTGAGGCTCAGGCCATTTAGGGCTTTAAAGGTCAGCACCAACACCTTGAATTGGGCCCAGAAGACTATAGGCAGCCAGTGCAGAGAACTGAGCACCGGTGTAATGTGCTCTCATTGGCTCGTCCCCATTAGGAGACGAGCCACCACGTTCTGCACCAGCTGCAGTATCCAAACCAGCACCAAGGGTAGCCCCATGTAGAGTGCATTACAGTAGTCCAGTTTTGAGGTAATAAAAGCATGGACGATCATGGTCAGATCAGAGTCTGACACATACGTCCGAAGCCGACATACCAGATGTTACTGGCAAAATGCCCCCTTCGCCACAGTGACCACCTGGACATCCAAGGTGGAGCTGCAAGTGACTGAGGGAATTAATTCTAGGTGATCTGACCAGACTCCCCCAAATCTCAGTATTCCACTGTCACTGCCCAAAATATATGGAATTTCTATACAGACATGTGAATAAAGACGCTTTTTAAATGCTTTAGAGTGCAAATTTAGTGCTGTAAATTACATGCTGGGCTTTTTCCCTTGGAGGAAAAGTAGTTTTGATAATGAATTGTCTAGCTCTAGAATATTTGATTCTCACAAAAACTGAGATTTGATAAAGCCAGTAGGTTGCTGGGCAAAAGATTATAGAGACTTTTAAGAGTTGGCTGACTCCGATGTAAAGGTTGTGTCTTAGAAAAAATGCTCCGACACTTCACTGAGGGAGATCATGTAAGTGCAGGGAAAGAAACAGAGTGACTCACAATCATCCATGTATTTGTATTGTGAGCATCATTTTTCTTTTATCCTAGATGTTTTAGGTTCTCCATGTAGAATCTTTAATATAAAGTGAACTAAAAATCTCTTTCTTGTCTCAACCTCCTCCAGAGCTATCCAACCCACGTGATCCCCCATTACACCAAAACGTGACTACATTTCCTGAACATATGGTGTGGAGGGATTCACATTTTGATCCAACAGACCACTGAATCATTTATCCATTAACAAACAAACAAACACCACCCCAACCTCCACCACCCCACAATAAAATCCATCCATTTATTTGCATTGTGATCACCATTTTTCTTTTATCCTAGATGTTTTATGGTACACTAGACGGTACTAGTACCCTCTAGTCAGTCAGATGACTTCCTTGTTGCAGAGGCAACATGTTACTATGCTACATTTTTTGCCCTTCAACATTTGTAATTGCATGACAGCATTCCATTCATCTATTACAAATGATAGCCTCTGTGCATAGTCATACAGTCCCAGCTAGACTGATCTTTCTTGAACATCCATATCCAAGAGCTTGAACATAAAGGGGGAAAAGACACTGAAACCAACATAAGTTATTCTGGAGAAACCTAGGTTTATGCTCCAGTCCAGGAGCAGCCTAGCTGGGGCTTGGGAGCCGCCTGCAGCATTTGGGCAGTTCAAGTGTGGCTCTCAGCCAGGGCTGGTCCTAGGCTCCACGCTGCCTTAATGGTTCTGTGTCTAATTTACTGCACCTGAGCCTCAGCATCTGAATCATCGTTGCTCCTTGGAAACTCAGCAACCAGGACCGCTGAGCACCAGCTCCGCCAGCCAATCACAAAGCAGGAGTGGAAAGGAGATAAGAATGTCA
Organism: Sphenodon punctatus; assembly: GCA_003113815.1. NCBI lineage: Eukaryota > Metazoa > Chordata > Lepidosauria > Sphenodontia > Sphenodontidae > Sphenodon > Sphenodon punctatus. Next base: position 1,926,221 of record QEPC01006374.1, read on the forward strand.
GGCTTCTCAATATTCATTAGTATGACTATGACTCGCATGCTGTGTGTGTGTGTGACTCGCATGCTGTGTGTGGGTGTGTGCGTGCGCATGTCTTATGACTCTTGAATGATTTTGGTATATGGCTCTTAGGGTTGGGAACTTCGGCCACTCTTGTTTGCTAGCCATTGTATTACTATGACTACATGGTACATCCACATAGTAGTCTATGCACTTACTTCACCCTCTATGGTGTGGTAAAGTTGATTCAAGAATGCACACACTAGCCTTTGAGAATTATGACTGCAAAACTGAAACCATCACATGCAAGTATGCCAACTGAAGTCATGTTTCTAATATGACTGTGTAGGTATAGTCTACATAGCATACTTCCTTTGTGTGAACTGGATTACAACTCAAAATGTAGATTAACCAGAAAACCCATTTGTTATTTTCAGATTTTTAAGACAATCAGTAGGGTTTTGCCCTTGAACATTTGTTGAAATTTTGGAGTTGATCAGATGTGGTTTAAAAAAATTATCACCAAATTATCAGGCAGACGTGGAGGAAAATGCCATCTCTCTGAGTAGAGAGTTTCACGTTGCTCATCTAATAAATCAGTACTATTGGCATATATGTCAAGAGTTCTCATGAGTAGAACCATTTGGGGATTGCAATAAGGAATTAATCAGGCTTATTTTTCAAAGGTTACAACATTACAGACAAATGGAAGAATGCCACTGAGTTGAATGTTTCAACATAGCGTAACAGAAAATCAAAAGAACTTAACTAGGTCAGCTATGCAATCAATAATGCAATGAATAATTTTCACTAGAAGCAAAACAAATAATGGCTTTGATATTTATGACTTATTCACATTTTTCAGGTAGCCATTCGAACACGCGTAGCTGAAAAGGATATTCACATATCAATTTATTCAGGTATTCATTTACCTGAATTATTCACAATCATTTCAGTATTTGTGTTACTTCATTTCAGCTATTACTCAAATAGCTGAAATACCCAAATGACCAAAAAGGCCAACTTGAGTAACTGAAATTAAAAAAAATAATGAAATAGCCAAACCAGAATAACCAAACGAAATACCCAATGAAATAGAAATTAATATCAATTCTAAAATTCTAAGCTCTAAAATTGAACAATTTTAATTTGGTCAATAAAAAAGAGATTTCCCCCCCTATTTTTGTTAATTTTGTTTTGTTCCAAAAATCACAAGATCAGAGACTATGGATAATTTCAGACGTTACGGGATCACAGCCAACCACCCTGAATCACAGTGGATTCAAGTTGGTGGCTGTGATCCTGTGAATGTCTATTTGCTCCTGGCCAGATGTTCACCACAGTGAACACCCGGTCAGGATCAAATTGACTGCGATTCTGGAGGTGAGGCCGGCCTCACCTCCAGAACTGTGGTTAGGTTGGCCATGATCTGGGATGCGGCTGGCAATGCCACGATGAACGACTGTTTGCCAGCCCCGTCCCGAAATCAGGTCCCAACCACGGGACAGGATCGGGTGCAGTGGCCTAATTGGCTGCTGCACCCGCTCGTCTCCCCAAGGGCAGGTGGCCATGGATGTGCGGGGGGGGGGGCAAACCGAGCGGCCACACATCGTGACAAGCAGTCCCGCCTCCTCCGAGATTCCCCTCTGCGATCAGGCCGGCACGTCTGATGGACGCCCGGTCTGATCACGGACCGGGATCCGAGACAGATCCCAGTCCAGGATTCAGCATGGCGGGCCAAAAGGCCCGTCACATCTGAAAATACCCTATAAAGCAACTGCTCCAGTGGGTGTCAAATTTCCTTTAATCAGTTCAAAGCTTTTCTTTTTCTTTTTAAGATTAATTATGGAATCTCCACTGCTGTTTAATTATTGTCTTAAAATTTAGCAGGCATGTCTAAAGCATAAGACAACTGGGAATTCAACAAAAATGAAATTGTTTGAGATTTCCCAGAGGTGGGGGGAGAATACTCTTATGGGATAATAAGGAATTGGGTTTTACTATTTTCTGTCCAAAAAATGAACAAGATTGGATAACGGTATGAAATAGAATATTTTATCAATATTCTACAAATCCATAATTTGTATGCCAAGTTCAGATTCTTTCCATCAATGCTGTCAGAGTGCTATTCTGTCAAATTTGAGGTAAGGAATATACACAAATATGTCATTTCCATGAAAAGAACAGCTGTGGTGTCTACTTCAAAGTTCAAATGAATTGCTATTGATATGTAAATCTGGTTAACTTAAATTGTGACTTTGATGGCAACCTTTCAAAAGGAAAGAGAAAACTCTAAACGTTGGTGTGTGTGTGTGTGTGTGTGGCTACCTGTGTGTTTTTCAAGGGGTAAAACCATGCTCTAAATGTGTCACTTCCACACCTGGCTTGTATTTCCCACAACTTAATTTTAAAGCTCTCTTTCTTCTTCATCACAATTCTTGCCCCTTCTGTGGCAAAGTCCTCAGGGGAATTAGTGCACCAGCAGGAGTTTTATTTAAATGAATGCCCCCTGGTGCTAAAGGAGAGTCGGTATTAAGTGGCCTGATGATCACACGGTTAGCTAGGGATGGGACTTGGGATGGATTTCCAGATTCTGACCTGTTCTGAATTCAGATTTTTTTTTTAAATGTTTTTTTTTGGTCTTTCTGACCCCAAAGGCTGCTAAAAAAATCCTAAAACTGTTTTGGCAAGCCTGAACCACTCCTCCCCCCATGTATTCCTCAAGAAGTGTGAGGTCAAGTGCCTTGTGCTGTTTCATGTTTCTCCCCCCTCCCCATTTTTTTTAAAATGGAAGTTTTTATCATTTCATCAACATGGGTCCTTACGACCCCAATGTAAGTCAATGGGAAAATAAAAGCACTATACGCCCTTTGCACTGGGGGTCATGTTGACCCCTTGCACATATATTCTTAGAATACATGTTTCTTTTAAAGAAATGAAACTTAACCCAGCACCTGCTCTCCTAATTAAAACCCTCAATGAGGGTGAAGGACAAAATGTAGCACTTAGTTTGAGTTCGCAAAGGTCATTGATGGTGTGTTTAGGAAAATATCACCATTAAATGCTTTGGGGGTTACACTGACCTCCGGCGAAAAGTCAACTTGCCAACTTCTATTGTTCCTTATCTTTACACAGCAGTTAAGACCTATTTAGAGAGAACTCTTGACACTGTTTTTTTTTTATCACAGCCATTAGCAGCTTTGTGTTGGAAAAATACCTATTCATTCTGCATAGGGGTGTTGATGACCCCTGCATTTACTGTGAGCTTTGTGAAGCCCTGCAATCTGTATTTTTCATAAATGTCCTCTAAAATTGGCATATCTGGCCATCCTACTGTGAACGCAAGACTTTTGAGCTGGCTCCTCCTCTCCTTTTCTGGGATTGGAGGGGGTCAACATGACCCCCTGTACCATTTTTGTTAGTTGTGCTGCTTTACATGGCGGGTTGTTTTGTATTTCTGTTTTTAAGTTGTTATACTAATAAACTTTCAATTTTTTTTCTTAATCTGGAGTCCATTTCAAATCAATCACACTCATTATTTTTCAGCTATTTATTAATGGGGGTCCTTTTGACACCCGATACAGTTATTAGTCAGTCAGTTTCTCAGGCGCAGGAAGGTTAAAAATAATAAAAATATTTTTTTAAATTGCAGATGCGCAAATGGCCATCACCCTTAACCAAAATGGCAGGGATGCCATTGCTGCCAGTTTGGTAAAGGGCAAAATGGCATAGTGGTCATCTTGTGCATGCACAATGGATTTTTAAAATATTGTTATTATTTTTATTATGGATCCGTAATACAAATCTGCAACCAGAGAAGCATTTTTGATGAATCCATAACTGCCATTTCAGACAGTTATGGATTAATCCAAATCCGTAACTCCCATCCCTAGCAGTAACATGTTTGATTTCTGTTGCATTGCCCTCTTGCACTTTCATTGCCCTACCTAATCAACATCCAATGGTAAATTACTCCCCAAATGTTCTCTTTTGTTCTTCCATGCTGCCCTGACATAAACACCATTTTCAAATTAACCCAGAAAGTTTCTTCTCCACAGTCTATCTCATGATCTATTTCTACTGTGTAATACCATCAAAAATATCAGTATTATGATTTCTAGAGTCTTGAATGACTAATTGACTACACTCCTGCAATTACTTACAATCTTGTAGTTCCAATGAATCCCATTAAAGTCAGCGGGACTACAAACTTTCAGGTAGCTTCAGGATTTTGGCTTTTACCTGCTTATTGATGTGAGCGTACTAAGCTGTATGGCAACTAGATGGTAGACTCACATGGTCTCATCATTCATCTTATCCTCTCTTTTCTGTAGGTCCCATTCATTATGTTCTTTTATAAATAACCAGATAGGAGTTGAAGTTTTCATTCCGCGCCCCCCCCCCGCAATTAAAACTGGACTTTTGGGCCCTATTTACATGAGACGCTCTCCTGCATGGACACTCATCATCCATGCGGCAGAGCATCCCGTGTAAATGTGGAGGTGCGCGGGTGCACACTTTTGTGACCCACGCATCCTCACTCACCCCCCTCCCATGCACAGAGCAACTGGCAATAATGCAAGTTGCTCCATGTGTGGGGATGTGGAGGGTGGGGGTGGATCAATGTGCACCTGTGTGCATCCCACCTGCCCCTGCAGCGGCGCACCCACAGACCGTTTCCTCTGCCACAGCCCATTTAAACAGGGCCTTTCCTTCAAAAATGATATTATGCTTAAAAAAACATTAACATTGACCAAGGGTAATTTCAGATGTGACAGGCCTGGAGGCCCACCACGCTGAACCATGGACCAGGATCCGTCTCGGATCCAGGTCCGTGATCAGGACGACCATCCTTTAGACATGCCGGCCTGATCTTTTAGGGGAATCGGGGAGGGGCTGCGTGGGGAGGGGACGGGGCTGCACGATGTGACGTGTGGCCGCACGGACCCGCTCCCCCAGCTGCCCGCCCTTGGGGAGATGCGCGGGCCAAGCGGCCAATGTGGCTGCTGCACCCGATCCCATCCCACGGTCAGGGCCATGATCCGAGCTCGGCTGAAGGTAACAAACATTACCTACGGCCCATCCCGGATCATGGCCAATCTGATCACGGTTCTGGCCCTGAGGCCCAGCCCCGTGTCTAACTATGGTTCTGGACCTCCAGCTGGCTGGAGGTCCAGACCTGTGGTCAATTTGATCCCAGCTGGGTGTTCACTGATAAACATCTGGCCGGGAGCAAACTGACATGCACGGCCTCGCCGCCACCACAGAGGATCCACTCTAGTATTTACTAGTCAGGTAAAAGGAAGCTTGGATGACTATTCGTTGCCTTCAGGAGGACCAACATAGCACAGGAGAATTAAAAGGGAAGCTGCTTTTCGACACTCTCTCCATAATAGATCAGGATAAAGTACTGCAAACCCTTAAAAGGGCACAGGAGAAGCTAGAACCTAAACAGCTTGATTATAAGGCCCCAGGGCTCCAGGTAACCCATAAGGCCCAGTCCTTTAAATTAACCACAGCAGACTTAGCAGAGGGATATCTGGCTCCTGAGGAAGTGGGAACAAACTCAGAGAAGGGAAGAGTGTCAGCAACCCAAGAATTGTAGTAGAGAAATATACTATGAACACGCACAAAATATTGAATTTAATAGTGCAATTGGGCATGATGACCAAATAGATACTGCTGGGAATGTAATTAAGTCAGGGAACTGTAACACAAAATTTAACTTCATGACATAGATCCCACCAGGAAAATATATCTACAATTAATCAAATAAATATAGCTTCTTGGAATGTGGCAGGTTGGAAGGCTAGATTGCAGGACATCCAAATGTTAACTAATTTGCACATTGTGTGTGTTCAAGAAACCTGGGTAACAAAAGAGGAAGATATTTTCCTCCAAGGGTATAAAGCATGGGTAATCCTAGCAAGGAAAAGAGGAAACATTCAGAGAATAAAACAATTTTCCATTTCCCAGTGCCTAATATGGTTCAAAAGTTAAGTCTTTCCCCCTACTTTACCTGAAAATCAAACATCAACAACAGTGTCAGGTCCACATGTCACTATAACAATATAATTAATACAATGCAGCACCATTCCCAGCCTTGCCTTATGTAAAATACTTACTTACTACTGTTTTTCATTCATTGTTTGTTCCAGGGAAGCAGGCATTGACTCATACTTATTGCTGCTAGACATTTTACCCAGCCATTCACTTTACCATTAGAGAATAAACACAAACAGTAGTGCACATTTTTAAGGACTCAAAATCCTCAAACAAGTTTACTGAGTTTAATAGCAGAGCACATCATCTGTGCATTGTACTGCTGAGTTGGAGATAACTCCAATTGTCTTGTAGCACTAAAATCTCTAATATAGGTGGTAAGTAGGGCTGAAGCAGCAGTAGCTTTTACCACGCCGTGATTCCATTCTGCCATTTCGGAATTGCCCGCGCCACACTGCAGCTTTTCTGCCGACATTCCGCTAATTCCGCAGGCATTCTGCAAATTCTGAAACTATCAGAAAAATTGCGGAATTGTCAGAAACTGTTGGAAAACCACTGTTCCGCTATTTCGTGGTGCTGGTGGAATGGCGGAAGTAGCTAAAATGGCATGTTTCCACTATTTGTGAAGCCTGTGGAAGTAGCGGAATGAAATTAGCGGAACTGTGGAAGTAGCGGAATGAAACTAGCAGAATGAAAGCCTTGCCACGCCGTGCCACTAATTGTGGAAATGCTGTTTCCGGTGGAAATAGCCACCGCTGCGACTTTCCACTACAGTCCTAGTGGTAAGGAAGCAAGGGATTAGATTGTTTCTACACTGCGCAGCAGAGCATAGCATGAAGTGGGCCAAGTTTTGCCACAGTTTCTTTAGGGCACATAAAATGTATATATAAATGCATTATTACACTTGTTTAGCTTTTGGGCCAGACTACTTTCCTCCTGTGGTAAAATCAATGGGGAAAAGCTTCAGGAAAAAAGGCTAATTAAAAATTCCATGTGTTTCCTTTCACATAGCGTGTTAACAGACATGACGCTGGTGTCAGTGGGGGCTGGGGGAAGGGACCAACACACGCACAAACCCCTGCACACCCTCCGTGACCACGAATGCTCTGCCCCCAATGAGGAAGGGGAAATTGCCCGTCAGGATACAATTGTGACCTAATATGTCTCACAGAGACAGGACCCCCATCATCATAGGGCGCAGAGCACAAGATTGAGCCTGGGCCGGGCTCCACCCACCACAGAGCCACACACCAAGCAGTCACACCAGGGGGTATGGGAAGGGGCTAGCAGTGCGGAAGACTGTGGAGGCACGAAGGGGGGAGGGGGCAGGGGCAGGCCAAAGGGAAAACTGCAGACACCCAGGATGGGGGAAGGGACCAGGAAGGGGGGGGAAGGGAGAAGGGTTAGCACACAAGCACTCGTTCCCACACCCCCACACAATATAGTCACCAAACTCACCAAGGAGGGAAGGGTACAGGGAAACAGATGTCCAACACACCACCCCTACGTATGCACAAGCACCACCCAGAACCCACACGTCTCACAATAGCAATAAATCACAACACTTAGCTTAGGGACCAGTTTCTCACTCCGATTACCGGCGTCAGGGAGCCCCCTGAGCCGGCTTATCAAGGGAAGGACACACCCCCTGGCGTGTCCTAAGCCGCGCGGAGCACCGCAGCAGGTCTTGCTGTGGCCCCACCCCCTGCGGGGCCATGAGGGGTGGCGCGACACCGCTTACAGCGGGGCCGGTTGCCTTTGCAACTAGATGCAGTGGGGATGCATTCCCCACCGCGAGCCCATGTACCGGCCTGAAGACAGGGTCATGGAGTAGCGGCTGAACCCTCCTGGATGGCCAGCTACCGCCCCGAGCCCATAGCTGACAGCTAGCCTATTATGCCCCACTATGGCCAGGGCTGGTGCTACCATTAGGCAGCTCCCCATCTAGGGCACCAACTTGAAGGGGGCAACTCTCCTGCTCCCGATCATCACTGGATTTAGGATGGGAGAGGCACCCCTTAGGTACCTCCACCCCAATCCATCTTCTGCTGCCATCTCTCCTGCCCCTGATCCAGCTGTTGCTGCTGCTTCTCCTGCAAATTGCAGAGGGTGCCTCTCCCGTCTGCAATTCAGCTGCTACTGCCACCAGTGGTAAGTTCTACAGCTGGTTTGGGGGCCAGGAGACAGGGAGGAGCAGGACTACCAGGCCTCAGTGCCTGAGAAGCAGGCTGCGCATGTTTACGTTGCACGCTAGGTGTGTGCACATGGGGGTTGTACATAACATGCACATGGGTTGCATGTGAGGTTTGTAATGTATGCACTGGTTATGTGAGGGTCACCCACGCAGGGGTTTGCCTAGGGTGGGAAAAATCCTTGCACTGGCTCTGACTATGGCCTGCCTGGGCCAGAGCCTAATCCATGGGCCACCAGATGTGGACCCACTACAGCCCCTGACTAGGCAGGCAGTTGCCCAGGAGCATGGGCCTGGAAGGAGCAGGGCGTGCAGTCTGGGCCCAAGGGCTGCCCAGGTGGGCCATAGTGGGCATCTGTGTATATTTGCACTGCCATCCTGGCATGGAGGTCACCATGGAAGCCACCATGGCTGCCTGTTATTGGCAACCATGGTTGCTCATCATAGTGGGGGACAGGAGGCCTGGAGCAGCATGGGGACGGGGCTGGCCAGCCTCACATTGCTCCCGCCCTCTCCCCCTGGCCAGCTCGATCTGTGGGCATGTTTTGTTCAGTTCCCCGACCTATCCCATCCAGGGTGACACACACCCCCTCACTAAGCCTGCTGACCCCTTTCTTGATGTCTGGTCTGAATTCTTGGAGGAGGAAGCTTTTCTGTCATTTTGGGACGCCGAATAAAATATGGTCTCTGCCCCTTAAGAAAGATCTCTTTGTACTGGAAGAGGAGTCATCTGAAAAATCTTCACCAGATGTACTTTCCGTCATCCTCCAAACTGAAACTAAACTTCTTCTAAAAATGACTTCTCTGCAACAATAAATTCATAAGCCAAGGATGCACCTGGTTATTATCATAGGCTAGTTAACCCCTTTTGAATTTCTCAGTTTTAAAACTCTAACGTCTACATTTCTTTTTAAAATTGTGCTCTAAATCAATCCATTTCTGGCTGAAAGAGGTGTTCTCAATTTGAGGATTAATATTAAGTCTCATTTCTTCAAGCTTCTTATCCAGCTTACTTGATTCCTCCTTAATCATGTCAATTAGCAATACTATGAGATCAAAGGAACATTCACTGCAACAGAAGTATCAAATAAAATAAGATACTTTTTAAAAATACTGCTGTTTAATCGTGGGTGTTTTAAAATGTGACAGGCTGTGGGGGGCGTCCATGATTAGTGCGGGGGGTGGGTGCATGGGTGTCGTGCATGAGGGAGTACTTCAAATGAGCGGCCCCAGGCACAGCCGCCCTGCTCGTGCACTGCCATATAAATTTAAAAGTATAGGGGCGAGGACACAGCCCTGCCGCACCCCTCTCTCGATGGGTATCAGGTCACTTAGCTTCTTGTTGCCTATACTTTTTAATTTATATGTCACTGATTTGATGGAGGTTATCAAAACAGTATGTTGCCATCCTCCTTTGATTCGCTCTTCGCCTTTACATCTTTTGCAGTATGCTGACGATCTTGTTTTATTTTCCCAAACAGAAGGGCCTTTTAAAATATTGTGAACTCAATGGGCTGGAGGTAAATGATACAAAGTCCAAGGTATTGATAGTTGGGGGTAGATTCCGTTCCATAAGCTGGAATCTTAGGGGGAAAAAGCTGGAGGTAGTTAAGTGCTTCACATACTTGGGGGTTATTTTTACTTCCAGGTGTACCTGGGCCACCCACATTAGATTCAATGCCCGCAAGGCAGCCAGATCGGGTTGCCGTATGTTGCGGGCGGCGAGTCTTTCGAGGGGGGTCCAGGTCTCCACTTTTTTACACGCGTACCGAGCAAAAGTCCTCCCGCAAATGACATATGGTGCCGAAATCATCCCTTTCCCAAATGCAGTTGAGCTAGTTAGAGTCCAAAGCCAATTCTTGAGGCGCTTGTTGAGGGTAGGGAATAGCATACCAGGTGCAGTGGTTCGTGCAGAAACAGGTACCTTATCGATAGATTATTATTTAAAGTTGACATTTATAAGGTTTTGGCTCAGATTACTGGACCACTGCCCTGACATGATCTCCACAAGCTGCCTCACAGAGCAATTAGAATTCTCAGGGACTAGAGCTTATCCATGGGTAGTTCACCTGGGTTTCCTGTTAAAACATATGGGTTTCTCCTAACTATATTTCTGCGGGAAAGACCACGTAACAATTAAAACTCCCTCAATTTGACTCCCTCCCCAAGCCTCCCTGTCCTCCCCCTCCTTCTTCCCTTTCTGCTCAGGATCTTGCCTCCTTCTTCACCTCCAAGATAGACAAGATCCGCCTCGACATCGCTTCCCACTCCTCTCTTCCCACTCCCACCCCTCTCCCTCCTCCCCCTCCTTCTCTCATGTCCTCCTTCTCCCCTGCCTCCCTTAAGGAAATCTCCTCTCTGCTCTCCTCCTCCAACCCTTCCACTTGCCCCCTTGATCCCATTCCTTCCCGCCTCCTCACCTCCATTACTCCCACTGTCGCCCCTTCCTTCCTGCACATCATCAACCTCTCCCTCTCTACTGGCTCTTTCCCTTCTGCCTTCAAACATGCCACAGTCTCTCCTATTCTCAAAAAGTCCACTCTTGACCCCTCTGACCCTTCTAGCTATCGTCCTGTCTCACTCCTTCCTTTTGCTTCCAAGCTGCTTGAACGTGTTGTCTACTCCCGCTGCCTTGACTTCCTATCCTCCAACTCCTCCCTTGACCCCCTCCAATCTGGCTTCCGCCCCCTTCATTCTACTGAAACTGCTCTCGCTAAGATCACCAACGATCTTCTGGTGGCTAAATCTAAACGTCTCTATTCCATTCTTGTCCTCCTTGATCTCTCTGCTGCCTTCGATACTGTTGACCACTCACTCTTGCTGGATTCCCTTCACTCCCTTGGCTTTTGTGGCTCTGTCCATAACTGGTTCTCCTCCTACCTCTCTGACCGCTCCTTTAATGTGTCTCTCTCCAACTCCGCCTCCTCCTCCTTCCCCCTCTCAGTTGGTGTTCCTCAAGGCTCTGTTCTTGGCCCTCTCCTCTTCTCGATCTATACCTCATCCTTAGGCAAACTCATTGCCTCCCATGGCTTCCAATACCACCTCTATGCTGATGACACTCAACTCTATCTCTCTACTCCCTCTCTCTCTCCCTCTGTTCAAGCTCGTCTCATCAACTGTCTCTCTGACATCTCTACCTGGATGTCTCAACGTCAACTCAAACTCAACATGGCTAAAACTGAACTCCTTATCTTCCCCCCTCATCCTTCCTCTCCTTCCTCACTGTCAATAACTATTGATGGAGTCACCATCCTGCCTGTCCCCCAAGCCCGTAGCCTAGGCTTCATCTTTGACTCACCCCTTTCTTTTAAACCCTACATTGACTCTGTTGCTAAATCCTGTCGCTTCTCCCTCCATAACATTGCTAAGATTCGCCCTTTTCTCTCTGTCTCGTCTGCCAAAACTCTTGTTCATGCTCTGGTCATCTCTCGCCTCGATTACTGTAACCTCCTTCTCACTGGCCTTCCCCGGTCTCACCTTTCTCCCCTCATCTCTGTCCAAAACTCTGCTGCCAGGGTCATCTACCTCGCCAGTCGCTTCGACCATGTGCAGCCCCTCCTCTCTTCGCTTCACTGGCTTCCCCTTCCTGAACGAATCCTGCACAAGCTCCTAGTCTTCACCTATAAAGCTCTTCACAACCTTGCTCCCCCCTACCTCTCTGCACTTATCGCCCTCCATACTCCAGCCCGTGCACTTCGCTCCTCCTCTGTCCCTTCTCTCACCCTTCCACGCCTTCCCTGCTCCCCTAAGCGCCTTCGTCCCTTCTCACTTGCTGCCCCCCATGCCTGGAACTCCCTCCCTGTCCACATCCGCCTTGCCCCCTCCCTTCATACCTTCAAATCTCTCCTTAAAACTCACCTCTTTCGCTCTGCTCTGTCTGACTCTTTATCCTGCTGAGCCACTATTCCTATACCTACGATCGGTTTACCCTTATCCTTGCAACATGGACCTGCCTGCTGTCATTCTCATCGTAACCAAGCCAAGTACGTGCACTTGAGACCTCGCATCTTCATGAATGTTAGACCCCTTGTCTCTCCCTCTGTTCCCCTTCCTAAGTCTCTCCCCCAGCTCCTGTCTCTCAGATTGTAAGCCCTAGGGGCAGGGACCCTGTCTATTTTATTACTTTGTAAAGTGCCAGGTACACTGCTGGCGCTATATAAATGTTTGTTAATAATAATAATAATAATAATAAAAAAGAGAGATTTCTACTAGGCTAAAGGACATCTCTAGCCAGAAGGACCTGGCTGGTGTCAGAAACTGGAAGGCTGCCCCTTGGTTAGGGCAGGTTAAAATGCTTTTTGCCTGTGAGCCTTACCTTGACCTCTTGGAAAATGTAACTCTGAGAAGGATATACACCCAGCTCAGATTTCAAATAATAAAAACAGAGGTCCTGGAGGGCAGATTTGTGGGGAAGGACTATAACTTGTGTAAATGTACATGCTCTCTTGACGAGATAGAGACTGCAGACCATTTTCTCCTCAGATGCCCATATTATTCCAATCTTAGAGCCACTTGGCTCTCTAGACTTGTTTCAAACAAATCCGCCGTTGGTCAGGGGAATTTCTTCCAAGCCTTGATTAGTCTGTCCGTAAAGGAAGATCTGTTAGAGGTCTCCACATTCACGAACCTTGCTCTTGGAAGACGCACTTATGTGAGAACTAGACTCGGCCTTCTATGAATGGGATGCCCTTGGGCTATGGAGCTATTTGGAGTAGGTGCACAAATCTAAGATCAGTCATCTGCTCAGGGCTCTGCCGTATTAAGTCCACAGTTACATTTAAAATCCATTGTGAGCCCCTTAGCCATGCATCATTCACCCCTCCGGCTATACCACAATTTGATTTTGGGACTCTGAGATGATTGAAATAGCCAGGGGTGGTTTTATCTATTTATTTTAGGTAGTTCTTCATTTTAAGAGGTGCTATTTAATCCAACTGATTGGGGCTTATGTTTTTGTGTTTAATTTTATATATCTGTACCTTGTGGCTTATTACTTTAAATCTATATATTTGTATCCCGTGGTTTATTATTTTTGTATTTTAATTATGTGTTTTACTGAGCATTCTTTGAGGTGTTATTTAATTTAATTGATCTGGAGCTTGTGCTCTTGTGTCCAAATTTATATATTGTACTTTGTGGTTTATTACTTTTGTATTTTAACTATGTGCTTATACTGAGCTGTCTTTTGTACTCTGGCCATGGCGAAATGCCTGTGCCTAAATAAATAAATAAATCTGAATCATGCACTGCCCACCCCATCCCCACACAGGGCACTCCAGCTTTTCCTGAAGTGCCTCATGCGTGGACTGGGTGGGTGGGTTACAGGACCATGCACCCATATTCAAACGAGACCTCCCCCATGTGGACGGCGAGTGTCCATGCATGAAGGTGTCTCGTTTAAAAACACCCAATGAGGAGTATGGAAAGAGATGGGCCTTTTTTACACAGATGCTCTAACACCCATAAAATGGGTGTTAAATTTTATTATACATATTGCAGGGCACCACTGCAGCCAATCACCATGGGCGTCCGTTGCTCTGTGGGTGGGTGTGGGCGCAAATGGGTGTTGGCCGGGAGCAAATACTCACCAACACCCACTGAAAGTGGCATTTGCACGGATGCCCCCACCCATCTCCACCCAGGGAAATGCTCCCCACCCACCGGCCAACACGCATCTCCAACCAGAGGAACTGGGTGGAGGCATCATGTGTGCACAGGGCCCATGGTGATTGGCTGCAGTGGTGCCCTGCAACATGTATAATAAAATGTAACACCCATTGTTGGAGCGTCTGTGTAAAAAGGGCCTTAGTGATGAAGGTATGTTTTTGATGTAGGGGTAGTGCATTGTAAGAGTTTGAATAGTGATTAGTGAAAGGACAAAGGAACTTAGATTTAATTAGTGTTGTTAGTTGGGTCTTTTAGTTTGTTGTAGTAAATTTGAAGTGAGTATTATGGTAAACAATTATTGGATAAAACAATACTAACATTGGATAAAACAATTATTGGTTGTTTTATACTAACATTAGTTGAATATTTGTTAGAGGATACAATGGGTATGGTGGTTGAGAGTGTAATGAAGAGTTGAGCTTGTAGTGATTGGGTTAATTAAATTAATTAAGCTTGTTAAGAGGAGATTGAGGCAGCTATTTAAGAAGGCACTTGTGTGCATTCTTCTTGCCTCTCCTTCAGTCTGTTTAAGTAGTCGGTTGAAGTTGGGAAGGTAGGGTGTGGATCGTACTTACTGAGGAAGTTTATTTTCTTCAGGTTCTTTTTTTTAAGGTTGATTTTGGATTGTGGTAGAAAGGTATGTTTAAACAATTGGTGTAAGTTTTGTTTATAATTTTATTATTCATTCATTCTCATTCTTTATTTATGGCAAAAAGCCAAATACCAACAAACAACATATAAAATAACCATATAACCGGGTGTACCAGCATCACAAAATATGAATTAAAAATATAAAAAATTGATAAGACAAAAGACCAATAAAGCACCCTTGGTATCAGAAAAATAACCAGCATTCAGCCAAAGAAGGTCTTATGTATTTTCCTAGCCCCTAACACAAAATTTGCCAATGAAAATAAAATAAGAGGCAAGGTCTGCTGTAGGAGCCAAACTGTCTTTTCAAAAGAAGAGAAATGCTCAGTTATGTGGGGGGTTAGAAAAGAGAATAGGAAACAATAATCTTGCTCTTAAATCAGAATAGAAAGAGCAGTCCCGTAAAGGTGAATTATATCTTCAATCACTTGGCCATCACATGGACACCTCTGCTGAGGGGGAAGTTTCCTCCATCTCCGCCTTAGTTCCATAGAACCAACCTGATTAAACCATAGTTTAGTTAAAGACTCACATTGACCTGCCAAAGATATCACCGAAAAATATTTAGCAGGAACAAAGTTGAAATGGAAAAAAGATGATATAGGCCCTTTTCACATGGCCGCCGCTGCAGGCCCGGTGGGTGGAAGTGAGTGGGCGACGTCCGTGTGAAAACAGCCATAGACGTACAGATTTTAAAGATTTGACTATAGCAAGATCATCTTGCATAGCCATATCAGCAAAATTATCTTTGATATCTTGCCTATCCTTAGGTAAAGGAAACCTAGAGCCATCGACCAAGAGATAACCAAGTCCAGCAGACTGAAGAGAATTCTTAGTAGCATTAAACCAAAGATCAAAATAAAACTCTGATTGGTCAGTCGCCAACAGAGTCTGCTTAGGGAGACGCCCAGGGAGTATAATTTTATTATAAGAGATCAGTAATTTGAAAACAGGTTTTATTTTATTTCACAGCATAATTAAAAGGTAAATGGCATGTTGATTTTCTAGTTTTTGTACCTACTTGAAGGTCAGACATTTGTTGTTGTGTTTCTATTTTTTAGGTGTTTTGGAGGCATTTTGCAGGTAGTTAAGTGAATGTAGTTATTAGTTGATTAATTTTAATTACTTGAGTAAATTTGAAATGAGCATTATGGTCAATAGGCACTGGATTATTATTTTGGGGGGGTATATTAGGAAACTGTCAATTGAATGTTTATCTTTTATCTGTTTTATTTGTATGGTTATGTGTTGGTCTGACTATTTTTGTTTTGTTTGTTTGTCTGGCCAATGGCGGAAGCTACGGTCATAATAAACTATTCATTCATTCATTTTGGGGGGGTTGCTCAGAGTGCAATAAATCAAATATAAACATAATAGGTAATGCAAGCCTACTTTACTGTGAATTCTAAATTAGTCTTATTCTATGCAAGCATATGCTTACAAGTTCAGATCAGTCTTTAAATCCTCTCTCTCTCAGCCTCAATGAAAAAGCTGGGTCCAGTGTCTTGCTTCTGATAAGGTTACAAAAGTTTCTCTCAGAAGATCTCACATGCTCTTGGTCAAAGGAATCTATCCCTTCTCATGTTCTAAGCAAGTGTTTTAAACTCTGTCAGTCTGCTTGCTTTGAATTGTTAATTAACTTACCAGAGGTTTACTTGGGTGGCTTCTCTGCAACTAAGGGTCATTTCAGATGTTACGAGATCACGGTCAACCACAATGAATCCCCTGTAGTGGGCATGATTACCGTAACATCTATTTGCTCCCCACCAGACGTTCACAATAGTGAATACCTGGCGGGATTTGGACCTTCGGCCACCCGGAGGTCCAGAATCATGGTGGGATCGGGCCCCAACCATGATCGTGTTGGCCACGATCTGGGATGGGCCGGAGGTAACATCTGTTACCTCTTCAGCCCGGCCGGTTCGTGGTCCCGACCACGGGACAAGATCAGGCACAGCGCCCGGATTGGCCGCTGTATCTGCGCAATTCCCGGAGGGTGGGTGGCCGGGGGAGTGCAGGGGGCAGGACCGTGCGGCTGCACGTCACACCGCACAGCCCGACCCCTCCTCAATCCCCCTCCGGAATCAGGCCGGCACATCTAAATGACAGACTGCCTGATTCCTGACCGGGATCTGAATCCCAGTCCGTGGTTGAGCATGGCAGGCCTGTGGACCCGTCACATCTAAAATTACCCTAAGTGTTTTGCCCTTTGAAGCAGCTTCCTTGTTAATGATTACAATCAGTGTA
This sequence comes from Sphenodon punctatus, assembly GCA_003113815.1. Taxonomy (NCBI): domain Eukaryota; kingdom Metazoa; phylum Chordata; class Lepidosauria; order Sphenodontia; family Sphenodontidae; genus Sphenodon; species Sphenodon punctatus. The sequence goes on from QEPC01006374.1 coordinate 1,942,977, forward strand.
ACACAAACAATGGATAGCTCTCTGCCTTATCAGTAATTATAAGAGAATGGGGAGTTCCAAGAATTTCCTGTCCCATTCTCTAAGCTGTTATTGTAACTTTCATACTGGGTTGTAGACTATAAGGTATTCATAAAATATTTCATATCATGGTTACATTCCTTTCTTAATATTGAATAATATGACCCAAACATGGTTATACAAATACTATTGCAGAGTAGTCATTTGTGAACATGTATGCAACATGAATGTTGGTTTCCTGAGCTTTACTACAGATAGTCAGTAATATTTATTTATTTACATATTGTTTGTTTTTTTCTTTTTCTTTAATGTTTATTTTGTTTTCATCTGTTAAAATGCTTTCATAGAGTGGCCAGTCAGTTAATATTAAGTTGTTTTATATCATTAAATGGTGGTTTACCCATTGAAAGGTCACTCATTGACATGATGTATTATTTTAGATTATCATCATTGTTGAATGAAGCTCTGAAGATGATCCATCATTGGTCGAAACATGTTGGCGTTACACAATATGGTTTTTGAAGACTGAGTCGTGTGAAGACTAAGGAGAATTTTTTACATTGCCTGATAAACTTTGGATCCCAATTGGAAAATAACTTTTTTTGAGAATATATGTTGAATTTGCATTGTGGACTGGTTTCACTGTTAACATTATACATAAAATAGCTAATACGTAATACATTTTTAATATATTTGTTAAATTGTTTAGTTGGTACCTTTTCTATTTGTGTGTTTTCTTCTCTACTGATTGGGCTAATTGAGGGATACCATATTAATTGCCTTGGTGTTTTGGGTTCGGGCTGTCCTCTCATCCCCATAGCACCTGCACCTCAGATAGCCCCTTCACTCTTGCTGGTGCCATCTCCCTTAAAGGGTCAGTGTCCCAGTTAGGCTGTGCCCTGCTACAATTGTGTAAGAGCTTGGTAGGGGTGTGCACCAGGCCCCCATGTCATTTTCATTTTTCGTTTTTGTTTTCATTATTTAAAATTTTTGTTTTCGTTATTGTTATTAACGACAATGTCATTGTCGTTTTCATTTTTGGTATTGTTTTCATTATCGGTATCGATACTGTTTTTATCAATATCGATATTCATTAACATTATTAATATCGTTCTTGATATTGGTACCATTTCAAACAAAGATTTTATTTTTGGTATCAGTATCATTATTCTATCCTGTGCATAACTAATATTTATCTAAATCTAAGGGAGACGGGGAAAGGGAAAAGAAAATTATCTATTATCTAATCAATTATATAACTATTCTAATCTAATCTATATGTCTATAATATATATCTATATCTAATCTATACTACCTATCTCTACATAATGTACAGGGGGAGAAGGGCAGGGAAAGGGAGAAGGTAAAATGTAGGGTATGAGGAAGGAAAGGTATTAGTGGGAATACCTAATAAATAAATAGATAATACAATGATGGCTAGGGAGGATTTTTTATGTGCAAGCACCACAGTTCTGTGAATGCAACCTGACAAGCAGAGCTCTCACATAATAGAGAAAAAACCTGGCCCTCCCATTATAAAGGGTTGCAGTGCCCACCCCCAGAGCCCCTATGATTGGTTGTGGGAGGCAGCAGGCACTGAGCAATCACAGAGTCCCATGAGACTGCTGGGGCCTGCTTGTGATGCTCATTGGCCAGGGATACATCCACCAGATACTGTTGAGCTGCTTCCAACACAGGCACAGTTCATGAGTTCAACCCTCTTAAGACTCCAAGATGTCTGCTCCCTCCTCCCCCTCTGTATTTTCCCTCCAAAACCCAATTGCCACAGCACTAATAATAGCGACAATGATAATGACATTGTTGTTTTTGTTTCTCGTTATCGTTTTCAGTATTGTTTTTGATATCAATATGATATTGATATTGGTATGGTATCGTTATCATTACTATTATTGGTATTCTCGGTTGTCATTTTTGGTATTCTCGGTTGTCGTTTTTGTTATTGCAATAATGAAAAAGAAAATCACCATTTTCGTTATCGTTATTGTAATAACAAAAATGACATGCATACCATTAGAGCCTGGGCTACAATTTTTCAATATGACCTTGGCTTGTCACATCCCATTAAATACTCTTAACCCTACAGTATCAATTATACATCCAATACATTTGAGATGGCATTCAATTAGTGCTTTTATTTCTCCATAATTTTGTAATTTCTACGAAGTGGATTTAGCATAAGGCTAACTCTAAAAATACTCAATTATATTTGTTCTTCATAACAGTATTAGTCAACATCAGCAGCTATCTTCTACATCTTAGGCCCTTTTTAAATGGGCTGTGGTGCAGAGAGGGATGGGTGTGTGGCATGTGGACAGATGTTACATGGACACATTCATCACCACCCACCTCCACCGATCTCCATACACAGAGCCATCACTGTTTTAGCCGATAGCTCCATGGGGGGGCAATGGCATACACCCCCACGCACCTGCCATGGTGGTCACACAGGCGACCCCCACCTATTCCCACACATGGGTATGGGGGGGGAGGGGGAGAGTCTCGTATGAAATGGGCCTTAATGTAAAACACAGTCCAAGTCCAGAAAAGAAATTTGAGTCAAAACTCATCCTCTTCCTGAGGTTTGTCTTAATTTATGACTAAATTAAGCAGATGATAAAATTCAGCTCAGGACCAATGTCCAAGGCTCCTTCTGCTACCTCAGTAGTGCTCAGTCCAGAACCTAGATCCACTCTTCCAGAACCATTCAGATGGTCTTTCCCTCCCCTGTTAAGCCTTCCAAATTGGCAGAGATTACAAACCTAGCTTCGATTCTGGTCTCCAGGGCAGATCCCTCCTTGATCTGCACCAATGTGGGGTTTGTTGGCCTTATCCTGCTTACATAAGAAGACTTTAAAATAGCTAATAAAGACTTTTGCAGACCCCCGTGAGATCCATTAGCCAGCAGCAGCTTGTAGCATATCTGCCTCTCTAGATAAAGGCCCTCTTTCCCAGCAGACTATCCTGACATAAGCTTTCATAAAAGTCAGCATTTAAAAATGAAAGGCAAGACACACATAAGGAGGATTTTATTCTGATCAAAGAAGAGAATTAGTAGTTTTAGAACTTGGTCTGATCACAGAAAAACAGTTTTTAAAGAAGCCTTAATAACAGCATTCACTACCATGTTTGTGGTGCATTATGTATGCTGAAGTTGCAGCTGCCACAGGGTGACTAGAACAACTTAGCAGATCTGGCGATCCATCCCATAGTAGATACCTGTAACATGTTGCATTGAAAGAAAGGGATGGGAAGGGTGTTGCACGTAGATGTGGGACCCCGGGCCCATTACCGGCTACTGGATTTACCGGTTACCGGTTCTCTAAAAACCAGATTCCCGGATTAAATCCGGTATACCGGTACCAGTTTTATTTCATTGATTTCAATGGGGCACTGTGTCCCCATTGAAATCAATGAAATAAATTAATTCCTTCCCCCTGCCCCTCCCAGGCTGCGCGGGTGGACGGGGGGACACCCCCCACCCACCCTGCCCAGCCTGGATTTTTGTTTAAAAAAAGACTCAGAGGCGAGCCCACCCCCCAGCACCAGCGGCCGCGGCGTCCCCGCAGCCGCCGGTAAGTATGACCCGATCCCTGGGGGGGGTGTTTAACACCCCCCCAACCCCCCAGGGATCACCCCTACTAAAGTTCAGTGCGCTTGCTTACCTTGCGGAGCTCCGGCGGCGGCGGCGGGCGGTCCGGCGGCCTCAGCGCCGGCTGTGGCTGCCGGCGTCAGAGACGCTCTAGGCCTTCCGGGGAACTTCCGGGTTTCCCCGGAAGGCCTAGAGCGTCTCTGACGCCGGCAGCCACAGCCGGCGCTGAGGCCGCCGGACCGCCCGCCGCCGCCGCCGGAGCTCCGCAAGGTAAGCGCACTGAACTTTAGTAGGGGTGATCCCTGGGGGGTTGGGGGGGTGTTAAACACCCCCCCCAGGGATCGGGTCATACTTACCGGCGGCTGCGGGGACGGCGCGGCCGCTGGTGCTGGGGGGTGGGCTCGCCTCTGAGTCTTTTTTTAAACAAAAATCCAGGCTGGGCAGGGTGGGTGGGGGGTGTCCCCCCTTCCACCCGCGCAGCCTGGACTCGGGGAGGGTTTGTTTTTTTTAACTTTTTTGGTGGGGCTTTTACATTGCAGCCATTTTTAAATGGCTGCAATGTAAAAAAAATCCGGTACCCGGACCGGATTTACCGGGTCAAATCCGATAATGCCGGTACGCCCGGTACCGGCATTATCGGATACCGGATTTACCGGTTTTCCCGCCCCTAGTTGCACGTGAACACTAATTATTAATACAGTGGTAATCATAAGAACAGCAGATTTCATAAAGATCTTGAACGGGTGAGAAAATCTACAGCCCATGAGTAGTATTTTTTTATTTGGTCCCTTTCCAATTCCTGAATCTGGCTCATGGATTTTTCCCTACCCTCAGGCACTGAAGAGTAAGCTCTGAGGGGCGAGGAAGAGGAAATCACAGCACATGCACTTAAGAATATGATCCATGGCACATATAAGGAAGAGTCCCTGCAGAGAATCAACATTAGCATGTGATAAGAGGTGACAGAAGAAACATAAAAGGTATCAATAAAATGAAGTTGCATATGCTTTTTTGTGCTTCACGTAAGAAAGTTTATAAGTGGTATTTTATAGATATATTTTTCAAGTCCATTTCTGAAGAAAGACCTCACAGTGGGGTTAATGTCCACTGGTTAGTGATTTGAGTGAGCTGATACCAATGGGTATATTAACTTTCTTTTCACTAGTCTTGTTTTGGCTTTGCCAGTGAGGTACATAGGGGAATTAGATTTCCCAGTGATAAGAGAGAGTGGGTGAGCTGGTTATTCAATTATTTTTCTAAAAAATGTTTTTATTTGAGTCAATTGCAAGTGTTGAATATTGTGAACGTTAGTTTTGTTTTACTTTGTTTTTGTAGATTCAACAACTTGGTGTTCTGAAGAAGGCCTATGGTCGAAACATGTTAACAATACTGTTTCCATTTTGTCTTTTCCGAGCTGTACTTATACAGTTGGGTTTGCATGGACTTTAATACTATTATTATTATTTCATACAGTGCATGGTTGATCACTAAATGAGTTTATTTTTACAATATTGTCTGTTTATAATTTTTTATACCATTCATAGTGTTTTTTCCCCTGTGTTATTTTGTTGGTATATGCTAAATACTACTGGGCTGCAAGTAAGACTTTCCCTACCCCACACTTTTGTAAGGAATTAAATAGCAGCACTGAGATTACTGTTACCCAAATAATAAGCAAACAATCTATGACCAATGACATGAAAGCATAGCCATGTTTTCAGCTGCTAAATTGCATTTACGACCACTAAAACCTCACAAGTACTTTCCTAGCACTCTTTTCCCTTGTCAGCAATTTCTGTAATTACTATACGAATGTTATGCAATAATAAACGGGAGCAGAAGCAGTCGGTGCAATCAGACAGGAGGGAAGGTGGAAGACAAGACAATCTCTCGATTAAGACGTGGCTGATGTTATGAAAATATTTGAAAGTGCCTGCTTTAATGCATTTGAATTCATTCAAAATTAACTTAATATTGGTTTTTAAACTCATACCTCATAACAAAAACATTTTAAAAGAGGAGATGGATTTTTCTTTATAAATGTTTTGCCTGTGTTGGGAAATGCATAATAGGGAATTGAGCAAAATAACACTCCACTCCATAGTAACAAGAGACTGTTTCCAATAAGAATTGTAAACTCTCATTAGGAGGCCCCACTCTTCCTGCCAGATCCTACCTAATTAACAGCAGTGTCCTACAAAGAGAAAATAAAATGCAGAGCTACGCTATTTTAACTTTCTAGGCTAGAAACTTTACAGTATCAGTGGTTTTTTGCCAGAGGAACCAGTTGTGCAAGATAAGGAGAGATGTTCTGTTTTCTAGAGGTATGCACTAGGGACCCATGTTGTTATTTGTTTTTGTTATTTAAATGTTGTTTTCATAAATAATTAAATTTTGGTTTTGTTTTTGCTTTCATTTTCAATTTCCTTCGGTTTCAATGCAAAACACAGTTTTGGCTGTACCTTTTTCGTTTTTCAATATATTTGGATAACACCTGGCAGGATTGTACCTCCAATGGAAGGCATTAAGTGTGCCAATTTTCAGAAAGATTGGATAAAGGAATCCAATTTTATAAGCAGTTGAAATATGTTATTTTACTGTGTATACATTCCTGGTTTTAACTTCTTTGTATCCTATCTAATGTGAATGAAACTTACAAAGATTATATCCTTCCCAAATTTTACTACCTATGCCAATTTTCAGAAGGATTGGATAAAGGGTCCTGGGAGTATAAGCAATTAACTTATAAATGTATTTCTGGCTGTAACATCTTTATAGTCTAACCAGTGTACATGATGTTTGGCAGAGCTGTATGTCACACCTTCAGGATCATCTCTGCCAGATATCTAAAAGATGTGATAAAGGGTTCCAATTTTATATGCCTGAACAACATATGCAGAGAATGAGCCTATGCCAGGGATTCCCTTATGTGCCACTGTGGTATAAGATCTGTTTGTTATGTCAACTGGCCAGCAGAAATGTCAACCAAATATTCTCATTCTGTGCTGTGACCACCCCAACTTTCTGATTAATCTGATACCGTCCATTATCGGTATTATCGGATTAATCCGATACTGACTGTCCCACCCCTAGCAAGACTAGAACCAGGGTTCTCCCCCTACCTCGCGGTCCAAGTACTACAAACTTAGGGTATTGAGACATGATGGTGCTAGTCATCACGATGCTTTGAGTCCTCATCCCGGGCAGGATCTGGTCCCGCTACCAAACAAACGTGCTGGTGGCCAGAGCTGAGGAGGGGACGGGGAGAGGAAGGGGACGACGCGTGTACGTATTCAGTATCTCAGCGTGACCATACCTCCTCCCTGACGGTTGGGAGCGGAAGCTTATGAGGCTGCTGTGCCCAACCAGAAAAGCTCTGGCTCCCGCTGGAGTTAGCTAGAGCGGGGTGGGGGTTCCCCACATATTGTATTTTTAAATTGTTTTAAAATTTTTGTATTGTTTTTATTGAATGTTGTTCACCGCCCCAGGCTGCCCCGAGGGCAGGAGGGGCAGGATATAAATTTTAAATAAATAAATAAATAAATAAATAAAAAATCATATGTGACCCCTTTTTCCCATCCCCCATCTTTCCCCCCTTTTCTTTATTATTTTTCTCTTTCTTCCTTTCCTTCTCTTTCTCTCCCCTTTTTCTTGCTTTCTCTCCTATTTTCCCTTTCCTTCTTCTGCCCCCTTTTCTCTTTTTCCTTTCCCTTTTGTCTTCTTTTCTCTTCTTCGACTTCCTCCCCTTGTTCTGTGCTTCCCTTTTCTTTTCCACTTTCCCTTCCTCCTCCTCCTACATTTTCTTTCCTTTCTCTCCACTTTTTTTTCCCCATTCCCCCTAGTCCCTCTTTTTCCATTCTCTTTTTCCCCTTCCCCCTTCTTTCCTCTTCTCCCTCTTATTTTCCTTTCCCTCTTCCCCCCACCCTTTCCTTTTTTCCTCTTCACCCTTCCTTCCTGTCCCTTTTTCCTTTCTTTCCCCCATCTTTTTGCCCCTCCTCTTCTTTTTTATTTTTTCCTATTTTCTCTCTCTTTTTTTCTTTTTTTGGCATAATACTTTTTTCTTTTCTTTTTTTCACAGATCCTTGATCCTACCATTGGATGGTCCGATATATAGCTTTTTAGATGCTGTTTCATGGTTTGACATCAATACGGGGTAAGATGTTTCCTGGATAGGAAGAAGATGGAAGGTGTAGTTTTTGAGCTATTTCTCTATATAAGATTATGTGCTCCATTTGAGTTTGTTAAGTGATACAAAGAAAATATTTTTTGGAGAACTATGCAAAGTGTATTTTTTTTTAAGAAATATTGTTTAAATACCACTTTTATTATTTTATCATACAGTTGAAGTTATTCATTTTGTCCCTGATGAAGATACTGTGTCAAAACATGTAGGACTACAGAACCATCTAAAGAATAGATTATTTTGAATTTTGTATTTTTATTTGTATATTGAAAATGTATGGACTGAATTGTAATTATTCCTTGATTTACTATTGGTGTCAATTTTGTTCACTACAGATATACATATTATGGTATCCTGTAATACTGTGTTGTTGCTGTTCATAGTGCTAAAACAGTGAACACTTTATAGGGTCCCAATTTTTTGCTGTCTGTACAGTTTAGGGTTTGCCACCCTGGGACTTTGAATATGGATTTATCTGAAACATTTAGTTATGATGATGTACATGCTGAGCAACCTTTATTTATTTATTTTATTTTTAAAAATTTTCTATCCCACCCATCCTGCCACAGGCAGCTCTGGGTGGCTTACAATAATAACAAAAAACCCACTTTATCTGCTGCTTCTCTGTTTAACGGTTCTATGCTTAGTTAAGATACAAATAATTTAAATGGTTATTGACAGTTGGCTGAAAAGAAACAGACATTATATTTACATGCAATCACTCTTTCTAACTACTGGAGATCTAAGCATATACCCAGAGGATTGAGAATCAATAAGGCTCCAAGCATGTTTATTTCCAACAATTATTTAGAAACAAGTGGATCTCTATTTTAAATAAATGTTCTTTTCATTTGATATTGCTGTTAATAGACACTTTTAAGGAAGATTCTGATCATTTAGAAAAAGAGATGGGAGAAATTAAAGCAAGCTGGAGTACTAAATTAGAGGATAGAACCTCTAAATTAAGTGGCAAAAAATGGAGCAAGATCTGAAAACTTATTCTGCGGGTATTAAGGAATTAAAAATAAAGAAATTTAAGAGGGATAAAACCGATGACAATAATAGAGTATATCCTTGGTTGACAAATTGGATGGAGAGGAAATCCTTTAATAAAAGGGTTAGTTTTAATGTAGATTCTGACTCTGCCAAAGATAGTACTTCAGCTGAAGAATTTTCTGAAGATTCTTCATCTTCTGATAGAAGCTCTTTTTTAGGAGGTCAAAGAACATGCAGGTTTTGACGAGGCAGACCAGAGAATTCAGACTTGAATCAGAATTCAGTCTTGAATTCAGTCTTGAATCAGAATTCAGTCTTGAATCAGAACACAGAGTTATGCTAAGGAAAGAACAACTTACTGATTAATTTATCCTCAGGGCAATTGATTCCTAGAGAAATTGAATTATTTAACTTAAGACTCACTTTTGTGCCCACACAGAAAAATAAACTTTTCCAAGTTAAAACAGATCTTTATAAGTTTTTCAACTTTATTTATTTATTTTATTTATTTATTTCTAAACATTTATATCCCACCCCCTCCTACATACAGTGGCAGCTCAGGGCGGCTTACAACAGTAATAAAATAAACACATTATTTTAAAATAACATTTGTTAAAATTAATAAAATTCATAAAATACATTTTAAATACATTTTAAAAGGGAAGTACTAAACCCCTCCCCCCCCCAACCCAACCCCCACCCCAAAGGCCTGGCAGAATAGTCAGGTCTTACATTGTCGTCGGAAAGAAGAGAGGTCTGGGACTAGGCAGGCCTCCGACGGGAGGGAATTCCAGAGCCTAGGAGCGGCCACCGAGAATGCCCTCTGCATCGTCACCACCCAGGAAACCCAGGGGACTTTGAGATGGGCATCCCTGGATGACTGCAGGGGCCACACCAGGGTCCAGGGCATGAGGAGGTCCCGCAGGTATGCAGGGCCTAGGTCATTTAGGGCTTTAGAGGTCAACACCAACACCCTGAATCAGGCCCGGAAGACAATAGGCAGCCAGTGCAGAGAACGGAGCATGGGTGTAATGTGCTCACGACAGCCCGTCCCCATAAGGAGATGGGATGCTGCATTCTGCACCAGCTGCAGCTTCCAGACCATCACCAAGGGCAGCCCCACGTAGAGTGCGTTACAGTAGTTCAACCTAGAGGTGATGAAGGCATGGATGACGGTGGCCAGATCAGAGTTTGAAACATACGACCACAGCCATCACACCAGAGGTAGTTGGCAAAAAGCGCTCCTCACCACCGCCTCCACCTGAGAGTCCGGCGGAGCTGCAGGTCAAGGAGCACCCCCAAACTAGACTTGAGTGAATGGAGGGCAGACCCCATCAATGACAGGGGCCACAAACCCCTCCAGCCCTACCCACCAACATCACCTCCATCTTGTCGGGATTCAGTCTCAGACAACTCACCCTCATCCAATCCCCCATAGCCGCCAGACACCAGGTAAGCGCTGAGACTGCCAGGCCTGGGTCTGCTGAAAAAGAGAGGTAAAGCTGTGTATCATTGGCATACTGATGACATTGTACACTGAACCCTCTCACAACCTCGCCCAAAGGCTGCATATACACATTGAACAGGAGGGGGAACAGAATAGAACCCTGTGGGGAGGGTCCTGGGGAGAAGACGAACATTCCCCAAGCACCACCCGCTGAGTTCTTCTGTCCAGGAAAGAGCGGAACCAATCAAGAACAATTCCACCCACCCCTGCTTGGTCCCACAGGCGAGTCACCAACATCTCATGGTCAACGGTATCAAATGCTGCTGACAGATCTAGCAGAATCAAAAGAGATGATCTGCCCCAATCCAACTCACGGTGCAGGTCATCGACCAAAGACACAAGCACAGTCTCCATGTCAAACCCAGGGCAAAAGCCAGACTGAAAGGGATCAAGAAAACTGATCCGATCCAGATGCCCCTGAAGCTGCCGAGCCACCCCCCATTCAATAACCTTCCCTAAAAAGGGGATGTTAGAGACAGATTGATAGCTGGCAGGGGAGTCAATGTCAAGCGATGGTTTCTTGAGCAGAGGCCACACCATTGCCTCCTTGAGGCGGCCCAGCACTCTGCCTTCCCTAAGGGAGGCATTGACAACCCCAGCCAACAATGATCCAATTGTCTCATGGCAAGCTTTAATTAGGCAGGACGGGCAAGTATCTAGTTCACAACAGGTGACTCTAACTGATCCAAGAACATCCGCCGCATCAGTGGGCAACACCCACTGACTGATCCCATGAAATCGGACAAGGTGGGGCATTTATTACCTCCGGTTCTCCCACTGCTACAAGTGTGGCTTCGAAATTGTGGTGAATTTGAGTGATTTTATCCATGAAAAAAATCGACAAACATGTCACAGCGAGCACTGGAAGAATCCAGTTTCAGGCGGGGAGAGGCTGGACTGACCAGCCCCTGCATCACCCAGAGAAGCTCAGCTGGATGCGACTTCGAAGACACTATGAGGGCAGCAAAGAACACCTTATTTGTTGTCCGCACAGCCACTGCGTAGGTCTTTAAACTGACTATACCGCAATCGGTCAGCTTCAGTTTGAGTGCGACACCACAGTTGCTCGAACCCTCCTGCTTCATCCGTCCCTCCTGCTTCATCCGTCGCAGGTCTTCTGTAAACCAGGGAGACGTGCGTTGTCAGAATTCGTGAAGTGGACACCTAGGAGCCATTCGATCAATGGCCTTGGCCAGCATGACATTCCACAAGACTACGAGGTCATCAAGTGAGCGACCTTCAAGATTGGGAGGTATTTCTGCAAGAGCATTCCGGAACCTTTCTGGTTCCATAAGTCTCCGGGGGCAAACCAACCAAACTGGTTCTGTACCTTTCCGGGGGCTGACGTGCACTGGGAGACTGGCCTGGAGGAGATAATGATCCGACCATCTGACCAATTTGGTTGAAAACGTTTTTTTAGCAGCACTAATACCAATGAGGGTAATGTAATGAGGTCTTGTTTTTGCCCCATTTCCCCTCCAACTAATATTTATGGCTGCAGCCATTTCAACTTTTGAGCAAGTAGTTACAGAAGATATGGGAAAACTGTTTTTGAGGAAGTACAGAGTAAATTATAATTTGTCACATCATGATCTGGATTTATTAAACAGCCTAGCGGAAGATAGATCAATTGTGATAAAACTAGCAGATAAAGGAGGTGGGAGTGTGGTTTTAAGTAGGGACGATAATGTAAAGGAAGTACTGAAGCAACTTGAAGATCATAGCAGGTATTCTCTTTTAAGGGGTGATCCTCTTAATATGATTAAATAAGATATAAAATCTCTTTTACAAGAGGGTTTAGTGAAAGGATACATTACTGAACATGATTTTAATTTTATTTTGAATGACTCTCCAAGAACACCCATTTTTTACATCCTGCCTAAAATTCATAAGAAGAAATTTCCTCCACCAGGAAAACCCATTGTGTCTGTGTCCAATTCAGCTTTAGAACCCTTAGCCAAATTTGTCTATTTCTTTTGAGGCCTATAATCCCTCAACTCCAATTTTATATTCAGGATTCAACTTGTTTTTAAAATATTATTAGTAATATTGACTATAGTAGTTTGGAATTTGGTTCATTTTTTTGTTTTTGTTTTTGTTACTTTGGATGTAGTGTCACTCTATTCAAATATTCCTCATAATGAGATGTTAATGATAGTACGATCATCTTTGGAATTACATCATGCTCAAAGTCAGCCTCCTGATACCTGTGCTGCATATTAGAGCTGGTTATGACAAAAAATTATTTCAACTTTCAGGATTTTTTCAACCTACAAAATTTAGGAATAGCCATGTGGACTTCAACAGGAAGTGGGCCCAGGAAGTGGGCAATTTGTTTATGGATGCTTATGAGCACAGTTTCATATTTGATTCTCAAAGGAATCCCTTTTATAGACATGTATATAATTTCTGCCATATAAATGACATTTTTATGATTTGGACAGGTACTGAAGCAGAGTTGAAAGGATTTCATGAATGGCTAAATGGGTGTCATAGAAACATCACATTTGATTTGCGTTATGATAAATATTCTATTAATTTTTCTGGATATTAGAATCACTGTGGAAAAGGAGGGTTTTATTACCTCAACCTATGTTAAGCCTACAGATACAAAAAGACGTATATTTAAGCTTTCATCCTTTGTATCTGAGAAAGAACATTCCCGATGGCCAATTTTTAAGGACCAGAAGGAATTGCTCTTCTGATGCGGGTTACAGATCTGAATCTGATAGATGGTATCAAAATTTTTGGCAATGATTTTACCCCCAAAGATACTTGGGGCCTTTTTAGACAAGCGGGATTTTAAATCCGCAGCTCTGGGACACCTTCTTGGGGGCGGGGCTTTAGATGCTCCTCTGTGATCCAGAAGTCACCGGCACCATTATAAACAGTGGCATGGGCAACTCTCAGGTGTTTTGAGACGCGGCATAGTACAGACCTTGATTATCGAGGTGTTACTACGCCGCATCTCAAAACAGCCGGGAATTGCCCACACCACTGTTTCTAATTCCTTTAGATTGTACAAACAATCTAAAGGAATATTTGGTGAGGGTTTAAAACCTATAGCCTTACAGAAGGGTACTAAGTGGCTATCGGAACCTGTGGGTTATTTTAAATGCTGCATATATACATATTGTAGACATACACGGAATAGCAAATTGTTTTTAGTAAATAGGAGAATTTATTACCTCAAATCTTTTAGCACTTGTAGTACACAAAGGGTTATGTGATTAAGTGCCCATGTGAAAAATTATATGTAGGTCAAACCATGAGAAAATTAAAAATTAGGATTGGTGAGCACTTAAATTGCCTTAGGAGACAGCTCCAGTCAGCCCCTTTGGTTTCTCATTATGTGGAGATGAATCACAGCTGCACTGATTTAACTTTTTGGACTACTGAAAAATTAGCTTACACTGATGATACCAAACAGGATTTTACAGAGAGGCATTTTGGATCTCTCGTCTTAATACTATTTATCCTCATGGTTTGAATGATTGTTTTTAGAACTAAACTTTTTTTTATAGGCTGTAAGTCTTCCATCATCAACCTCCAGGACATAATACCCTGTATTTATCCATTCTACTCAAATTGGCATTTGGAAGTTTCTAATGATCATCGCCCTCAGTGAAAACAGGTGGTTCACTTAACAGATGTATGTTATACCCATCATAAGAGGTTAGTGGGTTTGACTTCCTTTTTCACAAAGCTGCTGGCGATATGGTCATGGTTTACTGCTGACTATGTACAACCTGAGATTTTGAGTAGTTAATTTTCTTTCCTTTCCCCCATCTTTTCCTATCCAGTGGGTGAGACTGGGGGAGAACTGCGTTGTGGGCTGGGTCTCGCAGCGGTCAGCTGCCCCATTTGAATTTGTGTGAACCCTGTGCTTGTTGGAACTATGGAGGGAATCTCCAGCTGTGGACCTTTTGCTTCCCTGATTGCCCCGGCTACTGCAACTCCTGATTGGCTGTGAGCTAGCCAACACCCCCTGTGAGGACTTATACAGCGCTAGCCCTTGGCGTGCGCGCCGTGGGCGTGTGCGCCTAAGGGCTGCACGCACAAGGGCGCGCCGTTGTGCACACAGCCTTAGGTGCCGGCCGGGCAATAAGGCGGCAGATTGGTTTTTTTTCTTGTTTCTGTTATCCAGTTTGTTGTCTTTTTATGATTTTCACGTGAGCCTTTTGAATTCTAAGATTGATCCTGGAAGATTTACTTTGTTTAGGATTTGTGGGTGGGATGGTAATATAGAAGGTGTCTATTTATTAGTAAACAGCACTGACTCACTATGATGTCTAAGAGCAAAAGGGCGCTCCCTCAGGCAGTTGTGATATCACCTCCTTCAAAGCAGAGGAAACTTGAAAGCTTTTTTCCTACCTCCAATAAATTTGAGATATTGGAGGATAGAAAGGTTGTGGAGGAGTTTGGGGGCATTTCACCTAGAGAGTTATTGGCATATAGGGGGCTGAGCAAAACCAAATTGAATAAAAAGCAGGTGGGGGATTGAGGTGGGGGAGGGAAGAAGTCTTTGGTTGACTTGTTGGACTGTGTGGATGTCCCATTTAGAAGGGATTTAGAATTTAAGCCCCCAAATAACAATGTAGGGACAAATCCATTACACATTTCAGATTTACCTCATGTGTATAAAGCTAATTCCATTATGGATTTTTTGGCAGAACATATCCTCCTCACTACCCAAACAGTACAATTCTTGTTTACACAAATGAATACCCTTACTTTGAAGGTCAGTGAATTAACTGACCAGTTAAAGTTAAAAGAAAAGGGTAGTGAGGATATTCAGTTATATGTGTGCCAAAAGGATGATAAATCAAAAAATGGAAAGCAACAAGAATTAGTGGAGGAAAAGGTATTGGCTGTAGAAGGAAACACCCCCACGCCATTAAACAGGGGGGGGGGATTTATGCCCGCCTGCCCCGAGACGGAGCACTGGGTCAGGGGAGGGGACAAGGGCACCCTTGCCCCCTCCCCTGCGGCACAGGAAGCTCAGTAAGGTGGCCCAATGGGGGGTGAGGAAGGGAACCAGGGGGTGGAGTTGAGCAGGTATACATACCTGAACCTCCAGGTCCCTCTTCCTCTCTCCCCAACTCGGGCAACGCGCGAAGAGGAACTACAATTTAGGTAAGGGGAGCGGCTGGGGGTTGGGGACTTTGGTCCCTGGTCCATCCACTTCTCTGGAGTGTGCAGCGTGGCTCAAGTCTTTAAAAAAAAAAAAAAAAAAAGCCCCGGTTGGCGGGGGGAACACGACGGTGCAGCTCAATTCCTTGGGAGGGGGTGTCCGGGTCTCAATTCCTTAAAAGCCCCGGGGGAGCAGCGCGGTGCTCAAGTCTTTCTTGTTAAAACCCCCAGTGGGAGGGGGTTGGGCAGCCCCACATGGAGTGCTGCCACTGGCAGTAGGACGCTCAGGTCTTTCTTGTTGGAGCCCCCAGTGGGGAGTCGGTTAGCCCCATGTGGAGCGCAGCAGCCCTCAAGTTTTGAGTGCCAATGCAGCGGCACTCAAGTCCTTTTAAAGCCCCGGGACTGGGAGACACAGGCAGCCATGACCGACACCTCAGGGACGAGCAAGATACCTTCGGCACCAATCAACCAAGGTGAGGGTCCCACGGTTACCAGTACTGGTGGCTCTGTGGGCCCGGGGGTAGGAGGCACGTGCGGCCCATCAGGAGTAGCCTCAGGGCCCAGTCCCTCAGCGGAGGCACAGCCTACCCAACGGTACTGGGAGAGAGCGGCGAAGCTGGCATTAGATGCCAATGCCGTAACCCCGGTACGGGATACAAATGGGGTTTGCGCAGACGCTCAAGCCACCTACGGGCGGCCAGGCATTAACCCAAGCTTGCATGTCTATGGTGCCCCCATCTCTTTGCCTGGTGATCACCTGTTCCTCATGAACAAAGGAAAGATATGGAGGGGGGGATTTATAGATATGTTTATGTTGCTGCATAGGGAGGGGCCGGGTGAAGAGGCCACGGAGTCCAACAAAGGGGGTAAGGGTAAACGGAAAAGGCCCCAGGTACCCAGGACCTGGGGAAAATGGTCGGCCTGTTTTTATATCTACACAGGGGTGGTAGGGTACTGTTTCCCAAGCAGGGTCTGGCAGCTCACACAATACTCCGCCATGATTCAGAAGGTCTATTTGGACTTTGGTGGTACAGTCTGGCTCGAATACGATGAAATGTTTCATCGCCGGGACACTTCCAACCCACACACGCATTGGGATATCATTGATTATAACCTGCACTCTCAAATTATGGCCCCACATCGTCCCATAGCAGGCATTAGAACAGGGAGCAGGGAGGTGCTGCCGGCCCCCACCAGGCTGGTGGCGGGGAAGCCAATACGTTGGGCATTCAACGGGAAGGGGTGTTTTCGTGCCTGTTGTAAATACGCCCACGCCTGTTTGAACTGCGGAGGCGGGCACCTCGCCGCCTCCTGTTTCAAGGGCCGCACAGATTCCGGGAAGCAGAGGTTTGCCAACAGAAGCACAAAACAGGAACGGCAATGGGGTGGTGGGGCACAGTAGACAAATGGGAGCCATGGCCCTGGCCCCTACACCCATCAGGCTTGAGGTGCTGGGCTCCCTGCTACGACGCTACCCTAACAGGGTTGATGCTGATTATTTGTGGCAGGGATTTTTGGAGGGTTTTAGGATTCCTTACACGGGTCAGCCAGGTGGTCAACAACTTGAAATTGGTTAGGGGAATGGAGGAGATGTTATGGGGCAAAATAAGTAAGGAAATTGGGGCAGGGAGGGTGGCGGATCCATTCCCGTCCCCCTCCCCCTTTAACCCCTTGAGGTGTTCCCCCCCCCAGGTTTAATGCCAAAAAAGTTGAAGGGGGATTACCGCTTGATCCATCATTTGTCGTATCCCAGGGGCAGTTCGGTCAATGGTGGCATTGACCCTGTGCTCTGCTCAGTACAGTACACATCCTTTGACGCAGCGGTCCACATCATCTGAGCTTGTGGGCAGAGGGCACTCCTGGGAAAGTGTGACATAAAATCGGCTTTTCACCTGCTGCCAGTGTCCCCACGGGATTACGATCTGGGTTTCTCCTTTAGGGGTCAGTTTTTCTTTGACAAGGTGATGCCCATGGGATGTTTGGTCTCATGCTCTGCCTTTGAGCGCTTCAGCACCATGCTTGAATGGGCAGTAAGGGACAGGGCAGTAGGGATGGGTGAACGCGGTTTGGAAGTTCAGAGTTCGGTCGACCGAACTGAACTTCCGAATCGAGCCAAATTTCCGAACTGAACCGAACCAAATTTCCAAACTCGGTTCTGTTCGCCCATCCCTACAGGACAGGTTATCGTCCATATCACACTATCTGGATGATTACATATTTTTGGGGAGGACTGGATCACAGGAGTGTGCCCACCTTATGGCCACTTTCGCCAGGGTTGCATACAAGCTCAGGGTCCCATTGGCAGGAGAAAAGACCGAAGGTCCTGTGACATGACTGTCCTTTTTGGGTATAACAATTGATACAGTGTCATGCTCCTTGAGTCTTCCCCCGACAAGGTGAGCTCTCTCTGCGGGAGCTCCTCCAGGGTACTGTGCAGGCAAAAAAGGTAACATTAAGGGCCATACAAACATTGCTGGGCCACTTGAACTTTGCCTGCAGGGTGGTGGCTACGGGTAGGGCTTTCTGCACGCAGATGGCATGCTCCACAGTGGGAATCACGGTCCCCTACCACCGTATATGGATATCCAAAGGCATTAGGGAGGACCTGCTGATCTGGCTAACGTTCCTTGAGAGCTACAATGGTATTTAATTGTGGAGGGAGGTTCGGCTGCTCGAGGCTGACCTTTAGGTTGTATCTGGTGCTGCTGGAGGCTCAGGGTTTGGGGTTTTCTTCCAGGGCAGTTGGTGCGCTCAGCGGTGGCTGCCCCATTGGACATCCACGGCCAGCATCAGAGACATAACCTTCCTGGAGCTCTTCCCACTACTGGTGGCTTTGGAGCTTTGGGGGCGGTACTTCCGGGACTCTCATATATGTTTTTGGTCTGACAATCAGGCGGTGGTGCAGGTAATCAACCATCAGTCTAGTAGGTCGAGCAGAGTCATGACCTTAGTTCGGTAGTTTGTCATGAAGTGCCTTTCCCTGAATATGTATTTCTCTGCCAAACATGTTCCTGGTGTGCACAATGAGATTGTTGATTCCCTCTCTTGTTTTCAAATGGAGCGTTTCTGTGCTCTGGCGCCCGGCTCCAACGTCAACCCAGAGGTTATGCCAACAGCCTTGTGGGAACTTGGGAGCACAGGCTAGACAAGGGCATTAGAGCGGCAGTGTCCTGCTCCACCTGGCATTCTTACACTGCATCTTTCCAGGGCTTCTGCAATTTCTTGTTCTTCCATGGTTTGCAGGAGCAATGGCCCATACCACCCCCCACCCCCACCCCCATCATGTCGAGTGGTTCGCGGCCCACTTGAGTTGCCGCAGTTTGGCACCCCACACCATAAAGTGCCACTTAGCAGTGATCACCTTTTTCTGCAAGGCTCAGGGGGCGCCTGACCTGTGAGCAGGATTCAGGCTCCGCAGGGCAGTTGAAGGGTGGGCCAAGGAGAGGGGCCTTATCAGGGATGCCCGGCTGCCATTACCCGTTGATGCATTGGCATGCTTGATTGCTGCCATGCTGCGGATTTGTTAATCTCCGTATGAGGTGTGGTTGTTTAGGATGGCTTTCGCCACAGCCTTTTTCGCTGCATTGTGAATCAGTGAGCTGGTGCCTCCCTCAAAGGGGGATCAGTCAGGTATTGCCTTGGAATTACGGGACATAGCCCTGGGGCCTGACTCTGTCACCATCATGATTCGGCACTCCAAAACTGACCAGGAGGGCCAGGGGCAGATCGTAATGCTACACAGATCCCCGGTTGGGGGTGTCAGACATTGCCTTGCAATTACAGGACAGAGCCCTGGGACCTTACTCTGTCACCATCATGATTCGGCACTCCAAAACTGACCAGGAGGGCCAGGGGCAGATCGTAATGCTACACAGATCCCCGGTTGGGGGTGTGTGCCCAGTGTTGGCATTAGTGGCTTACTTGGAAGTTCATCCGGGCATGCAGGATCCCCTCTTTGTTTATTCAGAGGGGTCGTTTCTGACAAAATTCCAATTTCAGGCTATTTTTAAGAAGGGTTTGGCAATGCTCAGGCTTCGGCCATCCAACTATGGGGTACACTCCTTCCGAATCGGGACCACCCCCACGGCTGCCGTTGGCGGGCTAGCCACCTCTCAGATAAAGGTGATAGGTAGATGGCAGTCCAGCGCTTATCGCACTTACGTGCGGCCGTTCAGCCCTTCAGAGTAAACTTTGCTGGTTGGTAATGCTATTCTGTTTGTTCCCCTCAGGTGCGGGCCAGCTCCCCACCATATGGATTTGTGGGCACAGCATTGTGCATTGGGCCAAAGGCCATGCAGCTGGCTCGTACTTCGGTACCCAGCTGGGTTGTGGACTGCTGGCCCGCCTCTATTGGTTTGGGTGCAGTGGTATGCGATGGGAATACCTGATGCCTTCATTGTTCCACAGAGCCGCACGCTTTGGCCCTCCAGACATCCTGGTCATTCACTTGGGCGAAAATGATCTCGGCCTGTGCAGTGCGTGGCAGCTCACTGGCATTATGAAGCATGACATCTCCGTGTTGGTGGCTAAGTGGCCTCAGTTCTATGGGTGGTGGTCTGATCTCCTGGAGCGGCGGGTCTGGCGGTATGCCACATTGCCAGGCAAAATTGAACAGGCCAAGCGGAAAGTCAACAGGGCGAGGTGGTCAGTCGTGGCCCGCTTTGGCGGCAGGGTGGTGCACCACGAGCGTATTGTGAGTCAGAATACGGACTTGTTTCGGAGCGATGGTGTGCATATGTCTGAGTGAAGGAATGCAGTCTGGTTGGAGGATCTTAGGGCGGTGCTGCATGAACATTTTGGGATACCTGTGTGGGGGAAAAGGGTGAAGTGAAATTTTCCTCCCCCTTTTCATGGCGGGTAGCGGGGTAGGAACCATGCGGTGGTAAGGCTCCCTAAGGGGTGTGTGCTTGCACCCCGCTGCCACACGGGGAGTGGGGGGGGGTCTTAAGGGCGGGGGCCCCAGCCCAGGCTCAGAACGGCTGGTAGGGGGCTGCAACCCGCCCTGACCCAAAGGGAGGGTGAAGTTGAGGGGTCGATTCACCCGGGTTAGGGGGCGAGAATTAGCTCAGCCCCCTGGCTGGCATATATGGCATGGTTCCTCTCCTCTACACCCACACAGGTTTATTACTTGCTGTTGTGGAATATGTATATGTATGTCATGTAATAACGTTGCAGCCGATGCCTCTTTTATCCCAAGCAAGCCTTGGTCTCCTTTTATGGGTAGTGCAGGCACAAGAAACACCCCCACACCATTAGTGCGGGGGGATTTGTGCCCGCCTACCCCGAGATGGAGCACTGGGGAGGGGCAAGGGCACCCTTGCCCCTCCCCTGCGGCACAGGGGGCTCAGTAAGGCGGCCCAACGGGGGGTGAGGAAGGGCACCAGGGGGTGGAGTTGATCAAGTATACATACCTGAGACTCCAGGTGCCTCTTCCTCTCTCCCCATCTCGGGCAACAAGCGAAGAGGATTTCCCCGCCCACCCTTTCCCTAAAGTTGGGTTTTACCAGTGTTGGGTCCCTCAAGTTGGGTTTTACAAAGTGTTGTTTCAACTGCTGTGGGTTGCAACTGGTCACTGTTTTCAGGGCCGAGGAGGAATTTTCCCATCAGCTTAATTGGCACCAAAGTGGCTGGGTTTTTCACCTCCTCCGCAGCACTTGTGAGCTTTAGTTACATGCGAAGTTTCAATGTTCTGCTTTTATTGTTGCAACCGGTGCGGGTAGCGGGGTACGAACCATGCAGTGGTAAGGTTCCCTAAGAGCTAAGGGGGGGCACGCTGCACCCCACTGCCACATGGGGACAGGGGGGTATTAAGGGCGGGGGCCCCAGCCCAGGCTTGGAACAGCTGGTAGGGGGCTGCAACCTGCCCTGACCCAAGGGGAGGGTGAAGTCGAGGGGTCGATTCACCCGGGTTAGGGGGCAAAAATTAGCTCAGCCCCCTGGCTGGCATATATGGCATGGTTCCTCTCCTCTACACCCACACAGGTTTATTACTGTTGTGGAATATGTATATGTATGTCATGTAATAAAGGTGCGGCCAATGCCTCTTTTATCCCAAGCAAGTCTCTGTCTCCTTTTATGGGTAGTGTGGGCACAAGTCATGGACGATCAAAACCAACGATCGTTAACCCCCTACCGGAAGGATAACAAACTTGTGTTTGTTATCAAACCACCCCCACCCCCCGAGGTAATTTGCCTTTTTGGTGCTCGGCTTTGGAAGCTGCAGAACACCTGAGAGTTCTAACTTCTTTGCCCATTACAAGTAAAGACATATCTCAAGTAGATGTGATGGGAATAGATAGAACTCAGAGATGTGTGCTGCTGTATTTTGTGCATCAAGAAACCGCAAAGGCTATTTGGCAGAAAAGAGATATTATGCTCTGTTGGGGTGTTTCTGTTTTCAATGTCTTTGCCAAGGTGACACAGGGAAAAGGTGGTCAATTCCCAAAAGCATTGCCATTTAGTAGGCATATTTCTGAGCAGGCAGATCAGAAAGGTATTGTTAAACAAACTGTGCCTCATCCTACATCTTGTCTGGTAGATTTGAACACCTGTGAAGAGCAGGAGGAGGAGGAGATGGAAATACAAGGGGCACAGCAGTGTAAGGCCATAAATGAGCGGGGCCAAGGTTGCCAAGGAGGGATTTTAGATGGACCAAATCCATTTATTCAGGGAAATACTTTCTTTGAAAAGCTATCAACTTTATACAAACAAATTTCTAAATCCCATGTTGAAGAAGAGCCTATTGTCGGGTTGAAGAGGTACCAAGAGAGGAAAAATGGAGGAACCAAGTTAGATACACCCGTCGTCCTTGGCATGGTACTCTCTTCCAAGCTCGATGATAAGTCTGGGGGGCTTTTGGATCCCCTACTGGATATCCAGACTACGTCTACACCTCTTAGAGGAAAGGATGTTTTATGTACTGAGCCCTCACATATTGGCAAGCCCTCTCCTGTAGTCTTTGCTGTGGAGAATAGTCAGGCAAGCATGCCAGCACTTGAAAGTTTGCTGGAAATGGAGGATCAAAATTTAGAAGGAAGGGAAGTAAATAAGACTGTCCATAATATCTTGGCTGATATAGATTGACCTCCGCAGGAACCTGTAGGTAAGAGGTTGATATTGGTTTCTTGGAATATTGCCAGTTGGACTTCTAACTATAAGGTTCCTGAGTTTAAAATATTTATCTCTCAATTTGATATAATTTGTCTACAGGAGACTTGATGTGTGCAGGATAGAATAATTATGGAGGGCTTTCATACTTGGGTTCTGCCAGCACAACAGGCAGTAAATGGGAGAGGGTGTCCAAGGGGCGGATTAATGATCTTAATCTTGGTGGACTCTGGACTTCAAGGTAACTTATGGAAGGCTGTGGGGCATATTATTGCCCTAAGACTGACCAATCCAACCTCGCATTTGACCTTATTGCTGGTTACGGTGTACAATTCACCATCAAACCAGGTCCAACTATTTTGGTCTGATTTGAGAGACCTACTCCTTGAATATCAATCACAACTCCCCAATGATGAATTATTGATTATGGGGGATCTGAATGCTTGTATTGGAGCACATGCCACTAATATTTTAGTAAGCATGGGGTGTAGAAGTATGGAGGATTCTGTTTGTGATGTAAACGGGAATAGAATCTCACAGGATTGTAAAATAAACCAGGCTGGCCATGAACTTTATAAATTAGCACTGGATATGTCCCTGAAGATACTCAATGGTAATAATCAAGGGGACACTCAAGGGAAATTTACCTACGTCGCACCAACTGGATGCAGTGTGTTGGATTATGCCCTTCTTTTGTTGGTTTCGAGCCACTTGTATTACATTTTCAGGTGGGGGGGGGGGAGGTCTTGAGTGACCACTTCCCCATTATGGTTTGTTTACAGCTGCCCCAAACCTGTGATTCTAGTTTGGGAGACTGCCCACTGGCACTGGGGGCAACAGGGGGGAGTGGGGGTTGGGATAGGGTAATATATTTATTAAGGGGGTAGTTATGAGGGAGGGGGAGGTTTCCCCTAGTACCGACCTCTGGTGGCAGCAGGGGAAGGGATGGGGGAGGGATTATTGTGGTGGTAGTGGGTTGTTTTGTACTGAATATTAGAAGGTACAGATTTGTGAGCTATTGCTATGTATTGAATATTGTTGTGTATTGAATATTAGACTACTGTAAACTGGAATGAGGATGGGCCCCTTCTCCCGGTGAGAGCAGGAGACTGGGCTGGAATTGTTTGGTTCTTCCCTGGTGGCAGCAGGGATATTATTATTAACATTTATTAACAAACATTTATATAGCGCCAGCAGTGTACCTGGCACTTTACAAAGTAATAAAATAGACACGGTCCCTGCCCCTAGGGCTTACAATAGATAGAACATTAGGAAAGGTTAATGTTGAAAGATTATGTTATACTGTAATAATTGAGGGGTTACTTGGGTTATGTTGTTTTGTATTGAATTATAGTTGTTATTGTTATTTTGTATGTTTCTACCTTTATTGTTAGCCGCCTCGAGTCGCTGTAGGCGAGAGAGAGCGGGATACAAATAAAAGGTGAAATGAAATTAAAATGAAATATAGGAATGATGCGCCCATAATATGGGCCATGCATTGGTCCTGGCAGGTGAAAAGGGCAGTGCAAGGTACCCTTGCATGCAATGATGTTAGGGCTATGGGAAAGCAGATATTAGAGACTAACGATCTAGAAGGCATTTTGGCTATC
Organism: Sphenodon punctatus; assembly: GCA_003113815.1. NCBI lineage: Eukaryota > Metazoa > Chordata > Lepidosauria > Sphenodontia > Sphenodontidae > Sphenodon > Sphenodon punctatus. The sequence goes on from QEPC01006374.1 coordinate 1,967,141, forward strand.
TGGGAACAGCTGATGGGAATTCTTAGAGTACCTTTGGTCCGTGATTTTAATCAATGTCACCAGGTACCTGTGAGAAGGAATTTTTGGTGGGATGGTGAATGTAAAGTGGCCAGAATAAGGTTAAGAGGAATTGCCCATAAGGTTCAGTTTAGTGATGGTGTGGGGCTGTTAGATATCTACAGGGAGACTAGGAAATGCTATAAGCAATTAATGGCAAAGAAAAAGGGAGATTTTGATGCCAATCAATGGAGGGTCTTGCAGGATGCAATAGATAAAAAAGATGTGCGCACCTTTTGGAGGCTAGTTAACAACTCCAAACAACAAAGGTATTTGACTAGGGACCTGAAAATTCCCTCTTCAAAGTGGACAGCTCACTTGGCCCGATTATTTGAAGATTACGTGCCGAGACCAGGATGTTCGGTTTGCTCTGAAGATGAGCTGCTGAACTGGGACCCAGTTGATCCTGTGGAGGTACAAGACGCTATTTCAAATTTGAAAAGGGGTAAAGCAGCTGGCGCAGATAATATCTTAGGCGAAGTTTTCAAAAATTTTCCTGAGTGGGGGGTTGGAGTGATGGTTCATCTATTTACATTAATTAACAGCCCTGCTGCAGTACCAGAATTATGGAAAAGTAGTATAGTGGTTCCAATCTATAAGAAGGGGATTCAATCAGACCCCAATAACTTTAGGCCAATTAGCCTGGTCTGTATTGTATCTAAGGTTTACACCAGCATATTGCTTAACCATCTTCAGGTGTGGTGTCAGAGTGAAAATATCCTGGCGGATGAGCAGGCAGGGTTTAGGCCTAACCATTCTACTATTGTTCATGTTTTTGTCCCCCAACATTTAGTTAACAAATACCAGCGATGCCAATGCAAATTGTATTTGGCATTTATAGATTTATCTGCTGTCTTTGATAGGATCTGCAGAACAGTTGTGGGCTGAACTTGAATGCTTAAATTTGGATAGGCGTTTGGTTGCAATAATTAAGTCACTTTATACAGGTACCTCATTGATGCCGCCGAAGGGCAGGCTGTCGGATTCAGTTCAGACCTATCGGGGGGTCAGGCAGGTCTGCTTGCTGGCCCCAACACTTTTTAATATCTACGTAAATTCCCTAATTATCGATCATAGGGACATTGGACAATACCATCGGCCTAGAGTTATGTGCAAAAAGATCTTTCTGCTAATGTATGCAAACGACACCGTTCTGGTCTCACTCTTGAAATGCGGATTGGATAGGTCAATGGCAGATTTTGTGGGCAGGTGCTCTGACAAACATCTTTTGATTAACTACGGGAAAACGAAGACAATGGTTATAGAGAGACATTTTTGCCAAGTAGTCCTGGTTAATGCAGGGTCATGCACTTGCACAGGTGCGTTCTTATAAATATTTAGGAATCATCCTGTCCTATAATGGGGCTTGGTTGCCACATGTATTGGCGGTTAAGACGAAAGCACAGATAGACTCTTTAGCCATCCAACGTTTTTATTATCGTTACGGGCAGAAATCATCAGGACGGTTCAAAGAGCGTTTGAGGCTAAAGTTACAGCAGGTATGATGTATGGGGTTTCAATCTGGGGGTACGGTCATCAGATCTTAGATAGTTTATACCATGTAATCAACCAATTCTGGAAAAGGATATTGAATCTCCCCCCAACCACAAATACAGCTATCCTTTTACTAGAATTGGGTATCTCTTCTTTAAAGGCAATTGCAGATTTATGTCTGATGAAGTTTTGGCTAAAACTCAGGGATGCTGTGTCTACTTCACTTGAGGCCTTGGTATTGAAAGAGAAACAAACAAACCATGATTGTGGTACGGATCTGTGGTGGGCCGCAGTGAAGGCTCGCCTCGTTACTATGGGATTATCTGAGCATTTTGTAACGGAATACTCTGGCTCCCAAATAATTAAGCTTATAAGACAACAAATAAGGGATATTGATAAACAGGAATTACGAGCACAGGCATCCGGTGTGCTTGCCTCCCCCTTCTACAAGTATGTGATACTATCTCGGGAGGGGGAGGGTGGGGCGTCATATTTTCCATCTTTCTGACCCTAAACTTAGGCATTTGTAAGACTGAGGCTGCAGCTTATGAATACAGCAGTCCTATTGGGGAGGTACCAGGGTATTCCATATGCTGAATGGGTATGTCCGTGGGGGGGGGGAGTCGAGGACCTGAGCCATTATTTAATTACCTGCCCCTTATATGATGCATGCCGTACCCGCCGGATAACTGCCATTGGATGGGAAATTAACCACCCAACAATTTGACAGCTGATTTATCTTCTTGGAGACTCTGACTCTGAAAGAACAAAGCAAGTGGCTATTTTTGCTCTCGAGTGTGAGAACATTCAGAAGAAATTCATCCTACCCTAAAAGGGGATATGTAGTCCTGAGGGTAATGATTTGAATTTACATTTGTTTAGCCCTTGTAAGGCATTTAGCATAAATATATGTTAGTATGTAAGTATAAGGAGTGAAGTCTGCATACTTTAATATACTTTATTTTACTTTTACTTTATTTTACTTTAGTTGTGTTTCAATTATGGTTAGAATTCTGTATCTTGCTGTAGGGTTTTATCTATGTAATTTATGTAGATTATGTTTTGATATTATGTTAATGGTACCACACCAGGCTAGGTTGTATTAATGCATACTGTTGTAGGGGGCAATGACCCCAACTTTGCATTTGTATTGTTACTAATAATATTATTCATATTTTGTAGAATTTGAAGGATCGGCCCTATATGAAAACTATGTATATTATGTTTATGTGTAATGGCTAATTAGCCACGCAATAAAGACTTACTACTACTACTATTTTTCCTTTCCCCCTTCTCCCCCCTTTGTTTCTCCCTCCCTTCCCCCCTTTTTCTTCCTCTATTCCCCCCTCCTTTCTTTCCTTCCTTTTTTTCTCCCCTTTTTTGTTTTTCTTGCTTTCTCTCCTATTTGCCCTTTCCTCCTTCTCCCGCTTTTGTCCCTTTTGCTTTTCTCTTTCCCATTTTTTTTCTCTTCTTCCCCTTCCTCCCCTTTTTTTCTTTACTTCCCTTTTCTTTTCCACTTTCCCTTCCCCCTCCTCCTCCTTTTTCTTTCCCCGTTACCCCCTGTCACCCTTTTTTCTTTCACTTCTCTTTTCTTCCCCCTTCCTTCCCTTTCCTTTTCCTATTCCCTCAACCCCTTTCTTTTTTTCCTCTTCTCCCTTCCCCCTTCCCCACCCCTCTTTTTTCCCTTTTTGGCATACTAGTTTTTCTTTTCTTTTTTCACAGATCCTTGATCCTACCAGTGGATGTTCTGATATATAGCTTTTTAGATGCTGTTTCTTGGGTTGTTTTTACAAGGATGCCCCTGCTCAATGTACGGGCAGGTGTGCGGTGGTGGTGGTGGGTTCTGTGTAAGCGGCTGGTGGGGGGAGAGTGTCCACTTGGTGTTTGCCTGTGTGAACACCGAGTGGGATGGGTGAGGGTGCATGTGTTCTCCCGCGCAACACCCACCTCCACCCATTGCACACCCACCTTCACTCACATAGCCCTCCGGAAAACCTGAGGAGGCTCCGTGGGTGGAGATAGGTGTAGGGGTGGTGTGTGTCCAAGTAAAGGGACAAACATACATACACACACACACACACACACACACCCCCTTACACCCACCGTGGCAAAACACCCATCCCACATCCACTCCGATCCACGTAAAAACTGCCATTGTTTGACATCAATAAGGGGCAAGATGTTTCTTGGATAGGAAGATGATGGAAGGTGTAGCTTTTGAGCTATTTTCTTTAAAAAGATTATCCATTTGAGTTTAAGTGATATAAAGAAAATATTTTTGGAAAATTATGCAAAATGTATTTATTTCTTTAAACATTGTTTAAATACTACTTTTGTTATTTGATTATACAGTGGAAATTATTCATTTGGTCCCTGATGAAGACACCGAGTTGAAACTACAGAACCATCTAAAGAAAAGGTCATTTTGAATTTTGTATTTTTATTTGTATATTGAAAATATATGGACTGAATTGTAATTAGTTGCTCCTTGATTTACTATTGTTGTCAATTTTGTTCACTAAAAATATAAATATTATGGTATCCCGTAATACTGTGTTGTTGCAGTGAGAAAATATTGTGATTGGCCCAAGGTCACCAAGTGAGTTTCTGACTAAGGCAAGACTAGAACTAAGGTCCCCCTCTGCCACCCAGTCCAAGTACTGCAAGCATTTTTAGACGTGATGGCACTAGTCACCGCCAGGCTTTGATTCTGCCTGGGGTGAGATCCCTCACCCCAGGCAGAATCTGGTCCCGCCACCAAACAAACATGCCGGTGGCCAGAGCTGGGGAGGGGGTGGGGAAAGGAAGGGGATGACGTGCGGACATAGTCTGCATGGCCCCGCCCCCCGCACTTCTTAGAGCAACCACGCCTCCTTCCTGACAGGTGGGTGCAGTGTTCTATGAGGCTGCCGTGCCCACCCAGAAAAGCTCCAGCCACTGGCTTGATTTAGGTAGAGAGGGTCATCTTACATGATGGCCCACTCTACCACAGTCTGGGGATGGCTTCCCCGGACCATGGCAGGGCTAACTTTGGGTTGTGAGGTAGCAGGGTGCTGAGCTCACAACCCAGAGTTAATTCTGCCAGGGTTCAGAGAGTGTTTGCTCCCACCCGCAGTAAACCTCTGTCGGGCGGGAACAAATGTGACACCACCATGGGTGACCATGCCAGGGTAATCGTGGCCACCTGTGGTAGCGTCACATCTAAAAATACCCTTAGCCATTACACCACACTGGATCTCTCATTGTTGTGACTCAATTACATATATGAATATGAACTGCAACACGATCTTACGAGACTGGGTGCCTGGGCATCTAAATGGCAAATGAGATTTAATGTGGAAAAGTGCAAAGTGATCCACATAGGGAAAAATAATCCAAACTATGATTACACAATGCTCGGTACAAAGCTAGGAGTTACCACTCAGGAAAAGGATCTGGGAGTAATTGTGGACAATACACTGAAATCCTCAACCCAGTGTGCAGCAGCAGTCAAAAAAGCAAACAGAATGTTAGGAGTTATTCACAAAGGGTAGAGAATCAAACTGAGGATGTCGTAATGCCTCTATACAAATCAATGGTGCGACTGCACCTGGAATATTGTGTGCAGTTCTAGTTGCCCCACCTCAAAAAAGACATAGCTGAACTAGAAAAAGTACAGAGAAGGGCAACAAGAATGATAAAGGGTATGGAATGGCTTCCGTACAAGGAGAGGCTTGACAAGCAGGGCCGGCCCCAGGGTTTGTGAGGCCACGTGCGAAATCTTGGTGCGGGGCCTAATTTGCATAATTAGGCCCCACCTAATTATGCAAATATATACATTTACATAAAACTTACTCCCTCTGGACAGGAAGGATTCCCATTCTCCACCACTCCAAGCAACCATGGAGAAGCACGGCCTCCCAATGCTCTCCCCCGCCCCTCCAGCCGAGCATCTACCACCACTCCCCAGGAGTGGTTCCACTGCAGGGGCAGCCGGGTGGGCAGTGAGGCAGGCACAGAGAGACTGACTGACTGTCCACTGCCTTACTGGAGGAGGGGGTGAGATTAGCCAGTCTGGCCTCCAGGGCCTGTTGCTTCTTGCTACCGGTGCCACCTGTGCCTTGTGCACGCATGCAGTACGACCAGTCCAGAGGTGCTGCTATCACATGCACAAGACACCCAAAATGCAGCTAGCTGATTAAGCGCATTATGCCATGAAAAGAGACATATAACCAGTTCAGTTGTGCCCCCATAATCAGTTCATGCTGCCCCCACCCCATAACCAGTTCATTTGTGCCCCCACCTCCATATAATCAGTTCATGCTGCCCCCACCCATAACCATTTAATTTGTGCCCACGGGGCAGCGTGAATTGATTATATGGGGGTGCAAATGAACTGGTTATGGGGTGCGGGTTTAAAGACAGTATTCCTGTTGGCAATAACTTCATTAAGAAGAGTTAGTGAAATAGCAGCCATAATAATCTCAGAACCATATTTGCAGATTTATTTTCCAAGACAGAATAGATATTGCTTTACATCCTAAATTCCTACTTAAGATAGTGTATAAATAAGACAGTTGTGAGAATGTGGCCTTTCTTACATGGGCCTCTCCCAGCCATGAACACGCAGATTTCTGTGTGTTCATGGGTGGGGGAGGCCCGTGTGAATGACGTGGTGCACATGCCCATGGTGAGTGGGGGTATGTGCGCGCCCGCCTAACACACATCCCCATTCTCACACACACACACACACACACACACACACACACACACACACACACACACACACTCGTCCGCACGCAAGGAGCAACCAGGGGAAACGGTGGTTACTATGTGGGTGTGAGTGGGGATGCGTGTGCAGCCATGTGCATGCCCTGTCCATGCACTGGCGTGCTCATAGACTCCCCACCCAGCGGAGCCATGTAAAAATATCATGTGAGGAGCCACTCGAAGAAGAACAGAAGGTTGCTACCTTGTAAATAAGGCTCTTTGAGATGGTTCACAACATTCTCACAGCACCCACCCTTCCAGCCCCACATGGAATTCTTTTCTTATATTTCTAGAAAGGCTTGGAAGGAACTGTCATTCTGAGGGGGCGAGCCAGTGCTTTTTATACTAGAGGAGCTCGAGACCATCATGTGGTCTATTATTTAAATAGGGTGAGCAATGCATGCACAGCCCAGTTGTGAGAATGTTGGGAGCCATCTCAAAGAACCTTTTTTACAAGGTAGCAACCTTCTGATCAGCACATGGGGTGGAGCTGTTTGTAAACAAACAGCATTCTCTCCCAGTCTGATCTGGTGTCCCAGCTGCAGCAGCGCTCCTAGGAGGGAGAGGCAGGGGAGGGATGGGGTCTGGAGTGAGGGAGGGGAGGCAGAAGAACTTATTGGGGGAGCTTATTGGGGGAGAAGCTGGCTGCAGCCTGCTGCCCAGCCAGACAAGTACGGGGCCCCAGCTGGCTGTGGGGCCATGTGAGGCCGCACACGTGGCACATGCCTGGGGCCGGCCCTGTTGACAAGCTGGGTCTCTTCAGCTTAGAGAAGAGAAGACTGAGAGGGGACATGATAGAGGTTTATAAAATCTTGAGTGATGTGGAATGAGTAGATAGGGAACCGTTATTTACCCTCTCAAACACCACTCTGTGCGCCTCTACTTCCCCCTCCACTTACGTGTCGCTGTCATCTACTGCCCCCCTGGCTCTCTCTCTTCCTTTCTCTCTGAATTCAAGTCCTGGCTCACTTTCTTCCTCTCCGACGATACCCTCACTCTCATCCTCGGTGACTTCAACATTCACGTTTATGTCCCTTCCCAGACCTCCACATCCTCTCACTAGCATCCTCCTTCAACCTCCACCTTTGGACCAACTCCCCCACCCACACTAACGGCCATTCTCTTGACCTCGTCTTCTGTAAGAACTGCTCTGTCTCTGATCTCTCCTTTGATCCTCATCCCATCTCTGACCACTTCCTTGCCTCTTTCAATGTCTCCCTCTGCCCCCCCTCCTCTTCCCCATCTCCATGCCCCTTCCATGGCTTGCAGGCCATTAACCCCCTGGCCTTTGCCTCCTCTCTCTCCCCCCTTCTCCCCTCAGTTTTCTCCTCCTCCCCTGACTCTTCCATCTCTGCTATCAATGCCTCTCTCTCCTCCACCCTTGGATTCCATGTCTCTGTCCTTGACTGGTTCTCCTCCTACCTCTCTGACTGCTCCTTCAATGTGTCTCTTGCCAACACCACCTCCCTTCCCCTCTTGGTTGGTGTTCTCCAAGGCTCTGTCCTTGGCCCTCTCCTCTTCTCTATCTACACCCTGTTCCTAGGCAAACTCACTGACTCCCATGGCTTCCAATATCACCTCTATGATATGAGGGAAGTGAAAAATACCTTCTTTGCTGTCTGCATGGCTATGGAATAAGCTTTTAAACTAGCTCTATGTTGCAATCTGTTGACTTCAGCATGCAAATGGTGCCACCATCACTCTAACTGCTGCCCTTCATGCTTTAGCTGCCGCAGATCCTCTGTAAACCAAGGTGGTGTGCAGTGCTAATGTGCAGGGAGCAGATGCCTAGGAGCTGTCTGGTCAACAGCCAACAAGGTTTTCCAGAAAGCAACAAGGTCATCGAGCGATGAGTCTTCAAGATCAAAGGGTATCTCCCCTAGAGTATTCTGGAAGCACTCAGGTTCCATTAGTCTCTGGGGGCGAACCAACTGAACTGGTTCCACACCTCTCCGGGGGTAGACATGCACCATGAGACAGGCCCGTAGGAGGTAATGTTCCATCCATTCCTGACACCAACGGATCCCCCATCTCAAGGCTGATGCAAGAAATCAGGTCGAGGGTATGCCCCCATCATGTCTGGCCGATGACTACTTGGAACAGGTCCATGGTTGTCATGGCGGCCATGAACTCATGCTCCACCCCTTCAGGGCTGGCGTCAGCATGAATATTGAAGTCCCCCAAGACTAACATCTTTGGGGACTGCAATGCCACCTCTGACACCAGCACACAGAAAGACACCAGTGTCATTAAATGTGTTGGTAGTAATTCTTGGTGATATAAGGACACACACAGTAACAAAACACGGACATAGCTACAAAAATGCTCATGTGCACTATGCATTGAACTCCTACTTTCAGAGGCTCCCAAAACTTTGCCTGCATGATCCCATTTTGAGATTTAATAATAATCCTATGACCCATGACCCCAAAGAACAGAAAATATCCTTGTGTTCATGACCACAGATAGTGTGATCCTACTTGGGGACCCCAAGCCACAGTCTGGGGACCTCTGCACTGAAGTGATAGTTCTCTTGAAAAATTAGATGTTTAAACACTCAAATTCCAATAGTAAAAGATATGAAACGACAGACTATGGCAGCAATGGGGAAAACGCAATGAGCCAGTGCAACTTAATATCATGGGATATTGTGAAGGCCAATAGTATAACTGGGTTGAAAAAAATGATAGGCTAAGTTCTTAAACAATAGGTCTAACTATGCAAAGAGTGTCACAGAATGAAACCTCCGACTGCTGGGAGTGAACAATGGGGAATGGGTCATCCCATTTATGCCCTGTATCTACACTTCCTCTGAAGCAACCCGTGCTGGGCACTTTCAGAGACAGACTGCTGGGCTAAATGGAACATTGGTCTGACCCAGTATGGCACTGATGTTCTCGAGAGAACTTAATTTGAACAGCAACAACAACTGGGGACAAATTAACTGATTTCCAGAGAATGCATCCGGGGGGGGATGACCCACAAAAGGAATGACAGACAGAGCAGTGGAATGACATTTCCATGCCAGTGGGAAGATAGGCAAGAGTTCAGGTTGATGTTACTAGGGTGATAAAAAGAGACTGAATAGGAACCAACAACAAAAAAAAAAAAATAGATTTGCAAGCTAAACTAAAGCTAAATTAAGTTGACAAATGCAAAGATAGCAATGAGTGTAACAATCATCTATCATCCTCATTTGTTTAGGGAAGGAGAGCTTGTTTGATGTATGCATCCTGTTTGTAAAACACTGTGCTAACCACAAAGCTACGAATTCTAAAGACAGAACTGTGTTCTGCATTTATATTGGCGACAGGACACAGCCATTGCAAAGTAGCTTTAATTCTAGTACACAAACCACTTTCTGAAGCAGAACTGCAGGTTGGACGGATATTATACCTGTGCTCTAGAATCTTCAGGGGTTGCCTGTCAGCTTCCAGACAGACTCCAAGGTGTTAGCTTTAACAAACAGCCCTTTTCCATCAGGTCACAGTAGACCTGTACTTTGGTTTACCTTCGTTTCGCTCTACAGAAGGCATGGAGGCTCACAGGTTCAAATGTTATTCCTCTTTTTTGGAGTCCAGCTTCATCTTCATAAAATAAACAACCCCTTGCCACACACATGTGCATTTGTACACATGCACAATCCCAAACTGTCACCGTGGGGGCGGGTGTCACTGGATTATTATTAAATCTCAAAATGGGATCATGTAAAGAAAGTTTTGGGAACCTCCCAAGGTAATAGTTCAATGCATGGTGCACATGAGCATTTTTGTAGCTAAGTCAGTGTTCATTCTTCTCTTCAGGTTGACTGGGCCTGCTCTTTCTAGTTGGTTCCTACAGGAAACCACACTTCCCTTGGCAAACTCTTTTGCACTTTAACATTTATCACTAAATTTTCAAAGGAATTCAGCAACTAGTTCCTGAGCTGTTTGGGGTGGGGGGCGATGTCCACTTATTTTAGTATCTTAAAATGAACTGAGCTCTTATAAATTCTCTGATAACCTTAGTCGAGACAGCTCTTTTGAAAGTCTGGCCCCCAGGTAGTTTGGGGTTTGGCTAGGAGAGTGTGACTTCCTGTCTGTGTCACAGTGGCAGAGCCGAGATCAGTGGAAGCACCTCAGTCAGAGCCCATTCACTACAAAGGAAAAAGAACGGTTAGGTATTTTCCACCATGAAATCCTCAACTTTAGGACTCCCTCTCTTCCGTAGGCTTGCTACAGCCCAGATTTGTTACCTTCCAGGTACACTGCTAAAGACATCTGTTTTCTCAGATGCTTGACCAAGGCCACAATCCACTTATTCCAGAGGAGTCCTGTTGAAGTCAACACCTTGGATTCCATCTAGAAGCTGACTGGCTACCCCTGTAGATCCCAGAGCACAGGTATAATGTCCATCCAACCTGAAGCTATGCTTCAGTACGTGCACTAGCATTAAACTACTTTGCAATGACTGTGTCCTATTGCCATTCTAAATGCAGCACATAGTTCTGTGTATTTAGAATTCATAACTCTGAAGTTTAGAACAGTGTTTTAAAACAGGATACATAAATCAGATAAGTCAGCAGGACTTCAGTGGGGCTATTCCAGAATAAGTGGTTTGCAGATGACGACCCAAGTGCTGAAGATTATATCTATGGGAAGATATTTTATCTCACATTGGAATTTGAATGTATGGGGTAAGCACGAGATAGAGTGTGCTACGCTACACGCCTGAGGAAGGACCCTATGTGGCCCAAAAGCTTGAAAATTTCCAACAACAGTTGGTCCAATAAAAGTTAGCATTCAAACCACTGTGTCTCTCTGGAGTAAGCACCTAAACCATACATCAGGCAATCTATGTTTTTTCTAATCTATCCATGCATCTCCATATTCCTGAACAAACTATAGGAGTGTCAGTGATGGATTTTAAGCTAACACGGTGGTGTGGCACCAATCCACTTCCACCAAGCCCACAATACCCTTTTGATTGGCCAGGGAGTGAAAACAGCTGAGAAATCACTTGCCCTAGGCCACTCTACGAGACCAGGATTTGAACCCAGGTTCCCAGTTTCAAAGCCAATGTGTTAGCCACTGGATCACACCGCCAATATCAGAGTTTTGGGTTTTTTTAAAAAACCAAAAAACATTTGAATGAATTAATAGTGAAAGAAAGAAATAAAAACAAAATTTCTTTGATCAATTAGTGTACATTAGTGATGAAATGAGTAGCGGAATTTGTACTCCTGGATTATTATTATTTTTGCATTTTTGAATAGTCATTTTGCCACCACCGTTTTGGTTAAGGGCAGCGGCCATAAGCAGGGAGAATACCACAGCAAGGGAGCCCGATGGAGTCCCCACAACAGTGGTAGTGCTTCAATCAAGGCCGAGGGGCCAGTAAGTACCACTCCGGGGCCCCAGGGAATGGGGATGTCGGTTTCACTGTCCCAGGAGTCGTGATGGATGGGAATATGATTCTTTCTGGTTCAGTCTCCCATTGACGTCAATGGGAAAAATATGAAACTGAAAATCCAAATCCATAAAAAGATCTGGATTTTCAAAAGAACCAAACCAAAAAAAGAGACATAATCCAAATTGTACTGGAAGTCCCACCCTTACAAATCAGGTGAAATTGTTGAATATTTGTTTCAGCCTTAGTCTAAGGGTACGTTCACACAAGTCTCCCGCTTGTTGACTTTTCTGTGGGAGATAACTGTTGCACTATATCATTCTTCACATGTATAACACACAGGAGGGATTTAGCACCATAGTTAAAACTCATTTGCAGGTTATTCCTAACAATTGCAGGTTGTTTTGCAAATCAGAAGCACAGGACCCTGTGAGCTAACTCTGGAGGAAACAGTTTGTGGACAGGCTTGTCATCTCCTGTGAATGCTCCCTAATATGCAATTGCCACCTCCACCTCTGCTTCCTAGTTCAGGTCCCATCACTCTGCTACAATGATTCCCTCCTTTACTCTCTTTTTACCTATTAGCTCCTTTATCGTTAAGGATTTTCATTGCAATCTCTCCAAAATATAGTGCTGCTAACCATAGCCTTCAAAATTCCCTGCAGTTACCTCTATGCTTCAAAGTGATCTAATTGCTGGAAGACATCAACAGGGGAAGTGGCAAGAGTGAGAAACAGCTGGCTGCCTACCAACTCTATCACTCTGACTCTGGATAGGAGAGTACCTTGCAAGGAAAGCCCTGCTGACTCCATGGCTGGGCTTGTTAGAGAATCCAGTGGAGATGAGGAAGTAGAAGAGGGGTGCTGTGCTGTAGGAGTGAACGTCACATGGAATACAAAGCATTTGGCAATTTTGTGTTTGCGTCTGGTTCTCATAGAGGTGAGTAAAAAACACTTCACAGTGGAAGACAGGATTCCTAAAATACCGCACCTTGTTCAGATATACCAAAAAACCCACTTCAGGTCACTAACCTAACTACACAAATGTCAAGCACAACAAGACGCTTTAAGCCCACTTATCATTAACACCCAGCCTTCACCCAGGGAGCAGTCAGTTTTACTAACAGTAACTTAGTGTTTGATTTTTTTCCCCCTACTGTCAGGGGAGCTAATGGTCTACAGAACTGAGGGCTTTTGTATCTCTCCAAAATACATTTCTATCTACTGAAAGGGTTGATTAGGATACCTGAATAATACAAACCATTAAAATGAGAAAAACAAGAAGAGTCTGGAAAGCTGATAAAGACACAATTACTTTATTACTTTGACTTCGTTAAAAGACCTCGCCAATTTCAATTCCACTTTTCAAAAGATAAAATTCCAATAAATATTCATATGTTTCACATTTTTAGACAAAGACCGATGGAAACTCCTCAGAGACGAACAGCAGCTCCCTTGCTTAGTCTATGTATTAGAAAACTGAAGTTTTATTTTTTGCAGCATTTACTTTCTTGTTCATACTTTCAGAAAACAGACTGTTACATATTCAGAGGGTGGTAAGCTCTCTTGCTTTCTTTGCTGGTTTACCTGCAGGATGAGCATTTTGGTTCCGTAGACTTTTCAAGAACTTTATAGTTCTTTTAAAATAACTAGAGGTTCACATTTCTACTGTGGTGTCCCTAAGATAGAGATGAGGAAACAACCACCTGTGGCCCAAATGTGGTCCATGGCTAATTTTTATTTGGTCCCTTTCTAACATGGCTCCCATACCCTACCTCCCCACTACTCTCAATCACTGAAGGAGCATGGCCAAGGAAAGGGAGCAGAGATGAGGGCATGCCCTTCACGGAGAAAAGGAGCGGGGTCGATCGACCCTATTGGATCTATCGGCAGCATTTGATACCATTGACCATGAGATGTTGGTGATGCGCCTGCAGGACAGCGCGGGGATGGGCGGAATCATTCTTGAATGGTTCTGCTCATTCCTGACCGGAAGAACTCAGTGGGTGGTACTCGGTGATTTTTTTTCATCTTACCGAGACCTCCCGTGTGACATCCCGCAGGGTTCGGTTATATCCCCTCTCCTGTTCAATGTGTACATGCAGCCGCTCGGCGAGGTGATCAGAAAGTTTGGGGTGAGGTGTCATCAATATGCTGATGACACCCAACTTTACCTTTCATTTTCAACCGACCCAGGCCCAGCTGTCTTGGTGCTTACCCAGTGTCTGGCAGCTGTGGGGGACTGGATGAGGGCTAACCGACTGCGACTGAATCCTGACAAGATGGAGGTGATGTTAGTGGGTAGGTCGGTGGAGGTGATGGCTCCATCAATTGATGGAGTCTGCCCTCAGCTGATGTCCCAAGTGCGGAACCTGGGGGTGCTCCTTGATGTGCAGCTCCACCTGGATCTCCAGGTGGAGGCTGTAGCAAGGAGTGCCTTCCGCCAGTTACATATGGTGCAGCGGCTTCGGCCACTGGTTTCGGTTCCGGACTTGGCCACGATCATCCATGCTTTTATTACCTCTAGGTTAGACTACTGCAACGCGCTCTATGTGGGGCTACCTATGGTGACGGCTCGGAAGCTGCAGCTGGTGCAGAATGCAGCAGCCCAGCTCCTGGTGGGGTTGGGCCGCTGGAAGCACATTACACCAGTGCTCCAATCTCTGCACTGGCTGCCAATAGTCTTTTGGGCCCAATTCAAAGTGTTGGTTTTAACCTATAAAACCTTACACGGTCTGGGCCCTGATTATTTGCGAGACCGCTTCACCCCCCGGGCTTTAGATCGACCCCTGCGGTCATCTGGGGTGCCTTGTTGGAGGTCCCACTGGTTCTCCGGGGGCATTCGCGGTGGCTGCGCCGCACCTTTGGAATTCCCTCCCGGTGGGGGCACGGTTGGCCCCGGACCTCCCGCAGGAACTGAAAAACCTGGCTGTTCCATCAGGCATTTGGCGAGGGAGAAGGGTAGGGTGGGGGGTTAGGGAGGGTGATATGGGGGTGTTTTATGGTTGTCTTCTTTTATTGTTGAATTATTATTTTTTTAATTGAATTGAAATGTTTTTAGTATATTATATGTATTGTTGTTAGCTGATTTGGGCCGCCTATGGCGGGAGGAAGCGGGATTGTCAGGACGTGGGGGCGGAGGAGGCCTCGGGGGAAAGGTAGGGACCCCGCACCCCAGAACGCTCCTTTAGAGGCCAATATCCCCGAGCAAGGGGCACTCCACGAAGCCTCGTCAGGAGGGGAGGGAGGGGGCGGCACTCCCCAAGGACCGGAAGCAGAGCGGCCGCAGCAAGATCCCGCTAGGGGAAACACCTCCGCCTCGGAGGGACAGGGGGTGGGGCCAGAAACGCCGCTGCGCCGCTCAGCGCGGCTGCACGCACGGAGGGGCGGAGCCAGGAGCACTTAAGGCCAGCTGGCACGGGCTACAATTGCCGGCGATCAGTGTTCCTGTGAAGCTGGCCCCCAGAGCGTTGCAACAGAGATCCTTATCTCTATAGCGAGAGTGCGAGAGTGCAAGGAAGGCGTGTGGTGTGTGCGATTGGAGTGTTGAGCAAGTGAGTGGTTGTCTGTAAGTGTGTGTTGTCCTTTGTGTGTTCACCCTACTCTGTCTCCCGGTAGCCCTGCGTGTCCTTCCCTGAGGTTGGTGAGAGTCGCCCCCCTTCGTCCCTTCCCCCC
>QEPC01006374.1:1985275-2019219 GCA_003113815.1 Sphenodon punctatus
ACCCATGAGTTTCATGGAGTGTCCCCTAGTTCTAGTACTAGTTGAGAGGGTAAATAACTGATCCTTGTTTATTAGTTCCACACCACTCATGATTTTATAGACTTCTATCATATCTCCTCAGTCGTCTCTTCTCCAAGCTGAAGAGCCCCAACCTACCAAGTCTCTCCACATACGGGAGCCCTTCCATGCCCTTGATAATTTTTGTTGCCCTTCTCTGTACCTTTTCTAGTTTAGCTATGTCTTTTTGGAGATGGGGCGACTAAAACTGCACACAATATTCGAGGTGCGGTCACACCATTGATTTGTATAGAGGCATTATGACCTCCTCAGTTTTATTCTCTATCCCCTTCCGAATAATTCCTAAAATTCTGTTTGCTTTTTTGACCGCTGCTGTGCACTGCACTGTGAATTTCTTTGTATTGTCCACAACCACCCTCAGATCCTTTTCCTGAGTGGTAACTCCTAGCTTAGTACCCAGCATTGTGTACGCATAGTTTGGATTATTTTCTCCTACATGCATCAGTTTGCACTTGTCGACATTAAATCTCATTTGTCATTTAGATGCCCAGGCACCCAGGGCGCAGTCAGACGTGCGTTTAAATCGCACAGCCGCCGCAGCGGCATAGTGCGATTTAAAGAACCCCGCACTTCCGGGTTAGTGTGAATGCGGTGAGCACGCACATTTCCACTTAGCCCGAATGTTTGGAGTGCGGTTTGAAAAGCTGCTCCGAGCAACTTTTCAAACCCCACTCCAAACATTGGTGGAGTGGATAAGGTGCTGGACTTGGACCTGGGAACCCAAGGGTTCAAATCCTGTCATAGCCATGAACTCAGTGGATGACCTTGGGAAACTCACAACCTCTCAGTCTAGACACTAGCATGGTGCAGAAGGTGCTGGACTTGGACATGGGAAGCCAGGTTCAAATCCTGCCCTAGCTATGAACTCACTGAGTGGCCTTGGGCAAGTCATGCTCTCTCAGCCTCACTTCCCCATCTGTAAAATGGGAAGATATGTGTTTCTCTGTCTTTCCCTGTGTTCCCCTCACCTGTGTCCATATTAGATTGTAAGCTCCCTTGGCAGGGAGGGACCTGTCTCTGAAAATCTGTGACTGTAAAGTGCTGTGTATATGTAGGAGTGCTATAAAAATGATGAGCAGTAGATTAGCCTAGGTGGGTGAGCCTTAGGCCACGCTGTGTTGCCAACCTTCCCGGATGATGTGCCCTGTAACATCTGACTGGTGGTTATTGGAATGACAAGCAGGTGACTTGTGGGCTACTGCCTTGTTTGTTTTTCACCCAATGAGAAGCCAGAGGGCTCAGCCTCAGGGGCAGATGCTTGCCTGGAAGACCTAGAAGAAGGGCCAAAGGAAACTGCCCAATGTCCTTTCTACACACAGGAATACTCTGGGAACTGGCTGTCAAGAGGGGCAGGCCAGAGGTTTCTACAAAGGAGGGAAGCCTATTATTATTATTATTATTATTATTAAACATTTATAAAGCGCCAGTAACGACCTGGCGCTGTACAGAACATATAATCAGCTGCGGTCCCTACCTGTGGCTTACAATCTAAAAGACAAGGAGGGGGAGACAAGGAGAGGGGACAGCGGGAGAGACATGGGAGAAGACAAACAAACATTCAGGCGGATGCGAAGTCTCAGGTGCGTGTACTTGGCTTGGTTACAAGGTGGTCGGTAGCAGCAGTCAGCAGAGGAGGGCTGACAGTAAGAGCAAGGGGAAAGACTAGAGGGCATTGGGAAAGGCAGCATGGAAAAGGTGGGTCTTGAGGAGGGATTTGAAGGAGCGGAGGGAGGAGGCGAGGCGGACGTCGGCAGAGGAAGCCTAAGAAGAGAAGCCT
Organism: Sphenodon punctatus; assembly: GCA_003113815.1. Lineage (NCBI taxonomy): Eukaryota > Metazoa > Chordata > Lepidosauria > Sphenodontia > Sphenodontidae > Sphenodon > Sphenodon punctatus. The sequence goes on from QEPC01006374.1 coordinate 1,987,131, forward strand.
GCCTGCAGGAGGGGGCTTATCTCAGAAGGCACTGAAGAAGGGAGAAACTGGCTGGCAGGGAGTGCACGAGGCCAGGGGGCCTGTTTTACCAGGCACCCTACCTACCTCTCAGAGGGGAGAAGCAATAGCGATACATATAGGCTGTGTTACTATCTATCTATATATGGGAAGCTGAAGGATTTGGCATACCTGACGCTAGGGCAGAGGAGACGGGGAAGGGTAAAGCTGCAACACCCTCAGCAATTTACAGCTACTGAGTGACACCTCTCTGTGTTTTATCTCCCTTCCCATGCCCAAGTATTTAAAGAGGGCTGAGTCTGTAGGCACTGCCCTTTGGTAACTGCCTAAGTGTCCTGCCTGTTAGGTAGCTGTTGGACAGCATTTGGGGTGAGGCACTGAATGGCTTGCACTGTGTGGAAGTGACTTTTACCTGATTGTGGAAGAACTCTCTGCTTCCTTACTTTATTTTATACAATTGTTTAATTTTGGAATTTTAATATGGGGGTGGGGAGAGATGTGTTTGGAGGGTTGGAGTTCGTCACGACCCCTTTGTGGGAAGAGGGTACAGGCAAGAGGTTTGCTATAGACTCTTGTGTGGGGTGGGGAGGCTACTAGCAAGGGGGGAGTGTGGGTTTGCTATGACTCTTCTGAGGGAGGGTACAGGCAGGGGTGGGAGTTTGTTATGGCCCATTGTGTGTGCAGGGATGGGGAGGGGGGAGGAGTACAGGCAACGGGAGGGAAGGGATTTTTATGGGGGGATATGGGTTAGGGGAAATATGAGGATGATTGGGGTTGCATAACAAGATTATTTTATTTTATTTTGTGAACAGGGCGGGAGGAATCTTTTGGTGGAGGTGTACTTTTTCTGTAAGCTGGGGATAGCAACTATGGGTACGATTAATCCATAACTGCCCGTAACGGGTTGTTATGGAGTAATCCGTACCAGTCTGTAACAGCGGTCCACAAAATTACGGATCCACTGTTACAAACCTGGGTTTCCCACCCACTACCCCCCGGGGACTTGATATGGTACGTACCAGCCTCAGGGTGGGCTTGATTGAAGGTCCGGGGGGGCTCCTCCTGTGTGGAGGAGTCCCCTTGGCAGGCTCCCCCTCGCTGCAGCACATAGGAACCCCACAAGACCATTAAGTCCAGTATCTAAAATTACCTCACTGCCCCACTGCCTCCTTTGCTACAATAGCAATGAAACTATTGGAGCCTTCATAGGTCTATAGTTAGAATAGGACTGTACTGCAAGGACCTTGAAACACCAGAGCAGGATATTTTGGACTTCTCTTCCTTTAATGGTAAAAGAGCAGCTTAGAAAGTTCATTCCTGCTTTGCATTTATACTATAAAAATGTAGGTGCTGATTGGTCCAGATGTTTAAATTTTGTGGCATCTATATAGCTTCTGGGATCAAATCCTAAAGCTATTAGGCAAAATTCTCATTGTAGTCAGTGGAAGCTAGGGATGTGCGAATGCGGTTCGGAAGTTCGGCCCAAACTCTGCCTGTTCGGACAACTGAACCAAACTTCTGAACCGAACTTGAATTCGACCGAACTGTTCAGTTGAATCCGAACCAGTTTGGAAGGCCAAAAACAGCTCAAAACATCAGTTTTGAATGTACAAACTCAGTTCGGAAGTTCGGAATTTGACCGAACTCGACTAGTTCGGTCGACCAAACCGAACTTCTGAACCGAAGTTGATTTTTGAACCAAACTGAACCGAATTTCCGAACTTGGTTCTGTTTGCACATCCCTAGTGGAAGCTTTGTTTGAGATAGGTCATCAGGACAGAGGGCCTTTTGTGACTGATTACTACTTATCTAAGCTAAACAGTTTTATACTAATACCTTGATTTGAAAGGCATATGGAGATATTAGTACAAAATGTTTTAAGTTACAGGACCCGTTTTAGCCACTAGATTCCATTTGGAAAACAAAGGGCTATAATAAAGAGTGTGGTGGCAGTGTTGTGAAAGAAATGGACCACTAACTCAGAAAATATCTGGCATTTTTCTAACAAGGTACATTATCACAGATAGAGCATTTCATGTCCCATGCACTGTTTATTCTATGCCTGTAATTCATCATGCTCTGTTTATTTGTTTAGTCTAATACACAAAATCTCACCAAGGAAGATTTTTTAAAAACACATACAACACTTCTATGCAATTTAATTTTTTCCCTCATCACTGATAATCTCTGAGCACAGTGTACAACCACTAAGTAAGCAGCACAGATCACTGCTATCAATTATACCTGCTTAGATTCTACAATTTTAAAAAAATAAATCCCTTCAACTCCTTTAGATGCATGTTCTGTAGTAACTATTGATATTTAACACTCATTTTACCAGTTTAACACTTTCGCACAAGTGTTTTACATAGAATAAGAACTGGAAGGAACCTCAAGGGCTTTCTAGTTCAGCTCCCTTCCCATTAAAAAGGATCCTCAGTATATATGCTATCCTGGAGAGATGTCTGCCAAACTAATTTTTAAAGGCCTTCAGTGATGGGAGTCTCCACAATCCCCCTTGGTAAATTATTCCACTCCCAAACTGTCCTGGTAGTTAGAAAGTTCTTTCTAATGTTTAGCCTAAAATTTTCTCCTCTAATTTAAGTCCATTACCAGTCTAGTCCTATTCCCAGTGGCCAAGGAGCAAACTGGCCCAGTCAATCTTCTGCCATTTTGTATCTGTAATACTTTGCATTTTGTCTTTATTGAATTTCATCATATTCTTTCAGCCCAACTTCCCAGTTTGTCAAGATCACTTTGGATTTCTGATCCTATCATCATTTGCAATCCCTCCCAGCTTTGTGTCAGCAAATTTAATAAAGATACTCTCCTCCACCATTTCCTCCAATTCATTGATGAAGTTTGAAACAGCATCAGACCCAGATCAGACCCTTGGAAGAACCCCATGTATTACCTGTTCCCAGTCTGACAATAAACCAGTGATTACCACGCCCTGCATATGATTATTTGATCAGTTGTGAACCCACCTAATGACTCTGTATTTTCCTAACTTATGTGAGAGTATGTCATTTAGAGCCATGTCAAATGCCTTACTAAAGTAAAGGTATTATGTTGACTGCAATCTATTGACCACTAGTTCCATCATTCTATCTAATGAGGAGAGAAGGCTAGTCTTGCATGATATGTTCTTGACAAACCCATGCTGGCTATGGCTACTCCTTCATGCTACACCCTTCCTCCAGGTTCCTATAAATCAATTGTGCTAGGATTTTACCTGGTATAGAAGTCAAGCTGACTGGATAGTAGTTCTCCCGTTCACCATTACCCCCCCCCCCCCTCCTTTTTGAACATAGGAATNGTCTTGCATGATATGTTCTTGACAAACCCATGCTTGCTATGGCTACTCCTTCATGCTACACCCTTCCTCCAGGTTCCTATAAATCAATTGTGCTAGGATTATTAACAGAGCTTACTGGGAAAAGCAAACTGCCAATTCAAAACCCTTTCCCCTCACCCCCCCCTCCTTTTTGAACATAGGAATTATATATTTGCTCTTCTCCAGTCTTCATCGACTTCAAAGATGAAGGCCAGTGACTCTGGCTGCTTGCCCATGTTACCACACCAGAGGAAATTACGAGAAGAAATCTCATAGCGGGGCAACTAATGTGAAGCTTTGTATGTGGCTGAGGGGTTAAAAGCCTCATGTGACATGTCAGAGGTAGCAGGGAACCAGGGATACGTAATATGATGCTTTTAGTCCTGTGCCCACATACCAAGCTTCACGTTAATTTCCCCACTGTGAGCTTTCTTTTCATAAGTTTCCCCCGGTGTGGTAACGTGGGGAAGCAGCCTCAGTCCACTTCAGATAACTCCTTTAATTCTCTAAGGTGAATTCCATTAGCCCCTGCTCACAGTTAGGGTGTTTTTAGATGAGATGCTACCCTGCATGGCAATCCAGGAGCCATGAAGCCCACTGCCTATCTGAAGGTGAAGCAGAAAGATGCACGCTCCTGTGGAGCACCCACTCATGGCCACGCACAGAGCACTCCTGGGGAATTCGGAGTGCTCCATGCAGGGCAAGCCAAATAGCTCCACGGTAATGTGTGGCCATGGAGCCCCTTGCCCATATGAACTGGGGTGACCAGCCATGCCAGCAGACTAGTGCGCCACTCAGAGGCACTGTGAGTGGGGGACATGGCCTTTGCAAGTCACAAGAACTTGCCGGGAGCACTGGGGAGCCCAGGTTCCCCAGCACTCATGCCGGGGGAATTGTCACCTGCGTCCTACTTCCCCATGGTCCATGGCAGAGGGAGTGTGTGAGGGAAGCTTGCCTCTATGGTCGGGATAGCCACGCTGGAAGTCTCCTGTTTGAATCTCTCCCCACACAGTCCACCTGAGTGGGTGCTCTGTGGCAGTGCTACTCAATGGCCATGGACACACACACCCCTCATCACCTTGTTTGTTTAGAAACACCCTAAGATTATCCATATGCTCATTAACCTGGTCCTGGGAGATACTGCATATGTGTCAAGGGGTGCAAACATGGAACTTGGCAAACATCTGTTGATGACTTGGTCTTACCTATCAAAAAGGACTACAGAACTTAATTGCACTTAACATGTAGGGGTGTGCATGTCATTTTCATTATATCAATAACAAAAACAAAATTTGTCATTTTCGTTATTGTTATTGCAATAATGAAAATGACAAAAAATAGTAACAAAATCAATAATGATAACAAAGTCGTTAATCATTTCGTTATTGCCTGGCAGGTGTTTTTTGGAGGGAAATGTGGTGAGGGGAAGAGGGAGCAGACATCTCGGTGCCAGAAACAGTGTTGAACTCTTGAACTGGGCCTGTGATGGGAGGGAAAGGACCTGATTAATGTAATCGCTGGCCAATGGGCAGCGCAAGCAGGTCCAGGCAGTTGAATGGCCCCCTGTGATTGCTCAATTCCTCCTGCCTCCCAGAACCAATCAGGGGAGCTCTGGGAGAGGGCGCTGCAATCCTTTATACTGCAGGGCCTGGCTGGTTGACTCTGGTTGTGTACGCTGTTGCTCTGTCAGGGTGCATTTGCAGAATCTGCTGGTGCTTGCACTAAAAATTCTCCCATATATATTCCTACCACTTTACTTTTCCAATCCTTATTGCTTACCCTTACATTTTACCTTCCCCTGCCTGTCTCCCCGCGTGTGTGTTGTGTGTGTATATAAATAAAATGGGAATAATTTGTATTAGATTCTGTACAGAGTATATACAGCATTGTGTGCATACCAATACCGATATCAAAAACAAAATCTTCATTTGAAATCGGTACTAATATCAATACCAACAAAGAGAGAAAAAATGACATTTCGTTAACAAAAATTAAAAAGACAACTAAAACCGAAAAACGGCATGGAGCCCTGGTGCACAACCCTATTAACATATTGAGACAAATAGAACAGTTGTTGATGGGCCTGGAAACATGTACCTTGGAAGTGACAGCTGCAAGTGCATCTAACTGCTGAAGCAATTTGGCATACCCCTATTTACATTTTGGCATACACATAATACGACAAGCTACCTTCTTTGAGCCAATCAAGGACAGGATGTCTTGAAAGAGGGTTTGGATTTCTATGTTAACACTACTTGCATTATTGGAAAACAACCTGCTGTCAAACATGCTTGACTAAACAAACAGTTTTAGATATTAAAAGGACTATTTCCGCAGACTGTATTGGGCTGTACCTAAGCCAAATGGTGTAAATTTCAAAAAGGCTCTTACCTGCAGATCTTCACAATACCACATTGGAACCACCTCTTCCATACCTTCCCTTGCTTCAACAAGATAGGGATTCAACCTTTTTTTTTGTTTTTTTTTGCTGTTGCCCACTTCTATCTCCCAGTTTAGGAGCCATACAGGGCTGGACATAAGCAGAGTCAGTAGGGGCCATGGTCCAAGCTCTATGGTTGGAGGGGGCCTGCAGGAAGGCCAGTCTTGAAGTTTCAGGAGGACCAAAGTTGCAGAGGCTGTGGGATGAGCTACTTCTGCACGGCCCTCTCCCGAACTGCAGCTCTCAGTTCCTGGGGTGGCTGTTTGCTGCAGGGCCCCTCCCTACCTTCAGGAAGGGGTAAAAGGAGTGGGGATGGAAAGCAGGGCCATAACGAGGGCCCCACATTTCAGTTTTGCCCTGTGCCCTGCAAATTCTAAGGCTGGCCCTGGAGCCATGCATAGGGGAAGGCCACTGTAATTGGAAAACACTATTGACAGTGTGGTGCCATTCTTAGAGATGTTTCAGCAAAAAGGTTATTAAATGATTTCATAGTCAATTAGCATTGCTTCCTCATCTTCCAATGAGCATGTAATGCAGCGTCACACAGCTGCCTAAATCAGGAGAAGAAAAGGAATCTAACATCATTTGGAAGTTGCAGGATACTATCATCATAGTGAACAAATGTGCCTCATGAAATCTTTTTATGCTCCCTTCTGGCACGTAGGTAAATTTTCCCACTCCTGTAGTCTTTAGTTTATAAAAATTCAGTTGCTTACACATCTTAAGAAATTCTCTAAGGATGTGTAGTATATGCCACCACAAGAGTTTCTTGTGCCTCCGAACCACAAACACAGCTAACTGCTGAAACAACTATCAAGATTGCTACAACAACTTTGTTTTAGATAAGGGTTTGGGAACCTTTTTCCTCCTTGGGACCACGTTGAAAAATAATACAACAAGCTCTGAGGGATGCATAAAAGTTGAGGGTGGAAATACATATGGGATGCACTCTGGAAGAAAAGGGTCCAGATCATGGATCTCTAATATAGATATGTCCCCTGTGCTTGCGTGTAAACCCTCGCCACTGCTCTCTTATCCTGACCTCATTTTTTCAGTGCTTTGAGGGGTAAGAACTGAATCCAGGAGACAGGTCCAGGAACTGGAAAGGGTTCAAATAAAAACAAACTGCAGGCTACATTTGGCCCATGGACCTGAGATTCCCCACCCTTGTTCTAGATTTACGGAAAAAAAATAAGCAGAGTGCTAATTATTTCTGTCAATTAGGCACTTTAAAGAGCTTTCCGACATCCAAAACCCCAATGGTTTGAGGGCTGGCTGCAGTATCTAAATTGTTGAACCATATGGTTGTTCGGAAGCACAGCAGCTGAAAAAAGTCACTGTATCACTAGGTTACCGCAATTCAGACTCTGCAATCACTCCAAAGAAAGACATCTGAAGTCACTTCTAGATGCCCACATAATCAAATGGATTGTCTATATTACATTCATACCAGTTTGAAAGTGACACCTATATAAGGAAACTGTGGGTAAAAACACATGGGCTGCAGCATGGCAGCAACCTAGTCCAGGGCGAGAAGCTGTGGTGGACATGGTCCAGGTCAGGCCACAGAACTAATGTATCCAGGTTGGAGCATGGAGAGGGTGGGGGGAAACACAAACATGCAGCCGGCCTGTCCCATCCTCATGTTGCATCCAGCCTCCTGCTCCCAACCATGACATGTAGCCAAGGCAGCTAGCCAGGGCAGTCCTCCACCCAGGCCATGCCTACCAGCCCAAACAGTCATGATAGTCCACTATAGCCTACTTTAGTCTAGTTGGGTGGACCTTAGCCCAGGTTGTGTAACCTCAGAAGTTTTCTGAGGTCAAAGACCAGGCTAGCTGCCGACATGGCCCAGAGCAATCCAGGGCCAATGGTGCTTGCACAGATATGCAGGTGAAGTTTGGGCCAGAGCGGGCCACAACTGGCCCATCACAACTGTTTTTACCCTATGTTCCTCTATTCACACACAGAATTAGCACTTGTACCAATCCCCCAGAGATAATTTATCCACACCAAAGTCCACTGCACTGGGAAAGATTAAATGGCTTATCTACAGGCTTCCTAGTGTTGAATCAGGGTAGCTCTCTTAAACCAGCACAAGAGACCCAGTGTTCACACCCATTCTAAACCAGCTTAAGCGTTACTAGTTGATGCTAAAACTTAGGTCACTTTCACACGTACCAGGGGAGACAGGAAAACATGCGCAACAGAAATTGTGGCTCTTTTATTGTAGGGATTAGCACCTGTGAACATTCACTAATCCCCTTTTATCCCATGAGAACACTTGCACATTATCAGGTCCCCGAATTTAGCTCTTAAATGGATTCATCTTCTCATGGGATAAAAGGGAATTAGTGCATTCTCACAGGTGCCAATCCCCGCAAGAGCCCAGGCCAAGGTCAAATCCAGATAGGCAGTCTGAAGCAGGTGGGTCAGGTGGGAACAGAAACACTGGGGCAGAGGGTAGGCAGTGGGGGTCAGGAGTACAGAGATAGGAGTCAGGAAGCAGGAAACAAAGAGAGAGGTCCCAAGCAGTTGTTCAAGAGGCACACATCAGACACAGACAAAAAGCCAGGTTGTTGCTCTGCCTGGCTCCTGCTTCCTGTCACATGCCTCTTATACAGAGCATGCCCAGTCAAGGGCCAATCAGGGCCCGGTGGGTGGGACACCATCAGGCTTCCCAGTGGGTAAACAGGACCAAATCAAGGGGCAAGCGTGGCTGTACTGATGCTGCAGTTAGGGCTGAAATGAGAATCTTGCAAGAATCTCGCAACCCTGGTGAGATCTCGCTAGATTCTCACAAGATTTATTCGCAAGAATCTCAAAAATACCCGCAAAATGGTCTGTACATGTGCAAATGGCCACACATGCGCGGAAGAGCCCTCACATGCACAGACCAATTTTGTTGCTATTTTGAGGTTTGTGAGAATCTCTTGAGAATCTCACACGAACACCCAATTTTCACAAGATCCTCAATACGAGAAAATCTCATCAAGAAGCCTATTCTCAATGAGATTTTCAGGAAGGACAAACTCTCATTTCAGCCCTAGGTGCAGGGACACCAGCCAATGGCACCAGGGCTCCAAGGGCACTGCTTCAAGACCAGGTCCTTACATTGATCTTATTAAACCTGCTTAATAAGAGAATTCGATCAGTGTAAGATGAAATCATTGTGATTGCTCAAATTTGTGCACTAGCATAAAAACTAATACAAGAATCTACAATGGGTTGGCACTAACATGTAATTGAATATAGAATTTCCCATGCATTCATTTGTGCTAACTGTTTGTCCAAAGCTCTGGACACATCATAAATGAACATTTGGCCATACTTACTGAGCTAATTTTTGCTATCTACTGCTGTGTATATAAACTTTCTTCTTAGATCTATTAAAAAGTTTGTTACTTTGAAAATGCAGTAACATGATTTCTTTTTTAAAAATTCACTTTAGCAAGGACGCATAGCATTCCAACATCTAAGAAATCCTGTCTTTTCGCCACTAAACGGCTAGTTTACTTTAAAAAATGATTGGCATCAGTCTGGAGGATGGACAAATGTATGCAGAAACAGAATGAAATAGAGTTTTCGCTGTAAATTATACATGTTTCCTATTCATCAAGTTTCCCCAACCCATCTATTTATTCATTTTTATTTATACTAAAAATTCTATCCCACCCCCTCCTGCCTCTGGCAGCTGGGGCCGCTTACAGCACACACACACACACACACACACATTACAGAGTTGTCATCTCTTATTTTCTTATTTACATTCCACAGGGTGCAGCACTCAAATAAAAAAGGACAAACTCTTCCTGAGTATGTAAGAGAGGATAGTATTTACATTTAAAAGTATGAATATTTATTAGCAGACAGCAAATTTCAGATACATTTTTTTAAAGGAGGGGATAGAGTGTTTTGACAAGCGCCTCCACAGAAATGCTTATTTACAGCCTCCATTTCCAAACAGCATGGAGGCAGCACACTAATTGAACATGCAGTACAAATCTCAGAGATAATCAACAAAGATTATTCTTTCATCAGGCAGAGATCCCAATATATTGTGAGCACTGAACTAGGACAGCAGTGCTTCAAAATTCAAGCGTGGCCTGAGTGGATTTCATGTTGTTAGTTTTTGAAAAGTCATACAATTTTGAAGTTCTGACATTTTGAAGTGCCCATTTTGGCAAGCGGGGAAAGTGAGAAAAGCAGCTTCACTGTCTGTTCTATCGAACATGAGGAAGAGATAAGTTTTCATTAGTGTTACTGTTGTAGGGACTTGAGAGGCATTTACTACAGGCAGTTGTATGGTATTTTATTGGAGACATTTATTGCTTCCTATTCTCAGGGCTGGATTTAGGAATTTTTCACCCCAAGGCTCTTTGCAGGCTGCTGCCCCCCCCCCAAGTGAATTCCCACCCCCGCTGTTTAAAACAGACGTACAGGTGTACAAAATATGCAAGATATACAGAGTTGAACACAGACACAGCATAAGGCAATGCACCAGGCAGTGGCCTGGTGCGTTGCAGGCCTGGCCTCCAGTCTCCCCTTACAGCCAGCCTACACCACTAGTAGTGCAACCAGGCCATTCCCCACTAGGGGTACTAGCCCATTCCTTCTGGGCCTTAGGCCCCAATACCTAGGTCCATAGCGGTATACCGCTGTGGCAGCTGTTGCCAACGGAAACCCCTATTCCATGCTTCGTAGCATGGTTCGGCAGAGACAGCTTTCCGACGGCCGCGGCTGTGGTTTGCCGTAAATGGTGCTGCGGCATTGCAACTGGTCAACAGAAGCGGAACTTTTGTGGATTTCAATAAGGGGCGGCACCAACTCACCTTTCCATCGATTGCGGAATCTTTGTGGTTATCTAATCGTTGTATCATGTTTACGCCGCCCGGAATACAAGGTACTGCGAGACTCAGTGGCATGATCAACTCTCGGACCCAATACCTAAGTGTACTCTCTGCAGCCCTGCAACATGCATGATGGGTGGGAAAGCACTTACCTAATAATATTCTGAGAGTTGATTCAGCCTGGGATTTCCCTCTCTGCAGTTCAAATCTTCTCAAGCCCTACTGAAACAATATCTAGCTAGCCATGCTGAAGGGACAGGGAACGAGCTGAGCATCTGTCTGGAATCCACTCCCCCAGGACAGCTGCCAGACAGACCCACTCAGCTGTAGTGTCTGTAGAGCAGAAGCAAATCAAGCATCTTATATTCCTAGAAAGGGTTGGAAGGAACTGTCATTCTGGGGGGGGGGGGGGGGGAGTGCTTTTTATACTAGAGAAGTATACTAGAGAAGCTCCGAGCTCGAGACCATCACGTGGTCTATTACCTGAATACGATGAGCATGCCATGCACAACCCAGTTGTAAAATGTTGGGAGACATCTCAAAGAACTTTATTTACAAGGCAACAACCTTCTGATCACTCACATGGGGAGGAGTTGTTTGTAAACAAACAGCTTTATCTCCCAGTTTGGATGTCCTGCTGCTCCTGCAGCACTACTAGCAAGCAGAGGCAGGTAGGGGATGAGACCAGAGCTAGGGAGGGGAGGCAGAAAAACTTATTGGGGAGAAGCAGCCTAGGGGAAGAAAAAAAAGGAGCATGGCGGCTGGACGGGGTGGTGTGGTGCGTTGCCGTCCCCTCCCCCCTCCAGAGAATGCTGCCTGAGGCCTGGGTCTTAAGGACCTTTCCCTAAATCTGGCCCTGACTATTCTTGCATGGCTGCATGGGGTGTTTATTGCATGTTAAGGCCGGGACAGATCTGGGGCTGAAAGAGAAACTCACTGGCTAGTGGCTCCAGTTGCCAAACAAACTTCCCAGCAGGGGGACTGGCAAGGCACAAGGAATGCTGATTGGAAACAATCGAGACAACAGGAATACCAAGTGGAAGTAATGGGGCTTTGGGAATGCCAGTAGCCCATAATGGCAGTAAAACAATATACAATGCCAGAAGCTTAACTGAAACAAAGGGAGTGGGGAGGATCTGAAATGACAAAGAAAGTGGGCAGGGGTAGGGGGGACTAAAAAAAGCCAGGGGGTGGGGCGGGAATGCCATCTTGTGCATGCGCAGAATGGTTGCCCTTTTCCAAAATGGTGTTGACACTGCTGCTGCCATTTTGGAAAGGGCTGTGCATGCGCAGAATGGCCCAGTGGCTGTTTTGCACATGCATAGTATTATTTATTTATTTATTAAAAGATGTCTCATGAGATGTTGTACTGGGCCAAGATCTCAGCAAGATCTCGGTACTCGGCATGAAAACTCACAAAATATCTGACAAAAACAAAAAGGGATTTCATTCAGTCCTAGAAGGTGGTCTCCGGGAATGGCTGAAATGATGGGAAGCTGGGTGGAATGACAGGTACAAGAACACTAGGATGGAAATTATAAGTTAAGGCTTCTGCCTTAACTTGTGTGCCATGCAAGCATTAAAGACACTGGACATTCTCGCATATTGTGCTTGCTTACAAGTTAGGGCTCCATGCACCCACACTTTACCTTGGTCTTTCAGCCCTAATCCTCTTCCTCTGCAGTTGGGGGCAACACTGAAGCTGACGAGAGCAGGGAGCAGATGATACTTGCTGTCCCCTGGCCCCCCTATTTCCCTATGTGCTTTCATTTGGGTTGGGGAGAATGGGAAAAATGTGGACAGCAGAGGCTATTGGTAGTTTTGCATTGAGATTTTAACTATCAGGGTCAGAATCAGTTAAATACTGGGATTAGAAACATTAGGGAGGCAGGATGAACCTTGCTGTTTCCTGCCTTGGTGATGCCCCCAGTCTACAAGATTGAGGCTGTGTTGTGGTTGGGTAATATTTGAGCAGCACTCCTCCACAAAGATTTGTTGAGGTAGTGCAGACAGCACTGATATTAACATTTTTAATAGTCTTAGAGCAAGAGGGCAGGTACAGGTGTCTGAAATGCAGACTGTTGCAGTACAAACAGTATGACCTGAGGGGGGGGGGGGGAATATTGTTCGTTATATATGTGTCCTTCGAGAGGATCAGGCTAGGAGGCTTCAGAAAGCAAAGAAGAGTGACCACACACTTAATTTAGTCTTACTGGAAAAGCAGATCTTCTGAAGTAAGAAATTGTTAAATTGTACAAAGGTACACTAAAAATGTGTGGCAAGAAAGGACATTCCAAAATGAACAGCTGTACTGTGTTCAAGGGATGATTTTTGTGAGTGCTGAGCAAGGAGAGTTAGTGCAAAGCAGGGGAATCTGACTGTAAGCAACAGTATTACCATCAGTTCTCGCAAAACCACAATACAGTGTAGTGCTTCATTATGGGTGCTTTCAGAAGTGACGGTGCCCACCGCCGCCATGGACCTACCTGGATGGTGGAGAGATGCACGGACATGCATCTACATGCCCCCGCACTGCATACAGTGGCCCATTCTCTTGGCTTATGGGCAGCCATGGTGGCCAATGACAGCCACCATGGTGCGCCACACACATACACACCCCACCCTATCACTCCGGACCGGATGCAAGTAAAAGCCGGCTTTCAGACATGAAAGGATTTCCCCGAGTCACAACCAGGGCTAGCCCCCAACACGGTTGGAATCCAGCCCAGGGAAACATCTTGTAGGTACCTTTTGACGTGACAGTGGCACCCAGTTTAAACTGTGCTAAAGCGGGTTAAACTGTGCCATCACCACATCTGGAAACACCCTGTATTTATTTATTTGAAAAAATTAATATTCCACCCCTCCTGCCACAGGCAGCTTGGGGTGGCTTAAAGCATAAATCCAACAATATAAAAGTATAAAACTATATTTAAAAAAACAACATCCCTCTCCTCCCCACCCCCCTTTACCCATCTCCCCCGCCAAATGCCTGATGGAACAGCCAAGTCTTGCAACTTTTACAAAAGGAGGAGAGGTCAGCCGTGCCCCCACCAGAAGGGAGTGCCACAGTCTTGGTGCAGCCACCGAGAATGCCCTCCCCTGCATGGCCCCTGGGAAGACTCGGGGTACCATGAGAATGGCACCCCCTGATGACCGCAGGGGCCGGTCCAGTACCCAGGGGGTGAGGCAGTTCCGCAGATAGGCAGGGCCCAGACCATTTAGGGTTTTATAGGTTAACACCAACACCCTGAATTGGGTTTGGAAGACTATCGGCAGCCAATGCAGAGAATGGAGCACTGGTGTAATGTGCTCCCGGCAGCCCAGTTCCACCAATAGACGGGCCGCCACGTTCTGCACCAACTGTAGCTTTCTGGGCCATCACCATGGGTAGCCCCACGTAGAGCGTGTTACCATAGTCCAGTCTAGAGGTGATGAAAGCATGGATGATGATGATGGCCAGGTCGGAGTCTGAAACATACGGCCGAAGCTGACGTACCAGATGTAATTGGCGAAAGGCACCCCTCGCCACAGCTTCTACCTGAGCATCCAGGCAGAGCTGCACATCGAGAAGTACCCCCAGACTCTGGACCTGGGGAACCAATGGAGGACAGACCCCCATCTATGAAGGGGGCCGTCAGCTCTATCGCCTTACCCACCAACATCACCTTTTATGACATAAAAGGGCAAATATTCCCCTGCCCTTAATCACCGGTGCAGTGAGCAGATGCACTTGAGCTGCTGCCTGAGAAATGAAGGAGAAATTGTGGCCACAGTGGAGACAGAGATTAAGCATACAATATTGGGGCAGGGAGGAGCTTACTTTTCCCAGCTACAGTTTTGCCCCCAGCCTGCAAAGGAAGAGGATTGGGGCTGAAAGACCAAGGCAAAGTGTGGGTGCATGGAGCCTAAGTTGTAACCATGCACAATAAGTGATACTGCACAATGTCTTGATTGCTTACATGATGTGCAAGTTAAGGTAGGAGCCTCATTTTCACCTTTCTTGGAGCATGGCTGAATTTGGAAGTGCCTTATTAAATCAAAGCATTTTGATCTTAAGCCAAAGGGTATTTGATATAAGAATACTGATTTAGATTGTGATCACAGCCACAGATGGCATAACCCCAGTTGGGTCATGATGCAATGTTTGGGTATCTCTCTTGGGAAAGCCCTTAACTCAGTGGGAATTTTCACACGAACATGGGGGTTCACAACCCTAGAGCAAGTCTGGGGGTCGACCCTCACATCTGCCCGCCTGCAGTCATGCCTGGGTCTATTTTAAATGGACCTGGTTGCTGCTTCGGCCCACTGTCTGCCCACACAGTGCCGCTCGTCCACACCATAGCATTGTGGGCAGATTGCCTGCAACACTATGGCATTACCAGGGCAACCCCTGGCCAAGACCAGGGCTGCAGTGGCCATCCGCCGCACAGACCAACAGCAGCCCTGCCTCCAGCCTATGCCCCATGGCTGGGGTGCCCTGCCCACTCTGCTGGTGGTGCTCCAGGATGTGCCAGAGCACTGCTGGCAGGGCAGTCCCAGAGCAGGGACAGTCTGCCTTGCCTCTGCTCCACCTGCAGATCTCACGGGTCATCTTTAAACAGATGGCACACCCATGGGTGAGGTGGGGCAGAGGTGGGGCAGCTGTCCATGTGACGACAACCTATGAGAACTTCATCTATGCTTCAAATTTATACCATCCTGCCCTGCAGATAAGCCATAAGTTTTCTATTAACTTCATGATAGCTTGCACGCAGTAAATCAATGTAGCCTAACATGGTAACAGGAATCACTGAACAACCTTTACCAAGTCAAATCGGGGAAACTGATCTAATTGAAGTAGTATAAACAATTTAATTTCATTTGCTCCTTGTGCTCATAAGTAATGAAAACCATGGGTTCTCTTACACAACCGTTGTACAGTAACTGCTATTCTAGTCAATGATACCCTCATCAGGTAGAACAGAGAAAGCAATCAAAAATACAGTACAGGGGAAAATATCCTGCATCTGCAGAAGAGCAGCTATACAGCTGAATAGGACATCCTCATCTCTAATTTTGTGTCTGTTTCTAACCAACCTAAAATGAACACTAAACAAATTAATCATAGCAAGTAAGATTCTTTGGTGTAGAAAAAGAATGTTACTGCATAAGAATAAAATGTTTTTACAATTATTTCCTTTTTGGAGATGAAAAAGTGTATGAAAAATCTGACTAGAGAACAATACATGTGCTTCTAGACCCACAAGTGAGTGATTTGCATTGTGCCATAGATGAACCAAGAGATAGGGCAATTGGGATTCTTACCTGTGAATTGCCCTTCTGTAGCCTTCTAGGGAGTTTATTCGGACCTAGGGAGCGTTCTCCCTCTTGACCACTAGGAGGCAGCACAGACTTTCGACTGGGCATGCGTAGGGAGAGCGCGCCCTCGCTTCCCCAGGAGTACCCCAGCCGAAGAACTGGAGCTGAAATACAAAAGAAACTTTTCCCCGAAACTTCGGGGGTTAACACCACGGAATCCCCAATTGGGGCTGAAGCAATAACAGCTTTAACAGATCACATTTAAAACAGCCCGGGCGGGTCGAATAAACTCCCTAGAAGGCTACAGAAGGGCAATTCACAGGTAAGAATCCCAATTGCCCTTTCTATAGCCTTCGGTCCGTTTATTCGGACCTAGGGAGGTAACATAGCAGTAATGTTTATTCGGACGGGGGGGACAGCACGTTCCAGAAATCCCCTACCCCTTGGAGGAGCCGCCCTCCACAGGCGGCCTCTGCGGATTGTTGTAAAGCATTATATAATGCATAGTAAAGGTATGCAGGCTCTTTCAGCCAGCCGCCTTGCAACTGTCAGTTAACGGAGCCCTGGAGAGGAGGGCCGAACTAGTAGCCGCCCTTAGAGTCGAGTGGGCCAGACTCGGGTAAGAGGCAGTAGGCCAGAGACCTTGGAAGCCTTGGCAAAACAGGACGATATCCAACCGGTCAGTACTGACTTCGACACCCTTGTGCCCCTGTGGCGGGGATGATACTGACTAACAAACTAGAAGCTCGTCTGAACGGTGCCAACCACAGCAGATAAATCTTTGAAGGCTCTGCGCACGTCCAGGTTGTGCCACAGCTTTTCTAATGCGTGGCGAGGATGAGGGCCAACGGAAGGCAGGACCATATCCTGTGACCTATAGACAATAGAGACGACCCTAGGTAAAAAGGTCGGTTTAAACGAAGGAACCCCGACTCCCGGCTGAAAAAGCAAAGGGCAGGGGCAGCTGATAAGGCCCCCAGCGCAGAGAGACGTTTTGCGGTGGGAATAGCCATCAAAAAAAAACCCCTTGATGGACATAAAAAACCCTGAGACCTGATGCAGCGGCTCAGAGGGAGAGCCAGTGAGAGCGGTAAGCACCAAGTTCAACTTCCAGGGGAGATTAACCCAGCGGCCCTCATAAACTACCGGACGTGAGGATGGGGTGACCCCTTAGGTTTGCCTGACGCCCCTATAATGCTATGTACAGCTGGTACTTGTCTACTCAGGGTGTTAGGGCGGAGCCCCCTATCCAGCCCCTCTTGGAGGAACAATAAAACCTGAGGGATTTAGGGAGACCGCAGAGGGATTTGCCTAGACTCGCCCCATCCCACAAACACCCTCCCGTTGCACAGGTCTATGTGCCGGATAGATTTTCGCTTGGCCGCTACCAGGGTGTGTATTACAGAAGCTGAATAGCCCAGCCCCTGAAGGGCTAGGGCTTCAACAGCCAAGCTGTTAACTTCAGAAATTACAGCTTCTGGTAAGTTAGGGGCCCCCGTGACCGAAGGCCGTGGGTGACCGGCGGTTAGAGGGTGGTTCCGTGAGACAGGTGGAGCAAGCCCGGACACCAGGGCTTGCGAAGCCAAAATGGTTCACAATTATGGCTGTGGCCTGCAGAGGCTTGCACTTGGGCATTGACCGGCTGATCAGGGGACAAGGTGGAAAGCGTACAGGAGCCCCTGAGGCCACACTTGGCTGAGGGTTCCAGGTGAGAAGCGGGGTAGCTTGTGGTCGGTCGGAGAGGCGAACCGGTCCAGTAACGGCGAGCCGAATGCCCCTCTAACCAGGGGAAATGCCGCCTGGCTCCGCGACCACTCTCCCAGGACTAGCGTCTGCCGGCTCAACCCGTCTGCGTCGCCGTTGCCTGTCCCCTTGAGATGAAGGGCTGACAGGGAGAACAGGTGCCGATCTGTCCAATTGACTAGACGGGATGCGACCCTGTGGAGCGCCTTTGAGCACGATCCGCGCTGATGATTGACGCCGGCCATCGCACTGGAGTTGTCCGTGAACCCCAGGACGGGACACCCCTTCAAGATCGGCAGGCCTTTGAGGAGCGCCCAGCAAGTGGCTCGTAGCTCCAGCCAGTTGATGCTGTTGGTGACCAAGCCCCCTGTGCCCGGTTGAAAATCGAGGTGCAATCCCCCTCTGGAGAGGGTGACATCGGTCGTTAGGACCCCCCTGGTTGTCTCCATGAGAGGGACCCCCTCCAGGAGCGGTTCGGAGCTTCCGCCCATCGGAAGAATCGAGCAATGGTGCTCGGCACCGGCAAGGTCATCGGAACTTTGCTGATGAGCCGTGGGTGGCAAGGCCGGAGCAACCGTTGCAGTGGACGAGCGTGAAAACAAGCCCATTGTAGGTGGCAGGTGCATGATATCCTGGATCCCAACCGAGAGGTCGGAGACCGGAGAGACACTTGCGCTCGGATGTAAGCTATAAGGGCCCTGAGCTTGTTGTGACGAGCGGGGGGCATGAAACTGCGGGTCAGCTAGGTGTTGAATATTACCCCCAGGTGCTCCAGCCCTTGGGTGGGTTCGTGCTCTTGGCGCGAGTGAATTGGCAGCCGTGGCTTTCCAGATAGTAACTGGTGCGCTGCAGGTAAAGTCGAGCCCTGTTCTTCGACCACGGTCAAACCAGGATGTCCTCGAGGTAGGGAACGATGGACATGCCCCTAGATGCCGGGTTGCCATAAGTGATATCAAAATCCTCGTAAATGGCATTGGGCGTGCAAGGTCGGATGGAAGGGCCGGGTACTGCCAGTGCTGGGCGTTATACGCAGAGCTGAGCTAAGGGCGGTAGCATAGCCCCTCGCCCTTTGATATGGCGAGGCAGATGGATGCGAAGGTTTCCCTCTTGAATTTCGGACGCTTGACGCAACTGTTACGCCCTTCTCCGCCTTTCTTCTGAACCAGAAACAGAAGAGAGGCAAGCCCTTCCCCTGCTCAATAGATGGTACCCTCTGTATGGCCCCCATGGCGTCGAGCCTGTGTAATTCTGCCAGCAGTGCCCCGTGTTTGTGGGGATGCGTGACACGGGAGACCGACGAGAGTACAGCTGTGGATAAGAGCTGAGCTCTATGGAGTACCTCCCCCCTACTGTCGGTAGGGCCCAGGCTTAAATTACTGCTCCCTACAGGGAAACCGGGTCCAACTCTTAGTCCTCCATTACAGGGAAGTGATCATTGTAAGGCCCCACCTTCTTTATGGAGGAACCAGGATCTAAACCTGGATCGTCTGAATCCCAGGTTATAGCCTAACCCACAAGGCTAACTGGTTCCTCTTAAAGGAGGACGTCGGTAAGCCAGGCCTGTTGGGTTTTGTCCCGCGCCCTCTCTGCCCTCTACTGGTTGTACCAGGGGGTATAAGAGCAGGGACGCTTGAGTGGTTGTCTGTACAGGGACCTGAACCCTGGCCCCCCAGATTAAAGTTCGATGCTCTACCAGAGGAGCGACCTAGGCTCTTTTTCAGAGCTGGGCCCAAATCAGACTCCCCTGCTTCACAAAGTGAAGGAGCCTTCCTCCCAGTCGGCCTGAGTCGTGGGAGGAATAGCTTAAGGAGACAGGAGTTCTGCCAGCGGGCAGGGAACAGAATCACTTACAGGATGCCTATGGCCCCTAAATGTGTCGTGGAGCAGAAGATTCATGCATGCGAGTCAGCTCGCCCCTGCCGGCGGCGCCTCCATCCCAAAGGCATGGATGACCTTTGCTGCCAGTTTGTGCGACAGCGAGTCAGAAATGGGTCGGGTCTGGCTTTTTTGCGCAGCCCACTTCCAATCCCCTATCCGTAGGATCCCTCGGGAGAAGGTCCTCAGAGGATGGAAACCCTGACTGGCAGGCTAGGGAGGCGGCCTCTCTCTAATGATTTTTTCAAAGGGTCGGCCAGCACAGCCCCCGTCTTGCCCCTACCGTGTTTCGGGATGTATGCCCTCTCAGAGTCCTCCTCCGCTGGGGAAGAATCAGACTCACCCTTTATTCGAGAGCGTGGGGTGGTATGCAGCATGTGCTGAGGGTCTTAATACGAAGGGTCTCAATCAGAAGGGCGTTCCCTGCCCTCACTGAGTAACCCTTTCAAGGCCTCCTATACTCCACAGAGGAACCAGACTCTGAACCCGTGGTTTCTAAGTCAAGGTTAGCCCTTAACCCACAAGGCCAGCCGGTCCCACTCCCACGCAGGGGCTTGTTCCTCATATGGCGAGGAATGATCTTCCTCCCTTTCAGAGCCCTCTGAGGGCGAAGCTGGCCCAGGAGGAAGATTACTCCTGCCCTGGGTCTGCGTTTCTTACGCATGGGCTGTAGGGGGGCTCTGAGTGGTGTCGAGGAGGAGGAATCACCAACCTCCATCCCCTAAGGGGCTTCTTATCCCCCTGCTCACTGCCCGCTGATGACCCCATAGAACAACAGGGATCTGACCCCATGGAATGACAGCTGTGAATTGTAGCACAAGCAGGAACATAGCAAGGGTGCTAAGAGGGCAGGATTTATGCAGGGGCTTTTTTCCCTTGATAGCCCTCTTAGAGGCTCCCATAATGAGGCCTGAGGGGAGAGGGCGTCCATTGTTGTGGACCTAAGAGCAGCAAGCACCAGTTCAAGCACCCAGGGCTGGCACAAATCCCACTGGCAGGAATGGCCTTTGCATCCCTGCTGAGAGCACACCCTAGCAAGGACTGTGCTCCTCGTGCAAGTAAGTGCTCACGTGGAGCCTTTGAATTTTGAAAGGCAGAGCGCTCTCTCTTGCCTAGGGGACATCTTCTGCCCAGGGAGCCCCACTTACTTGCGAGGAGGCAGAGGAGTCTGCCTCCTCCTTTCCTCCACTTCCTTGCTGGAACGGTGGGGCACCCTTCCCCCTCCTGGCCGCGTGGCTCCTCCGCTGCCTTGCGGGGGCCGCAGCCTGGGCCCGGTGCTCCCTCGCAGGTTCACTCCCCAGCCCAGCGTTAGCTGTGCCGCTCTGTGCGCGGCGGCTCTGCGGATCCTGGCAATCTCAGCCATGTCCGACTGGCCAAAAGGGTCGTGCGTACCCCGCTGGGGTCGAACGCCACAAGCTGGGTCCCCGGGCCGTACCAGCAGGCCGGCACCGGAACGAGGCGAGCAGCCCTCCGTTAAAATCCAAGGGACTGTGAGGAGTCCCGTTCCTGCTGCGAGTGCAGGCTAGGCTAATTCTATTACTAGCCCCCCCGTCCCCGAAGGAGAGCAAGGGAGGCACGAAAGTCCGTTGGGGGTGCAGAGCCCCCGCGCTGCACTACCTAACAGTTCAGAGGCAGACTTTCGACTGGGGAAGCGAGGGCGCGCTCTCCCTACGCATGCCCAGTCGAAAGTCTGTGCTGCCTCCTAGTGGTCAAGAGGGAGAACGCTCCCTAGGTCCGAATAAACGGACCGAAGGCTATAGAAACAAGAACTCTCTCACACACACACAAACTCAGAATTTAGAAGCAAATGCAGCCACTTGCTAGTGGACATGTTACCACAAAGAATCCAGCCATTCTTAGGGGTGCACATGTCATTTTCGTTATTACAATAATGATAACAAAAATTGTCATTTTTGTTATAGTTATTGCAATAACGAAAACGACAAACAATAATAATGAAAATAGAAATGAAAACGACATTTTGTTTTTGAAATAAAGGGAAAACACTGAAAAACATATGTCTGGCTATAACTTTTTTGTTTCTTATTCAATTGTGCTTATACCCCCAATGGAGGGCACTATGTGTACCAGGTTGTGAAATGATTCGATAAAGGGAAAAGATTTTAAAAGCGATTTAATGTTGTGATTTTAAGAAAAGCTCCATACACAGTCATGGCTACAACTTCTTTATCTTCATTCCAATTTGCATGAAACCTGTGAATATCATGTCCCTCCACAAATTTAACAAACCTACCAATTCTCAGAAAGATTAGCTGTAACATGTGTATAGTCCATCCTGTTTACAAGATATTTGGCAGGAATGTATCACATACCTTCCCTGTCATCTCTGCCAATCTATGGGACAATTTAATAAAGGGACACAATTTTATAAGCAATTGAAGCTGTCCCCTTGAAGACCATTATTCAGATAAATAGCAGCACATGCAGTGCCAGTCAGAGGCAGGCACCTGGCATGGCAGGGGGAGAGAGGCTGTAAGAGGGAGGATGTGGAGCAACCCAAAAGACTAACAGACATTCATTGGTCAGTTACTGCATGCTTCTAGCTTTACAGGACCAATTGGTAGTGGCTTTGAGGCGGACATAGGGGGCAGCCCTGAGGCGGGAATAGAAGAGAAATAATTGGGACTTTGATGATAGCATCCCAGAAATCAGGACATATAGTTTACATATCCAGGCTCGCCAATTATCATCACAATCACATCCTACAGCACTGTAACAGAGGACATAAGAGAATCTCTATTGACTCTTTCCTAAACAGATGCTTCTCACTTCCCAGTAACAAGTGGGGGAGAGATGTTGGGATGGTCATAGCACAGAATGAGGCTATTTGGTTGACATTTCTACTGGCCAATTGGCATCACAAAGTGATCTTATACCACAGTGACACGTAGGAAAATCCCTGGCATAGACTCCTTCTCTGCATACGCTGTGTAGGCATATAGAATCGGAACCCTTTATCACATATTTCTGATATTTGGCAGAGATGATCATAAAAGTGTGATATACAGTCCTGCCAAATTCCATGTACACTGGTTGGACTACAAAGATGTTACAGTCAGTCATACATAAATAAGTTAATTGCTTATACCACCAGGACCCTTTATCCAATCCTTCTGAAAGTTGGCAGAGATAGTAAATATGGGAAGGGGTATAAATGTGCCATTTCATCTACATTAAATGTGAGTAAAAGAAGTTACACCTAAGAATGTATATGGAAATTTTTGCAAAATAAATTAATCCAACTGCTTCTAAAATTGAATGTCTTTATCCAATCTTTTTGGAATTTGGTACAAATAATGCCTTCCATTGGAGGTATAAGCACTCGATGTTTCAGCCAACTATAGTGAAAAACAAAAAGGTAACAGCTGAAAATGTGTTTTCTATTGAAACCAATGGAAAACAGCAAAAACAAAAACTACAATTTGATATTTATGAAAACGAAAATGACAGATTTAAATAACGAGAATGAAAAAATGAAAATTACATGGGCCCCTGGTGCACACCTCTAGTTTATATTGATCTTGCACACCAAATAAATGTGTATTGTATGAATATATGACCTTTAATTATACAAATGGAGAAATGTAGCAATGTTGACTGCAAACCTTTCCCAGACTGCCCCAGATATGTCATATGACCATCTAGTCTCTCACTCAGTACAAAAAAAGACTGAAGTTTTATGTTAGAGCTTAGTACTGCAAGTTGGTAGGAACATAGAGGAAATGATTGATTTTTCCAAAAATCCTGATTTGTGCCAATTAAAGCCTTGATCCTGCCAACAGTCATGCCAATGATCCACTGGCATGACTGTTACTCTTAACAGTCATACAAAATGTCAGACATATGGACTGTCAATTAATCTCAATATGTGATAAGGTTCCTATATCCAACAGCTGTTCTCTAATTATTCAGTTCTTAAACTTAAGCGCCTACATGCACTAGGTATTTGCTAGGACTAAATTTAAAACAAACTCATATGCAAAGGATATAACATCTCACTAATAACTGATCAAATATCTCCAGATGAATGGACCCAATGGTTCTTTATGTTCAAGGGATTAATTCACAAAACAGAACCAATAGTTTCCACCCTCCTGTTGAAATAGTCTTCCTGGTGATTTTACAATTTATTTACATTGTGCAAACAAAAAGAGATATGCTCTCTCTAAAATTATTAATTAATTATTTTTATTATTATTATTATTATTATTATAATATGAGCACCAGCAATGTACCTGGCGCTTTACAAAGAATAAGATAGACACGGTCCCTGCCTGAGAGCTTACAATATAAAGACAGGGGGAGGGGAGACAGGGAAAGGGGAACAGAGTGAGAGTCAAGGGATGCGACATTCATGAGGATGCGAGAGCTCAGGTACACGTTCTTGGCTTGATTACAGTAAATTGGGAGTTTACAGATAGCAGGTGAGGGATAAACTTGGGTGGGAACGGTACTTTTAAATTTCTCTAGATGCCTGTAACATACTGTGCTTAGTAGTATTCTCGTACACGTTAGCGTAACAACCAGACTTGAACAATTCTATTTTAGGCAACTTTTTCATATTTTCTTGATTTTCCATTGAAATTTATACACCCCACCACAAGAACTTGTATCTCTTATCTCCTGTTACTTGTCACTGTAAATTTTAATGTTGCTATCTCAGGGCCATGGGGGTTGGGGGACGTCTCAAAATTTTAATGTTGCTATCTCCAGGCCATATGGAGGGTGTCTCTAGATTTTAATGTTGCTATCTCAGGGCCATATTGGGGGGGAGGGGTCTCCCATCATTGATGGGGTCTGCCAAGAGTTGTCATCTTACATTCGGAGCCTGGGAGTGCTCCTGGATCCACAGCTGTACATGGATGTCCAAGTGTCAGCTGTGGCCAGGAGTGCTTTCCACCAATTACATTTGGTTGCGGCGGCTCCATTCGTATGTCTCAGACTCCAATCTTGCCACCATCATCCATGCATTTATCACCTCCAGGCTGGATTACTGTACTGTTCTCTACGTGGGGCTGCCCATTGTGATGGTTCGGAAGCTGCAGCTGGTGCAGAATACCATGGCCCATATGCTTACAGGGTCGGACTGCTTCGAGCACATTCAGCCGGTGCTCTGGGTGCTTTACTAGCTGCCTATTGTCTGCAGTGCCCGATTCAAGTTGCTGGTTTTAACCTACAAAGCCCTACAAGTGGGTGACAAGGTGGTCCATAATCAGAGGGCCCCTAGCTTGAACTTGATGCTGCTGAATGCGAGCTTGGTAGTCAATAAATCTACCACTCTCCAGGAGTTAATCCTGGATCATGGGGTCAACCTTGTGTGTATTACAGAGACCTGGCCGGATGAGGAGTTGGGGCCTATCCTGGCTGACTTGTTCTGACCAGGTACTCCGTGCAGCATCAACCTCGGCTGGAGGGACAGGTGGTGGTGTAGCCATTGTTTTTAGGGATTTGTGGTTTGCCAGGAGATACCCGGTGCACGCGATCTCAGGTGTTGAGGGCTACCATCTTGTGTTTGATTTGGTGGGGGACAGATTAGAGGTGCTGCTAGTACACTGTGCACCTACCTGTATGGCAGCCTCCCTGCACGCTCTGATGGAGTTGGTGTCAGACGTGGTGTTGCGCTCCCCGAAGACTTTAGTTCTGGGGGTCCTCAACATACACATTGACACCAGCGTTGGTGGTATGGAGCGTGAGTTCATGGCCACCATGGCAACCATGGGCCTGTCCCAAGTTGTCGATGGCCCAACGCATGATGTGGGGGGGCATTCTTTGCACCAGCCTTGAGGCGAGGGATCTATTATTGGGGGAGGTGACAGCAGAGTCCTTGTCGTGGATGGATCATTACCTCCTGCGAGCACGTCTCCCGGCGCATGTCTGCTCCCGGAAAGGTGTACAACCCATTGGGATGGTTTGCCCCTAGAGACTAATGGAACCTGAAAGGTTCTGGAATGCTCTTGGGGAGCTACTCTCTGATCTTGACGGCCTCCCGCTCGATGACCTTGTGGCTTTATGGAACACCTTGCTGGCGGAGGCCATCGACCAGATGGCTCCCGGTGTCCACTCCCTCGGCAACGGCTCCTCGGGCCACCATGATTTACTGAGAGCCTGAGGGTGTTGAAGCATGAGGGGCAGCAGTTGGAGCAACAGTGACATCACTTGCGTGCTTTCATTACCTCGAGATTGGACTATTATAACATGCTCTACATGGTACTACCCATGGTGACAGTCCAGAGACTACAGCTAGTGCAGAATGCGGTGGCCTGTCTCCTTGCGGGGTCACCATGAGCACATTACATCAATGCTCCGGGCTCTGAACTGGCTGTTGATAGCCTTCCAGGCTCAATTCAAGTTGTTGGTGTTAACTTATAAAGCCCTATATGGTCTTGGCCCCACTTACCTACAGGATCGCCTCACTCGCCATGCTCTGGAATGACCCCTGCTGTTGGCTGGAAGCACCCTCCTTGAAGTCCTCCATGTGGTCCAGGAGGCCACTATGGAAAGGGTGTTCTTGGTGGCTGCACCTCA
Organism: Sphenodon punctatus; assembly: GCA_003113815.1. Classification (NCBI taxonomy): domain Eukaryota; kingdom Metazoa; phylum Chordata; class Lepidosauria; order Sphenodontia; family Sphenodontidae; genus Sphenodon; species Sphenodon punctatus. The sequence goes on from QEPC01006374.1 coordinate 2,013,241, forward strand.
GCTGTGGAATTCCCTCCCGGTGGAGATCCAGCTGGCCCCAGACTTCCCTTCCTTCCGGCGTATGACTAAGATCTGGCTGTTTCCCCGGGCATTTGACAGGGGAGATGGGGTTTAGGGTGGGGGGTTGTGGGTTAGGGAGGGAGATCTATTTTTTTGCTTTCACTTTTATTGTGCTGTTTTAGCTGTTGTTTTATTGCTTTTATGTGTAAGTCGCCCTGAGCTACCTGGAGCAGGAGGGGCGGGGTAATAAAATGAGTTAAATAAATAAATAAATAAAAATAAAATACACAGCCTGGGCTCTGTTTATCTGCCGGACCACCTCACTTCCCGCAAGCCGGGGTGGACCTTGCCGTTGTCGCGGGGTGCCCTCATGGAGGTTCCCCGCTATCGATTGTTGAGGACCAACAGGCGGGCATTCTCGGTTGGTACACCTGTGTTGTGGAACTCGCTCCTGGTGGATGTTCATCTCAGCCCTAGCCTTCTCACCTTCCAGTGCCAATGTAAGGCATGGCTCTTCCACCAGACCTTTGGTGATGGGAAGGGGTTTGGAGAGGGGTGGGGGCATTGTTTTTGCTTGGTTTTATTTTCACATCAGCATCGGGTTTTCGGCTGTTTAAAATATTTGTATTTGTTTTATATTATAATGTAGTATATTATATTTATTTACATATATTTATTTTATGCATATGTTTGACTTTAAGCCACCTTGAGCTGGCAGAGGGCGATACTGGCAGGATAGAAATAATAAAATAAATAAAAAGACAGTTATTGTCTTACTCGTTTTGTAACCGATGGCCTGCCCTTTATGACATTATAAGCGACTACTTCACTCTGACATGATAAAGAAATGGCATGTGTTTGGGAGGAATATATCACTGGTACAGCACTTTAGAAAAGTGTCTAAGCGTAACCCTCTTCATTATCTATACATGAAATTCAAAAGCTCACATATAGTCAGTAGCGAAGCTACTAGCTAGGATTTAAACCTAGAACTCGTGATTTCCCTCTGGGTCGCTCTTATTTCTGTATGATTTTGGAAGGGGAAAAAAAGCTTATCAAAATAAATACATAATTTCAGTACTACAACCTGTGTTATATTGCTCTAAAAGGTACCTAATGGTGATATCCTTCAAACATGGATGATGATAGTGTTAGAATTAAACATTGCCCCATTGGTCAATGAAAGGGCTGAATCCGGAGGCCTCCAATACTACTTTTTGTCACGTGAGGTAACAGTTTCTGTTTGTGTTTGAGTGTCCAAAAACAAGCCTTCAAACTGGACTCTCACTGCAACATTCTACTTTACTTATTTTTAATGTAATCAAAGCCTCAGACAGTGAGGTCACGGGGTTAAGGTACATAAAATATGCCTGTTGCTATTATTTGCCCTTCTACACACCATATCAGAATGGAGGTGGCAGATATGATTATCTTAAGAGGATGGTTTTGCTTGTCTGGTTTTGTTTTAAACTTACACTGGAAGTACTGATCTGGTCTGCTTTGTCACTTGTTCCTGTGGTACTCGGGTTTCCCCACTCTCTATTTTATGTGTGTTTGAGGCTATTGCTTTGATCCTGCAACCAGATTAATTTTTTCCAAGTGGCTCACTTTTTGCTAACTTTGGTGAAAATAAGAGGCGGTTCCATTTCAACAGATACCTTTCCATTACCAATAAAGTAGTAGGTTAATCCCCGATTACCTTCAGGAAAGGGCAAGTGGTTGATTGCATCCTGGGCTATCTACTCTTGCCTGACTACAACAATAGGAAGACAGTTATACTGCATCACTACATCTGATAGAATGCAGTATACTGAGGATCGCCAGAGACAGAAAAAGGAGTTTGCTGTCTGGCCTTTACTTAGAATATTTAAACTGATGCGACACAAATTCAACATTGTTAGGCCTCCTTCCCAAAAGTTAAAATCACTTAAGGCAAAGTCCTACATCCACTAAATTAAATGGCTCAACTCCCATTGGCTTTTATGGATGCACCCTAAGTGATTTCTCATTTTAAATATCTACTTTTAACAATAGGTCTGAATAATACATTTCTGTCTCTCTTTTATACAGGAGCCAAGATCAAATAAAATGGAAGAAAAACAAACAAACATTAAAAATAAAAAAGGAAATGTGTTTGCATTGAAGAGTATTTCGAACTGTTTGCCCTATAAAATCTAGGAGGGGAGAATCCAGTTCTGGGTACCTCAGTTGCTTTCTAGTATGACAAACCATGATTAGTAATCTGAAGTGCTTCAAAGCCTGAAGTACTCCACACTTCGTTGTTGAATCAGTTCTCCACTCAAGCACTCCAAAAATGCAAAGTGTTTCAATCACTGAAATTGCCAGAGCCAGTTCAGGGCAAGAGCACCAATTGCTTCTAAAATAAGAAGCAGGTGTTCTTAAAAGCATAACGTAGGCTAACTTTAACGTTTCTTTTTATGACAGGTGCCCATCAATGCTGAACTTCTAAAACATTTTTAAATTAAAGATCACCATATTAAGAAATTATTGGGGGAAATGAACACCACTCCCTAATATAAGTCAAACCCCACTGCCAATCAACTAGCACTAAATAAATAATAATAATAATAAAATACTACTACTACTACAATAATAATAATAATAATAATAATAATAATAATAATAATAATAATAATAATAAACAACTACTTTGCTTCTCTTCTCTTCAAGCTACACTCCAAGGAAACCCAGTTGTAGTACTCTTCAAATTAATTCCAAGATGGCTGAACACTTTCTCCAATATAAGATAGTAGTATACTTTATATTGCAGTATAACCTAGAGACCCCAGTTAAAACATAAGTGTGCTACGCACTGTAAACACATATAACAAAATTATTTTCTCTGCCTCATATAGCTTATAATCTAACTTCTAAACAGAATCTTCACATCTTGAAGTTGCCAAAACAACCCAACCACACAAAAAATGCTACACTGATCAAACTCACTAGAGCAGCAGTGCTCAGATTAAAATCTCAGGTGGGCCACAGCAAATTGGTTGACCCCAAAACCAGGCAACACATCTGCCCCTGCCCATTCATCCTGGAGTCCCTGCTCCATTCTTTTTTCTATTCCAGTTTGAATTTATTTTTCTTGAACATGGCTGTTCACTGTATTCCAGATGGGGTGTTACCAGTGTCATCTTATTCAATGGCACTAACTGTTTACTTTCCCTCCTGGAAATGCCTCACCTAATGCATTTACTTCCTTTGCCACCACATCACACTGGCGGTTTAGAGTCATCTTGAAATTGGCTAATCTTTCCAACTCTCCTCGAACCCCTTTCATTTCCAAGTGAGGAGCCCCTAGATAATAATAAAAGTGTTGTTTCACATATGGTACTTGACAATTGTCTTGACCCCCAAGTCCAAAAACTTGGCAACAGACCCCCAAGTCCAATAACTTCTCTAGAAACCACTCTCCAGTTTGATAGGTCTCCTTCCCACCCAACCTGATGCCTTTTTCCCTTTAACCAATTCCTTACACACCTTAAAATTCTTGTGCTAGTCCACATCTTCTCCAGCTTAACTAGTAATTTCCTACATGGTATCAAATACTTTACTAAAACCCAAATAGACTAGGTCGGCCACATTTGTCTTGTCCATGAAATCTGCTATATATACTAAAAAGATATCAGATTAGTCTGGCATGATCTCTATTTGTAAAACCATGTTACATTTTATCTCATCTTCCATATAATTGTTCTTTTCCTAAAATTTTGTTCTAAGCCTTGACATAGCATTGAATTCTAGCTGACAGGAGTTTAATATTAATTGTCCAAGTCATTTTTATCCTTCAGTCATAAGGTACCAGCCAGCAGGGTGGAAAGAAACCACTTTTTGTAGGTTTAAACTGGCTGAAAGAAGAAAGAGAACAAGTCAAGACTAGGGCTGAAGTTAAGAATTGCTGCTAAAGTTGTTTGTTAGAAACAGACCAATTGCTACCTTCCACACAATGCAAATACTTACCCCTTTCTCGCTGCTTTCATCAGTTTCTATTTGGGAATGCCTTTTTTCGGTACCTTCAGTCAGGGGCATAGCACCATTGGACAAACAGGGACATTCATCCTGGGGCCTGTATTGGCTGGGGGCCCAATATTTAAGGGGAAAGCTACCCTTCCCCCCCCCCTTTTTATTTTTGTTAAATTACCACATGAGCTGGCTGGGGGCCCTTCCAGATGCTGCATGGGCCGTCTTCCCCCTCCCTGCCTGCGGTTGCAACATTGTGTCTGACATGACGTTGCAACAGCAGGCAGGGAGGGAGAGGGGCCCCATATAGCAGTCTAGGCTTCACCACCGGCAGGAAAAAAGAGGGGGGCACAGACATTTCTTGTCCCTAGGTCCATCCAAAGCTAGCTACACCCCTGCCTCAAGTACGTCATTTTATAGCTTTAGTATATCTACTACTTTGGTTGGTACTTTTACTTTGGACTTTATACACTGTCTTTGAATTGTAAATGACGAAACAGATTCTGGAAAATGACAGAAGTTGCCAAAAGTGAAGAAAATTGCCAAAAATTGCTGAAAGTGACAAAAAATGTTGAAAAATTGCTATCAGCATTCCTGATTTCAGTGAAAACATGATAATAATGAGCATTCATTAATGCTCCTAAAAGGTAGGGATTTTTGGATTTACCAGCTGTACAGGAACAACTGTTCTCGATTCAGCCATGACAACAGATATAGACACTTAGGGCATTTTTAGATAAGATGCACCCAGAAAGGTCCACCCATCCCCCATGGATTTGGGCGCCTGTCTGAAGGTGATTATGGTGGAGGTGTGCTCCCGCAACCCACATACCACACACCCATGCCACATGGAGAAACCCAGGTTTTTCTCAGTTGCTCTGTGTTAGGGCATGAATGGGTGGTGTGTGGGTGCGGGTACACACCGATCACACACCCATCCACCACCAAATGAAACACCCCCATCATGTGAGCAGTGTACATGGACCTGCCCCCCAGGCAGGTCCATCTAAAAACAGCCTTAGTCAGCACAATCCAGGAGCTTAGAAGTGAAGGGGAGGAGAAAGATAGGGTGGTAGTTGGAAGGGCCAGAGGGGTCAAAAGAGGGCTTCTTAAGGATAGGGAAGACAGTGGTGTGATTGCAAACAAAAGGGAAAGGAGACAATAGAGAAGGAGGGACAGTGGGGGCAAGTTGATATGAACAGGTCAACAGCAAAAAGATGAACTTTTTCATATGGAGTTCAGCTATGGCACTGCCACCATCTGTGGGAATAAGGGACTGGCAGAGGGCAGCGCTTCTGGGAGATCAAGATGTCCTTGCTAGTCTTTGGCAACATGATGGTGGAAATCAGGATTTCAGATGGGAATCTGGACAAGTATCACCGCATCCTCTATAATCTTTTGGGCAAGGATGAAGACAGCTGGGGACTCTCAAATGCAGGACTACAAAAGAGACAAAATCAACTTCTCCACAAGATGTGGGTAAGGCTTTGTTACTGGGGTTTATTTGGACACATGGCATGAAACTCACCTTCTCCAAAAACAGGAAATGCAGAGGAGTCACAGCTCTTGAACTTCAGAACAAGTTCTCCCACATCCCCACTTGCTTTGGGAGTAGGGTTAAGGGTAAACCCATATTTTTGCTCATTCTGATTTTTGATTTGGAAATTAAAAAAAAATCAGACTGGGCAATATTTTATCCCATCTGAATTGGAATTGGACAAAAAAATATTTTTTTTAAAGCCACTGCACATGCGCAATGACCACCAGGGCTGATTTGCACATATGCAAAATGGCCATCGCCCTTATCCAAAAGGGCGGCACCACTGCCATTTTGGAAAAGAGTGACAGCTAGGGCTGATGCGGCAGCAGCTTTTACCGCGCCGCGATTCCGTTCCGCTATTTCGGAATTGCCCGCGCCACACCGCGACATTTCTGCGGATATTCCGCTAATTCCGCCGGAATTCTGCAAATCGCGGAATTGCGGAAAAATCG
>QEPC01006374.1:2020154-2057125 GCA_003113815.1 Sphenodon punctatus
GGGCACTGGCTAGCGGGTGGGGGGAGAACTAAGGGAGCGGAGGGGCACTGGCTAGCGGGTGGGGGGAGAACTAAGGGAGCGGAGGGGCACTGGCTAGCAGGCGGGGGGTCAGGGAGGAGAACTAAGGGAGCGGGGGGGCACTGGCTAGTGGGCAGGTGGGAGAACTAAGGGAGTGGGGGGCACTGGCTAGTGGGCAGGGGTTTGTTTGTTTGTTTGAGTCGTCATTCTGAATATATATTAAAAATTGTTCCCTGTTGTTATTGTTAATGGTCACTCTGGTCAATCCCCCTATCTGCATGTTTATTTGTTTGAATCATCCGAATATATATTTATTTATTTGAGTCATCTGAATATATATTAATAAATGTTCCCTGTTGTTTCTGGCAATGATCGCTCTGCTTGTGGGTGGCAAATTTGTATTCTAGGCTCTATTGCCCTGTTTGTGATTTTTCTGTTGGAGTAGCTTGGATGTGGTGAAACCTGCATCAGTGCAGGGGGCTGGAGTAGTTGATCCTTGAGGTTCCTTCCAGTCATCTGAATATATATTGTTTATTTGTTTGAGTCATCTGAATATATATGAAAAATTGTTCCCTGTTGTTTCTAGCAATGGTCACTCTAGTCAGTCCCCTATTTGCTTGTGGCAGATTTTTATTCTAGGCTCTATTGCCCTGTTGGTGAATTTTTCTGTTGGAGTAGTTTGTGTGTGGTGAAACCTGCATCAGTGCAGGGGGGTGGACTAGTTGATCCTTGAGGTTCCTTCCAGACTCTCTGGAATGACTATCTGTGTCTAAATTGAAATGAAGGGCCAAATCCTGTTCTTACTGAAATCAACAGTCAAACTCCCATGGACATATTTAGAGAGACTGTGTGGTATTAATGGAGCAATTCAATGAATAGGTTTTGGGTTTTTTTTGAGGGAAAATACAGTGTCAATATTAGCTTTCATGCTGCATCAGAATGGAAGGTTAAAATATTTTAAATGTCATTAAACAAAGACTTCAGGGAAGTCAGCCCCATGAGGTAACAATGAGGTGACTGAGACAATAGGTCTTTCTGAGCTTGAGGTGCAGGAGACAGCAGGAGCTGTGTACATGTTTTCTTTACACTGTAATTTTATTTAATAAATAACATTTAATTTAATAAGTACGTTTGTTGACTGTTTTATGCAATAAGAGCATTGAGGTGAGGAAAGAGGGAAGGGAGAGGGACACGGGAGTCTATGGTGATGGGCGGGGGGCGGGCCCAAAGTCCATTTCTTGTCCCGGGGTCCATTCCAACCTAGCTACGCCCCTGGGTACAGGGCAGGCTATGAGGTGTATCAGAGTATGACAGGGATGGGGAGAGCCTCCAGTTAGGATTTGTTGAAGGGGATTATGGGAGCTGGGGAATACTCAGACATGTATAGACAAGATAAAGGGAGTATGTTTTTTTATATGTCACCTATGTGTATTTCCGGTTTAATATGTTGTGAGCTTCACTGAGCTTTTGGGGATAGGGTGGGATATAAATCAATAATAATAATAATAATAATAATAGGTCAGGAGGGGAGAAGGAATAAGGTCAAGGGGTAGGTGGTGGCATTGGTCATGGAGAGTAGAGAGGTAAATTCAACAAGGGAAGTTGGTGAGGAGAAGGATAGGAGACCAGCAGGGGCAAGAAATGGGAAGGCAGAGGAGAAAAGTAACAGGCAGATTTTTTCAATCTTATAATTGAAAAAATTAAAAAGATTCTGTGTGGAGAAGGAATAAGTGTGTGGGGGGGGGGAGCGGGAGAGTTTGAGGAGGGAGTTGAAGGTTAAGAAGGGATGGTGGGGATTGAGATCGTGAGACTCAATGAATGTGGTATAGCAGTGTTTGGCAAGGGCAAAGATGAGGACAGAGAAAGAGAATTTAAAATTGAGGAAGTCAGCCTGTTCCTACCACCCTATTAATTTAAACCCAATACCTCTGGTCCTATCCACAGTTACTAGAGAGAACTACCAGACACCATTTTGCTTTGTAGTAGGCTTTTACATATTTGAACACTGTAATCATGTAATGTTCCCCCACCAGTACTTACATCATCATGAACATTTACCTCCGAATAGAATCCAATATATCTCAGTTTGGAATTGGAAAAGTCCAGCAAGCAAAACGCATACAACAGTGGAAACTGGAAAATCCTTTCAACAGAGTACCAAAAACTGTTCTGCATACAAATTACAGGATAACTTCCCATTCTAGGCATCTAATCCTTCAGATTCTCAAAATCTCACCCTGTACAAAAAGCTGAAATGAGACAAAAGAGGCAGTATAAAAAAAATCCAAAGGCAGACAGACGGTCAGTAAACTCTCTGCTACCTGCACACAGAATCACCAGCTGCAGACCAATTATTCTGCAGTTCACAGGAGACTTCAGTATAAAAGCACAATGCTCTTTAGACACATCCAACTGTGCCCAAAATCCATAGAAAAGAAGAAATGATAACGATGAAAAAAATGTCAAATCAAACCAGGTATGTAAATAACTGTTCTCATGATTAGTAAGAGAATAACTTGTATACAAACATCACTCTATCAACAACAAATCCTAGGATTTTAGTACCATTCTCGGTGGCCACACCTAGGCTGTGGAATTCCCTCCCGACGGAGGCCCGCTTGGCCCCGGACCTCCTCTCCTTTTGAAGACAGTATAAGACCTGGCTGTTCCACCAGGCCATTGGGGAGGGAGACGGGGGGTGTGTGTGTGAGGGTTTTGATCTGATTTTTGTTCTTTTGTATTTTATGGTTTAAAAAAAATTAGCTGGTTTTTTGTTGGCTTTTATTGTAAGGATTGTTGTACGCCATCCCGAGCTGCTATTTTACAGGAGGGTGCGGGATAAAAATATCCTTAAATAAAAAAATATTCAGAAACATATGCAATTACTATGCCTGAAAAACACATTAACTCACACTCACCCTCACCAAAATGACTTCTTTAAAGCACAAGCAGAGAACCTTTTCCCTTCCAAGGCCACTTTGAAAATTAGTACAAGCTCCAAGGGCCACATTGAATTTGGGGACAGGTATATGTAAGGGGGGTGTTCAGGAAGAGAAGGATCTCTAGAACATGGAACTGGGCCATGAATCTGTCTCCTATCCTTGTGTGCATGTCTCCATCTCTGCTCCCTTACCCTGAGTTTAGTCTTTCAATGCTTGAGGGTTGAGAATTGGAAAGGGGCCAAATAAAAACTAGACCCCGGCTACATTTGGCCCCCAGACTCAAGGTTCCCCAACCCTTCTTTAAAGTTTGAAATTTATTTTTATTAAACCCATCTAATGTTTCACGTTTTAAGCTTATTGTTTCAGAAAACCATGTCTAGGAAGGTTACCCCCAACAAGTACAGAATGCCCTACAGATCTCTGAAATCAAGGAGGGAAAAGATATTTTTCTTCTCATATACATCCCTTTCAGCTGTCAACATTAAAGATTCCTTAACACTGAACAATGTCCCTAATTCCAGAGTACGTGGATCTCCTCATCCTAATTAACTCACATTAAGGAAAGCAGTTGTACTTTCCTTGTTCCTTAGAGCCGCACAAATTAGCTCACCATCTGTTAGTCATCACTGCCGAAGCCAGTGGGAGTGGCAAAAGTTGATTGTGACTGAACGGTCAGGTCCATACTGACTTCATATCATCACTGTCTCCAAAAAGTCAAATCTACAGTATATTTATAGTTTACTCATCTGGAGGTACAAATGTTTTAGCTTAAATACTTCCACAACTCTACTAATTTTTGTAATATGTGCATCCCTACACTTAAATGACAAACTAAAAAAACAACAACTCTGAATGGCTTTTGATGGCTGAACATATTCTTAAATCTCATTTCTATACGTACTGTATTATCTACAAGGAAAAATACCTGCACATTATTTGAGTAACAAGTCTGCACAGTAAATCAGTCAAAAGTCAGGAAATGGCAAAGTTAAGAATCACACACAAGCCACTAGGGATGGCTGAACAGAATGGAGTTCGGAAATTCGGTTCGGTTCAGTTCGGTTTGAAATTCGAGTTAGGAAATTTGGTTCGGTTCGGTTTGAAATTCAAGTTCGGTTCGGAAGTTCAGTTTGGTCGACCAAACAGACCGAGTTTGGTCCGAGCTCCGAACTTCCGAACTGCGTTCGCCCATCCCTACAAGCCACCCATTGTGCATATTCATGATCGTACAGTTTTAGATCACATACTATTTTTCAAGTAGCATAGCATTGCACAAAAGACTGTCAGGGGGATAGGGGGGGAAACGCACACGCTCTCCATCTCATACCCTTGTTGACCTGCCCTCGCCTCCTGTCCTAACAATGCGCTCCGAAAATGCCCGTCAGGATAGTATGTGGACCCTAAAGGTCTCACCAAGACCGGGCCCCTATCATCATAAGGCGCAGGAGGCAGAGGGGAACAAGGCCCACACCACACAACACGTCCGCAACCATGACCCACACTGGAGGAGGGGAAGGGGGTGTGTCGCGGAGAAACATGGGGTCACACACGTGTAACACGGGACTACATGATTGGTAAATGTGTGGTGCCAAGGGTTTCACATGTAGTGTTGCTATGCATGTACACTATGTAATGTCAAAGGTTCCACATATTTGTAATGTTAACTCTGAGAATGGTAGAACTCAAATTACAGCTCAGGTTGGGCCTCTCACACGTCACCAGGCTACACAGGATACAAACAGATACCAACGTGTACTGGGGCCAGACGGATGGCCAGGGACATCAACAATGCTAATGAAGGTAGCCATTGGCTATGCACAAGACGACACATAGAAGCCTGATAAGAGAACAAAGGGAATTCTAGAAGCCTCGAGAACGGGCTAAGAGTTTCCTCCAGGATATATAAGGACAGAGATCCCAGAAAGGGGGTTGCTTATTAAGGAGACTGCTTGGAGACTTCTTGCAAAGCCATCTGGAACACCTGCATATGAAAACCAGCAGCAAGCAGCTGGCAGCCATGAAGTGAGAGATGAATTGCTCTACTCGTTGGGCGCCAATGTCACGGGATTGGGGGGTCCGCACCCGCCACTTTCCTGGGTTTGAGTGACTCAGTTTCCCTTGCGTACAGTTCTCTTGAATCAGTTCTCTCTCACTGGCTAATTCAAGTGTGCCACAATGAAACTTCTTGTCACACAAGGGCCCGATCCTTCCCGTTTACAGACTCTTTACTCTCTGGGTTCGCAAGAGCTTGAGGGCTCTTGTAGCTCACTTGTGTTCCAATATTAGACACTAGACCACTTCTTTATAAAGATAAGAAGTCAGTTTATTGATTACATAAACAAGATAGTTAAACAGAGTGGTAATTAGAAATCAAAGGTAAATATAACGCATTCCTAATTTGTACTGTTTGTACTGTTGTGTTCCTAAGCTATTCATCTTACCCTAAAACAAGGTCCAGAAGTTCCGGTTTTCTCAGCCATGCAGGTGAATAGCTGGGCTCTTGGCTTCGGAGTTGGCAAAGAGCAAAGAGCAATTCGTCTGGTTTTCATATGCAGATGTTCCAGATGGCTTTGCAAGAAGTCTCCAAGCAGTCTCCTTAATAAGCAACCCCCTTTCTGGGATCTCTGTCCTTATATATCCTGGAGGAAACGCTTAGCCCGTTCTCGAGGCTTCTAGAATTCCTTTTGTTCTCTTATCCACATACTCACATACCAGGCTCAGGGACAACAGGGGAGGAGAACAATAGTCAAGTATCACAATCAAGTACAAGTATAATCTCACACAACTTTGCTTGCAAGCGGCCGGTTTCTGCAACTCCTTCACCAGCACTGGGGCCCAGCCAGCGCTGGCCTTATGTTGCCGTGGCCCCATCTCCCCACCGTGCTGCAATCCGTGCAGAGCATCACGCCAGTTGTGGCAGCGCTCCTGCGGCATCAGGGTTTGCCGCACCCAGGTTCTGCGCCATTTATTTATTTATTGAATTTATACCCAGCCCCTCCTGAATACAGTTCGGGGCGGCTTCCAACAATAAAAACAGTATAAAACAGTTTACAACATATACAAATACAATATCAAATATTAAAATATTAAGAGCAGGGCCCGGAATACAAAAATCAATAGGGGAGGGAAGACAAAACCCACTAAACCCTCCTCCCCCTCCCCAAAGGCCTAGGCGAACAGCCAGGTTTTACACTTTCGTCAGAATATCAAGAGCCAGGTGAGCTTCCTCCGGTAGGGAGTTCCAAAGACGCGGCCCCGGCCACCGAGAATGCCCTCCCCATTGTGGCCCCCCGCTTAATGCGAGGGACCTCCAAGAAGGCACCCCCGGCAGACTGAAGGGTCAGCTCCGGCAGACCGAAGGGTCAACTCCGGGGCACAGATGGCCCTGAGGTATGGCCGTGGTCCCTGAGGTATGAGGGGCCGAGACCATGAAGGGCTTTATAAGTCAATACCAACACCTTGAACCTGGCTCGGCATGCTATCGGCAACCAGTGCAGAGCCCGGAGCACAGGTGTTATGTGCTCCCGATGACCCGTTCCCGAAAGGAGATGGGCCGCCGCATTCTGCACTAGCTGCAGCCTCCGAACCAGGCACAAGGGAAGCCCCACGTAGAGTGCGTTGCACTAGTCCAGCCTCGAGGTGACGAAGGCATGGATGAGGGAGGCCAGGTCCGGGCCGGAGACGAACGGACGCAGCCTCTGCACCAGATGCAACTGGCGCAAGGCAGCCTTTGCGACTGCCTCCACCTGCCGCTCCAGGCGGAGGTCTGCGTCCAGCACCACCCCCAGACTCCGGACCTGTTGAGCTATGGGAGGCCAAACCCCCCAAATCAGGGGGGGCGACACCTCCCTCGCTCTCCCTACCACCATCACCTCCGTCTTATCAGGGTTGAGCTTCAGTCCGCTCTGCCACATCCATTCCGCCACGGCCTCCAAACACTGGGATAGCACCGAGACGGCAGGGTCTGGGTCTGTTGAAAAAGAGAGGTACAGCTGAGAATCATCAGCATATTGGTGACAACGCACCCCGAACCCTCTCACGACCTCCCCCAAGGGCTGCATATATACATTAAACAATAATGGAGACAGAATGGAACCCTACGGAACGCCGCATGATAAGGCACGGGGGCAAGATGTTTCCTCCCCCAGCACCACCCACTGGCTTCTCCCCGAGAGGAATGAACAGAACTATTCAAGAACAGTCCCATCCAGACCCCCCAGGTCACGCAGCCGTCTCAACAGCAGCCCATGGTCCACGGTGTCAAAAGCGGCCGAGAGATCTAGCAGGATGAGAAATGTTGAACATCCTGCATCCATCTCCCGGCGGAGATCGTCAACCAAGGCCACCAACGCTGTCTTGGTGCCATAGCCAGGATGGAACCCAGATTGAAACGGGTCCAGGAAACCGATGCTATCTAGATGCGCCTGGAGCTAGAGTGCCACCGCCCGCTCAATAACCATTGCCGGGGTTGCTGGGGCAACTGTGACAGAAGGCGGCGCCTGCACAGAATCCCCGACAGGGGGGTTCGACTGCACTGCCGGAGTCGGGGGGCGGGGGCGTGCCTGTGCGTCTGCGGCTGCTGAGGTCGAAGTCCTGTCCTGCAGCCGAGGTGGAAGCCCCGGATGACAAAGACCTTCCTTAAACACTGCACATCTCAAGAATATCTCCTAAGAAAGCTCTGCCTATCCACCCACAGATAAGCATGGCAATAGGTCCCACATTGTTTGGTAACATTACAAAAAGGATGTGTTTCAATAGTCATCCCTGCTCCAGCTGAGCATAAAAACTTATGAAGTACATTCTGTTAAGGGAAGGCATTTCTTCAAGCATGCAGAGGTGCAAAAGAGGCATTTCATTAACTTCATCTTCTTTAAAATTCTGCATGCACATAAACACACATGCTATAATTTATCTTTCATGTTATCCAATTCAAATACACGTTTGTATTTTCTTTGGTCAAGGTTATACTAGACTGGAAACAAATATCCTGGGTGAATACTGTATCCAGTGGATTTGCCTGCTTCTATTCAGATCTGACAAAGTGGATTCAGTGTCATGTTGCAGGATATCCATTTCAGAGAAACTTCACTTTGGTTATTTTGGTATTTCACTTGTTTCATCTAGGCACTATTGAGCATGTGCAATATCCAAAACAAGCTAACTGAAATAACCAAATAAGCAGATATGTGACTATCCATTTCAGATGTCATTCAGATAGTAAAGAAAATCACAAATACAAAATCTACTATTCATTTCAAGCCTACTTATAACACCATACATCATAATCCACTGTTGCATACCACTTTTTTTTTTACAACATGTTAGTAGATGTATGTATCATTTTTGTAATGATGCTTTAAAGACAATCCACTGTATTTCTTTAACATAAAAGTAAATCAATAGATTATTGGAGCTGATACCATATCTCTGATTCTTTTTGTGCTACTACATAATATATGGTTTCTGACAGCCACTGATTTTGTCTTCTCTAACCTATAACTTTCAGAGCTTAACGGAGGTCAACCTAAGTGACTGATGTAGGCAAATCAGGACACATGTTCTACTCAGACTACACGCAGTCAAGAGGAAATCTCCTAAGCAGGTACATACTTTATACTGTGCAAAGATGTTTTGTTTTTAATTAAAAACAACAACAACAACAACAACACAACAGAACAGAACTAATGATTCCCAGAGTTGCTGAAACCCATTCTTAAATTCACAGTTCCAGGCAGATGCTATCTGAAAGGCTGCCTGTGGGGAGGTTGCATTCAGAGACCTATTTTCAGAGAACATTTTATTTAATGTGGCAGACTCTGCAAGCTGTAAGTTAAAGGACAGAAAACCTCTTTCTGTGACAAGTAAAATTTCAAAAGGAAGGGACACCCAGTTTTCAGTGTAGTGATTACTGCTTTTTAAAATGGAAAACATGATCTCTAATCTAGCTGGGGAAGGCAATCTAACTTTCTAAGTTAGGCACGTATCTGCTCAAGATTCAGGCTGCTTGCACACGAGATGGGATGGGGAGGGACTAGCATGAGCCAAAATCACGCCAGAGGGAATCGCGGGAAGCTCTGATCGAGCATGTGGGGTTTTAGTCTGTTTCTGGTGCAATATCTCTCACAGATTACAAAAATGGATTTTGAGCCCTTTAATCCACAAGAGAGACTGCACCAGAAAAGGGCTAAAACCTCATGCACATGAGCAGAGCCTCCCGCGAGTCCCCCTGGCACAATTTCAGCTTGCGCTAAGTCCTTCGCTCCTCCTATCTCATGTACAAGTGGCCTCACACCTAACTGCATTGGCTTACTATGTCCTACAAGATAGATATCACAAGCAATTCTATACAGGACAACTCCAGTTAGATATGTCTTTTAAGAAACTAATGGGGGTGGTGGAACGGAACAAGACAATCAAAGAACAGATAATTGCTTGTAATTCATGTCCTATTTTAGCTCGGTTTTTAAAGTCAAAACATCTGGAATAATACAGGAAATCACACTAGCATTTGTATTAAGTTACTGCATGTCATTTTTTCTGTACAAAGACCTCATAAACAGGGAACAGTGTTCACTGCATTTTCTTCATTAGCAGTGTGATGCATGCATGCTAGCCCTTTAAGAGCAGTCCATGGATCACTGAAATTGTGCCCCTTAGCAGGGGTATATAAGAAGGCCTAGCCTAGCTAGAGTCAGTTGAGCTGGGGTAGGCAAGGAGTTCAGACTGCTATTCTCCTTTGCCTTCCCGTCCACCCTACGCTGGCCAAGGTACCTGGAGAAGAAGGCTAGCTAAGGGAGTGAAGAAGGGAGGCTACAAGCTGCATAGCCCAAGGCCCTAAGGGATCTAGGTACAAGCTGGAACCCAGAGTAGGGCTCAGGAAGCTGGGTGTACCTTCTGGGTGTGTACGATATATTGGACACTGTAATTATCTGCACTGGTGGGGGCAATAAACTTGGTAAAACCTGCAACCAGAGCCTATTTTCCATTCCTGAGGAGCAGGGGGACAGTTAACTGCTAGAAAGTGGGGTGGGCCCGATCCTTCAAGGAACTGCACCAGACACCAGGGCTGCCCACTCTGTCTCTGGTGTTATTAGCCTGTTTTCCCCACAGGCTAATCTTTCTCTAGGGGCTGGGTCTCTAGGGGCTGGCCTGCTCCACCTAACCCTGGCCGGTGGCTGGAGCAGTTTCAGGTGGGTGCGGTGGCCTGATAGGCTGCCGCACCCACATGCCAGGGAGGAGGTGGAGCCGTGCTGAGAAGCATGGGGGGCAGGACCGTGCAGACTCATGTCCGCACATCCCCCACCCTAGCCCCAGCCCCTGGAACGTTTGTTCGGTGACAGGGCAGACCCTGCCCAGGGTGAGGGTGCTGGGGTGGCTTTAAGTGTGGTGGCTCTTCCAGCCATCATGTGTAAAAAGGGCAAAATGTGGGTGCATGGAGCCTAAGTTATAAGTGAGCACAACATGCGAGACTGTACAACATTTTTACTGCTTACATGGCATGGAAGTTAAGGCAGAAACCTTAACTTTCAATTTCCATGCTTTTTATTGCATGATTGAATTTGCAAGAGCTTTAACTATCATCATAAACCAGAGGGATTTTGATTATGGAATCTATATGAAAGGCTGTAGTTGGGGAGAGGGAGTGAATGGAGGAGGTCAAACCCCCTCTCCTGAAATTTTCCCAAAGTTTAAAATTGTGTATTTATTTCTTTTGGTGGGAGGGGGAAGCAGTTCCTCCCAGGGTTTATTATAAAGCAAAAATTTAACAACTGAATTTGTCATATACCATGGCCACAGATAGGACTTCATTTTGGGCTTGGGGGTTAAAAATACAGACATAAAAACTCTGTTTGCCTCTGCAGCTACTTATCCATATGAAATATTTATCTATTTATTTATTTATTTAATTAATTAATTAATTAATTGAACTATTTTATATCCCACCCCTCCTGCATAGCAGCTTGAGGTGGCTAACAATTCAATAAAAACACAAATATAAAAATACAATAATAAATACAAATATAAATACATCTTAAAATTTTACAGACCACCAGGGGGATGTCTATTTTATTAAAACCCTACCACCCTAGCACTCAAACCCCCTACCCTCACCCGTTTCCCTCACCAAAAGCCTGACGGAACAGTCAAGATTTGCATTGACGTCGGAAGGAGGGGAAGTCCAGGGCCACCCGGGTCTCTGCTGGGAGGGAGTTCCACAGCCTTGATGCAGCCACCAAGAACGCCCTCTCCATAGTGGCCCCCCGAGATACCTGGGGGACTTCGAGATAGACGCTCCTGGCTGACTGCAGGGGTCAATCCAGAGGCCAGGGAGCAAGGCGGTCCAACAGGTAGGTAGCGCCTAGGCCATAAAGGGCCTTATAGGTAAGCACCAACACCTTGAATCGGGCCCGGAACACTATAGGGAGCCAGTGCAGAGAACAAAGCACCAGTGTAATGTGATTCTGGTGGCCCATCCCCATAAGGAAGTGGGCCACTGCATTCTTCACCAGCTGCAGTCTCAGAACTGTCACCATGGGTAGCCCCACATAAAGCGTGTTACAATAGTCCAGTCTTGAGGTGATGAAGGCATGGATGATAGCAGCCAGGTCAGCATCTGAGATGTACATCTGAAGCCACCACACCAGCTGTAACTGATGAAGCGCACTCCTCACCACAGCCTCCACCTAGACATCCAGGCAGAGCTGGGAATCAAGGAGCACTCCCAAACTACATACCTGAGGAACCAATGGGGGGGGAACCCCATCAATGATGAGGGACACCAACCCCACCGCCTTCCCCACTAGCATCACCTCTGTCTTGTTGGGATTCAGACTCAGTTGGCTCACCCTCATCCAATCCTCCACAGCCGTCAGACACCGAGTAAGCACTGAAACTTCTGGGTCTAGGTCAGATGAAAGAGAGGTAGAATATTGATGACACTGAACACCAAACTGTCTCATGACCTCACCCAGTGTCTGCATATACACACTGAACAGGAGAGGTGACAGAATGGAACCTTGTGGGACTCCACACGAGAGGTCCCAGATATCACAATGCAATAATTTAACTACCTCTCATAAAGGGGTATTCACATTTTGAGACGATTGAACTTTGATCTTCTTTTTCAAAAGACCTGTATGCAAAGACACTCCTGAAGTGGAGACACTGACTTCTGAAGTAGTTGGACCAATTACCTTTCCTCTCACGGCTGATCCCACCAGTGGAAGCCCCTCCCCCAGGTCACTGAGGTAGACCAATGGGGGACCCCTTAGGGGTCCCCCATGCTAGTTGAGGAGCCAGGGGCTGCTCCTCAGCTCATCCAGTGGCAGCACAAAGTTTCCCTGCTTACCTGAAGGCTTTGTTTACATTTTAACTCTCTGCTCCTGGCTGCCTGCAGAGCCGATGAGTCATAGCTTTGGAAGGCAGCCATACGCTAACAGATGATATGTAAACAAAGCCTGCAGGGAAAGAACTACCAGTGCTTGTGAGTCACTCTGCAAGTGGAGGAGGAGGGGGAGGGGACAAACATCCTCCTCCTCCTGATGCTCCACCCTCCCTCTAGCTTTCCATTCACTGGTCAGAGAGCTAGAGGGAGGTGGGGACTTAGAGGACCTTCCCAAGTCCTTAGGGAGCATGTGCTGGGCACTGGCCCAGAAAAGCAGTGCTTTCTGGGGGATTGGGGAGGAAGTGGGGGAGGTGTGAGGTGTTCTTTGACTGGGTTCCTATGGAGAAACCCAGCCAATCAGCAAGGCCTAGGGGCCAGGGTGGAGTCCCTGGCCTCATTGTTTGGAGGGAAGAAAAACAGAAGGTGGTTATCAGAGTCAGACTAGAGTGATCAGGAGGACTCATTCTTTCAGAAACCTGATAAGTTTTGAAAAAACAAATGCCCTGCCCTGATCTCCTGTACATTGTTTGTTTGCTTGTGCTTTCTTTTGTCGTCTTCTTCTTCTTCCCCTATCCTGGGCATGCATTACAGGCAGGGGTGATTACTAATGTTGTGAGCCCAGTTAGAAGGGCTGTGATGCCTTGCCTCCTCCTCTTTAAAATATTTTCTTGGCCCTTGGTGTTTTTCACCCTGTGTGAGACCCTGTCACCCCAATTGTCTGTTTTCTGTTTGTTTGAGGGGTTTTTTTGGAGGGGGCTTGGATGAAAGGGTTTCTAATCTTTGCTGGAATGTTCACTGCATTTAAAATGACCCCTTTTCAGTGGCAGTTTTGAGGCTTTTCTGCTGCAAGAAGGCCACCATGCCACATGTTGGTTCACTAATGGCTAGTCTTTGCATGAACTTTCCCTGTCTGGTTGCAGAAGTTGCCTTTTACATTACAAGTTCAGTTTGCAACAGAACTGTGTAGCATATTCTAGGGGACAAGTGGAACTTCATGCTGCTGCTTTTGTGGTGTGCTAAAGACTTAGCATAATATTGTTGGCTTGAGATGGTTTTCTTTGCTTCTTCAGCGTTTTCATGTGCACTGCTGGGATTCCCCCTCCTCTCCCAAGCCCCAAGTATGTGCAAAGGTGGTGGCCATTTTGTGGAGACCCTCACTGGCCATGGCTGCTCTTAGTTAAAATGGCGCCTTTGCTGTTTTCCACCTGAACTGTCTGCTTTCTCTTTTTTTGACTGGGGGTGGGGTGGGGGAACCAAAGAACTTGGATGGAAGGGTTTCTATTCTTTGGTGGAATGTTCGCTGAATTTAAAATGACTCCTTTGCAGTGCCAGTTTCAAGTCTTTTCTGCTGCAAGAAGGCCACCATGCCACATGTTGGTTCACTAACTTTGCATGAATGTTCCCTGTCTGATTGCAGTACCTGTCTTTTACATTGCAACAGAACTTTGAAGCATGTTTTGGGGCCAGGGGACAAGTGGAACTCCATGCTGATGCTTTTGTGGTGTGCTAAGGACTTCACATAATATTGCTGGGTAAAGATGGTTTGCTTTGCTCACTCTGTGTTTGCATGTGCACTGCTGGCTCCACCTATCATTGGCTAGGCTCCACCTACTGTTGGCCTGGCCCCTCCCACTTCTGTCCCCACCCTGTGCCCCACCAGCCTTGAAACCCACTAACCTCCACTGGATCTCACAGAAAACTGTGGCCATTTGAACACAACATGGGCAATGTTGGCCACACATCTGTTGTGAGGTCAAGAGTGATGGAACATAGATCATTCTGCGAGCCGAGTGGCTGGTGCAGAGAAGCAAATCTGAGTCATGAAGGCTCCTTGCAAGCTTTGTCATCTCCTCTACCTTACACCCTCCCCCCATATTTGATTTACCTCACTCCAGGTGTGGGTTTCATACAAGAATCTTAACCACAACGTGCTCCTTTTCATGGGAGACACGCCACATATTGGGAAATCTATGCAAGACTTCACCCATGGAAAAAGATGGATCAAGTCGAAAGTTCACCTTGCCATCTATGGTTTTCATATCGAAGAGCTGCAAATTGGAGGTCTCCCACTGCTTCCCAGCTGAATCCTGGGGGGCCAAAAACTGATTTCTCATACATTTAGAGCAGACCCTCAACAGCTACAGTTAATAAAAGCAGTACATACTCCTTTATAATGGGCTGGGCTCACTCTCAACTGGAAGAACTGTCCATGTGACTGGATGGGCCAAATGGAGACTGTTAGTTGAGTAGGATCTTGTAAAAATTCCAACAACTCCTGTCAGAAGATCTTGTTAACCAAAGGCTTAATTCTGTCCTATTCCCTCACAAAAAATGTAGAATGCATATTAACGTTGCCCATGAATACATTCAACTCAAATTAAGAATAGTTAAGGTTTCATGTTCAGTTCAAATAGCCCAGCAAACATCCTGCCCCCCCGCCCCTTACAACACTTCCAATTCCACATAGGTATATCAGCCATGCCATTTGCTGTCAAAAATGATGCTACACCTCTATAACCTTAACTCGGCCATCTTCCTTGTTGCTGTGTAACTAGCATAGGAAGATAGCTGATCCATCTAACACCTTGGAAGATACAACTGGAATTAAAAAAAAATCTGAATAGGTTGGGAATCTGGGCTGAAATTAACAAAATGAAATCCAGCCAAGATAAATATACATTTGAGGTAGAAAATATAAGATGCACCAGTATAAGATGGAGGATACCTCCTGGCTTGGCAGCAGCACATGTAAAAAGGATCTGAGATTGTGTGATCAAAAACTGAATGAGTCAGCAGTGTGATGCAGCTCCAATAAAAGCTAATGCAATTTTGAGCTACATTAACAGAAGCATTGTTTCCAAGTCAGCAGAACTAATAATTCCATTCTATTCAGCACTGTTAAGGCCTCCCCTGGAGTATTTTATCCCAGTCTTGGGCACCTCATTTTAAGAGGGACATTGACAAATTAGACTGGGTTTAGAGGAGGGTGACAAAGATGATAAAGGGTCTGGAAACCAAGTCTTATGAGGAAAGGTTGAAGGAGCTGAGAATGTTTAGCTTAGCAAAGAGAAGACTAGGGGAGACATGATAGCAGTTTTCTAAAGGGCTGCCACCAAGATGGCAAGGAACTGTTTTGCAGTGCTATAGAGGGCAGAACTAGAAACAATTGAATTAATTAATTAATTTACTATTCTTCTACCCCGCCCCCTCCTGCCCACAGAGCAGCTCGGGGTGGCTTACAACATGCACAAATAAAACATAAGAAAAAGCATACACACAAAATATCATTAGAACATTAAATACTAAAAATAAACTAAAAGGGCAGAACTAGGGCTGAAGCGGCAGCAGCTGTTACCGCGCCGCCACTCCATTCCGAGAACTCGGCACTTAATGTGTCTTGCCGCTGACTTCCACCTGATATTTCCGTGATTCCGCATTACCTGCTGTGGCATGTCTGCAGTTTGTGAACACAAACGGTTTTATGCCACCTTCCGCCACTGAGTGCGAGTCCCTGATGCACCGTGATGCTGAATAATGAACTTAGGGTAACTCTGACAACCTGCTTCAGAGTCCGCTGCAGGGGCATAGCCACTGTGGCACGGGGGGTGCATTTGTGCCCGTGCTCTGCCCTGGGAGGCCCCAGGCATCTGCGGCAGCCAGGAACCCTGCTCCCAAGTCCCAGAGGAGTCTCTCTTGCACCACCGGCACCACCTTTTTAAACAGCTCAGTTGTAGCCCCACAGCACTGCTACATGGGAAGAGTCCGTCCCCCACTCCCCCGTCCCCTCCTTCGCAGCAAATGTTGCTGCCTTGTAAACAAAGTTCTTCTTCGAGGGGCTCCTTCCATTCTCACAAATGGGAGAGTGTACCAAGCCTAGAAAGAAGGCGGGGGGGGGATTTTCTAACAAAATGACACTCCATGCAGGTTGGATCTACAGCCTGGGAGGGGGGGTAGCAGGCAGGGGGCAGCCTGCTCTGGGGGGGGGGCCCATTCAGCTGGGGGAGGGTTGGTTGTTCAGTGCTGTCGCTGTTAGAAGGATGGACAGATCCTCCCTCTTCCCTTTGTGATCGCCGCATACAGAGAACTGGGGGTGCAGAGCAGCTACAATGAGGCAGAAAGCCATCCCCGAAAAGGGGAAGAATTTGTCCTTGGCACCCTAACGCACAAGAGAATTCACAGAAGAGCAGGGACTCCCCCCTGCCCCCTCCATCAGCATCAAGAGCCAGGCGCTCGCTCACTGCGGCCAGGGATCCCTGCACTCTAAACAGGACAGAAACTAATGCACCTGGCTCCTTATGCTGATCCCCATTTCTCTCTATGGGGCGATCACAAAGGGAAGAGGAAGGATCTGTCCATCCTTCTAACAGAGACAGCACTGAACAACCAACCCTCCCCCAGCTGAATGGACCCCCCCAGAGCAGGCTGCCCCCCAGTAACAGTGCTGCTTGGTGTGGAAGAGCACTTTCCACCGGTAAATGCTGCCGCAGCAGTACAACAATTCAGCCCTAGGCAGAACTCTTCCCCCATCCCCCTACCTGTCTCCCTCTCCAAAGGCTCAGCGGAACAGCCAGGTCTTACACTGTCTTCGGAAAGAGGGGAGGTCTGGGGCCAGGCAGGCCTCCATCAGGTGGGAGTTCCACAGCCTGGGAGTGACCACCGAGAACACCCTCCCCATCGTTGCCACCTGGGAAACCCGGGGGACTTCGAGTTGGGCTCCCCTGACCGACCACAGGGACCGCAATGCAATTCGGGGCCTGAGGCAGTCCCATGGGTAAGTCGGACCCAGGCCGTTTAGGGCTTTATGGGTCATTACCAGCACCTTGAATTGGGCCCAGAAGATAATACACAGCCAGTGCAGAGAATGGAGCACTGGTGTAATGTGCTCACGGTCACCCATCCCCATTAAGAGATGCAGCTGGTGCAGAACATGGCAGCTCAACCTATACCATCCCCAAGGGCAGCCCCACATAGAGTTCGTTGCAGTAGTCTAGTCTAGAGGTAATAAAGGTGGCCAGATCCGAGTCCGAAACATATGGCCGCAGCCGTCATATCAGATGTAACTGGCGAAATGCTCCCCTAGCCACAGGCTCCACCTGAAGGTCCAGGCGGAGCTGTGAGTCAAGGAACACCCCCAGACTACGGAGCTGTGTGGCCAAAGGGGGACAGACAATGATGGGGGCCACAACCACCCCAGCCCTACCCACCAACGTCACCAACGTCTTGTCGGGATTCAACTTCAGACGGCTCGCCCTCATCCAGTCCCCAACAATGGGCTCAAATTGCAGGAAGGTAGATCTACGTTAAATATCAGGGAAAACTTCCTAACAGTAAGAGCTGTGCAGCACTGGAACAAGTTGCCTAGGGGTTTATAGGCTCTCCAGCACTGGAGGTTTTCAGAAAAAGGCTGGGCAACCATCTCTTGCAAATGCTGTACCTTGCAGTCATCCTGCATCCAAGCAGAGTGTTGGACTAGATTACCCATGAGGTCCCTCCGAACTTTAGGATTCTACGTAGCACTGGTACAAAATTAAAATCATATCAGGGTGTACTCGTAGCTTATCGAGAATTTTGTGACTGCTTTAACTTCAAATTTTAACTCAATTGGCTGCACAACTCTGTTGCTATAAAACTACACTTATTTCAGAACTAAATTTTATCCTAATTATTTAGAGTGACAAGAACAGCTTTAATTCAATGTATGCTTACATTTTTCAGACTGTACAACAATCCTTCTAGGCTCACTTAGATGCAAAATTAAGACATCCAACACGTTTTGCTAAGGTTATTTACCCAGTGTTAATTTCCACAGTATCAGCATGGACACCAGACCTTTATTGACTGCTGGAAGTTAATCCTTCACAAGATTTTGCTGAAGTAGTAAATGTATACCACATATTCCCTTTTCTTATTTTCAAAGAATGTTTGTCTTCCTGTATTGTAAAATCCATTACACCATGTGCAAGTAATTCATTTTAAATTTTAAGTGTCAGGTTGTAGCTTTTTCTTTCTTTCTTTCTTTAAAGGATTTGGACATTTTCTGCCCATTGCATATGATGGAACATTGATTTCCCATGGATGTCAGCAAGTACTTACAACCAACAGAAGAGCAATGCTATACATTCTGGATTAAACAATGTTTTAAGTATATAAATAAGAGAAACCTAAGTCCTTTTGAAAACAAGACGTGAGCATCTAGGTTCTTAATATTATTGACTTTCAATAGACCTGGCTGTTAGCTTTCCTCCACTCAAACACTCTTTCAGCCTGAATTATTTAGTAATCAATAGTTTTGCTTGAAAATACAAATACGTGACAGAGCAGGTGATGGCCCCTTTAG
This sequence comes from Sphenodon punctatus, assembly GCA_003113815.1. NCBI lineage: Eukaryota > Metazoa > Chordata > Lepidosauria > Sphenodontia > Sphenodontidae > Sphenodon > Sphenodon punctatus. The sequence goes on from QEPC01006374.1 coordinate 2,038,837, forward strand.
GAGTGCCAGCTCGTCACTTTTGGCCTGCTTCCTCAGCAGACTCTAAGAGCAGTAGACACTTCAATTCTGGGAGTCTGCTGCAGGAGACCAAGCAAGAAGGAGCTGAAACCAAGCTGTGTGTGCTTGGAGCTCTCCAAAGTCTGAGCTTGAGAGCTGACAGGTACCAGGAGTTCACTAGGCACCCTGGCCAGGAACTTGCTCTGTTGATATGACAGAGCACTGTGAATTAATAAACGCCACTGACTGCAAAACCCTGACTGTATGGAGTAATTTTTTGAATAAGGCTGTGAAGACTGAATGGGAACGGCCACACACAGTTACAGTAGGGCACTGATTTTTAGATAATTATTTAAAATCTGCTACAAACTTAAAGCCCATTAAAATAAATTTAAAACTAACCCTATAAACGTCAATGGGTTTGGGGTCTTGCTTGCCACACGTATCACCACAATACTTTATCTGAGCATTACTACAGAATGCCAGAACATCAAGAGAGTGTTAGTAAACCACCAGGTACATTGCTGCCACTATAAAAATACAGCATCAGCATCATCATAAAATATGCATGTTATTGGACACATACCTCAAACCACTGCCCATGTGACTGCATCTTGATGATGACACAGGGATCTGGCTTGGAAAGAGCATCCCTGTCTGAAATGCCTTTGCAAGCAACTCGCAACTCTACTTTAGTCAGGCACGGGCTGTTAAAGATTCCCAAGGTGTTGGCTGCTGATTCATAGATGTTGCTCATTTTCTTCATTCTTTTCTCTGTGAAGAAAGTAAAAGATCGGTTGGAAACTAATTTAAACACCACGCAATCCTATGCTCAGGGAAACCATTCCAACTCCCAGCAAAATAAAACAAGCATTTCAAAAATGGTTCTAAATCCTATAGTGGGTCATGATGGGAAGCCCTGGGGCCAAATATGGCCTCAGTGCCTGTTTCTGTGACACACACATACACACACACACACACAGGTGGATTTCAGCCTGAGCTGCTGGGGTTGAAATCTGAGCTCCACTCACTTTCACTCTCTATGCTTTTCAAACTGGTTGGAAGGGAGAGCAAGTGACCAGAGCTAAACTCACTTCTGACTAGTCAGATAGTCAGCCCAATAATTTCTTTTCCATAATATTGGTGGCTGAGACCTAGTCAAGTTCCTTGGAATGGAAAAAGAGTTCCTCTTTTAGCTCCCTATGGTCAGGAAGAGGAAATTAAGCCTTCATCCTTCTCAACAATGCAGGTGTATGGGGACAAGCAATGTGCGTGCCAAACCCACCCACCTAGGTCCCTTTGTTCCCTCAATTTTCTCCCTTTGCCAAAACTCACTCCTTATCCCTCCAGCCCTGGCTGGTCCCATTAGCCTCCTTCCCACCCCAGCCCCCTTTTCCTGCCCATTTAACTCTACACCCATTCTGTCCCTTCATGGCTAGGTCTGTTCCAGTAGCTTCCTCCTCAAACAGCCAACACTTACAAATTTGCATATGTAATTTTATGCATTTCTACCATTCGGCCCATGAAATGATGGTGGACCCAGTCCACCATTAAAAATTATTGAGTGAAACTGGTATAATGTATACTAGTGAACAGTATCCTTTTCATGGTTATAAATAAGGCCCTTTTAAAATGAGCCACGGTGGGTGGGGGGATGGGTGTGCGCCGGCAGCAGGTGGAGGTGGGTGTTCGCCCATCCCCACAGGTGTGCACTCATCTCCACCCACCTCCACACATGGAGCAACTGCAATTGGAGCCCGTTGTTCTGTGCGTGGGTGATGGGTGGAGGTGGGTGGAGCGCACACGCACACACACACACACACACCGGCAGTGTTCCCATGGGCACCCCCCACCGTTAACAGCGACCCGCTGTGTTCCTAAAGACGCCCCCCCCTCACCTGCACATGTGTGCAGCAGTGGTGGTGGGGGCGCCCGTGTGAAAAGGGCCTAAAATGGATTCAAGCTGGATCCCATTATACTCAGCCCAGAACTTGGTGAATCATCACACCTGACTCTCAGACTCACATCCCCAAACCATTTCTCTTTGTCTGCAAGTCTCAACCAGCAGTAAGAGGCACCTGCTTAATTTTACTTCTTCTCTCTGCTTGTATGAAGAAAAAACCTCTCCCATTCTTATTCTTATTTATCATTTATATTTAGGGTGTAGAATTGATAACACCGCAAGACATTTCACACTTAGTTCACTATCCTCTGTATAATAACCTTCACAAATCAGCATTACATTTGTTGAATAAGCAAAGTAAGCAGAACTTAACCTGGTAAATAATATTATTTGGGATGGTAAATTTCTCAAAGACTATGATCTTAATGTGAGTTTGTACCTGAAGCAATGGAACTTTGCTCCTGATTGGGGCTTCTGGATACTATCTCAACATAATAAAAATAATCTATTCTGCAGCTCAAGCCCTAACTACTAACACAGGGCACAATCCTTAAATCATTGTCAGCTGTGTCAAGTCACATTCCCTTTAGTTAGTAGTTGCCACGTATGCAGGTAGCACAGATACAAACAGGCAGTTAGTGGTGTAGAGTTTACTCATCCCTCTATGAGGTGTTGGAGAGATAAATACACACACACCAGTCTTGGTGCCCTTTTAGCTGACAAAGGCAGTTACATTGGTCCATATCTATTATACCTTTCCAAGTTAATTACAACATTATAATATTCCCACCCAGAGTGACACCCCTCTATCACTCAGTGATAGGGACTCTGAGATAACATTCAGGGTGGCCAAATTTCTAACCCTTCTAAGGCAGGGGGGAATTGAATGTGTGGTAATTGTGACTGGGGTAGTTAAGGAAGGGCAGTTCTTCTTTGTAATTTTATTTGTAAAAGGGAGATGAAATGTGCCCTGGATGTGTGTTTATGTTCTTATTATATTTGTTTAATAGGGCAGTAAAGTTTTAAGTGTATTATGTAACTGTTTTGGGCCGGGGGTGGGGAGTTTGTTATTGGTATATTTTTGTATTTGATTGTTTTGTAATGGCCTTTGCCTACACAGAAATAAAATTTATTTATCATGTTATTTATCATGACACCCCTCTATTATGGCACCCTCCAATCTGACAGAGACCCCTGCTGCATATGCATATGGTTCATTCGTAGGTTATTCAAAGTTTTATGGCTGGCCCCTAAATTTTCGGTGTCTTCTTAAGGCACCTTGGAGTTGCAGAGAATCACTTATCCATAACTGTTCCCTTGAGCTCTTCCCCTTTCTTGTCATGTCAATTGAGACACACCAGCTGGGATGTAAATCCTCCTGCGAGTCTGCCCGATGCCCTGGTAAGATTTCCCTGTAGCTCGTTTACTTTTTATTCCCAACCATCCCATGATTCTCTGCTCATGTCACCTTCTTAGCCTGACTTTCAAAGTACTCTAAAAGTCATAACATATACTGTGTTTATGATAATTACCTATTCGGTGTAAGTATGCTATCATTACTACTCTATACCAATATATATACTGGGATATATAAACATTAGGGGTGGGACTACCGGATCATCCGGTATCCGATACTGCCAGTATTGGGTGTACCGGCAGTATCGGATTAAACCCAGTAATCCGGCCCATTTACCGGATTCCCCGGTACCGGATTTTTTACACTGCGACCATTCAAATGAATGGCCGCAATGTAAAACAACCCCCCCCCAAAAAAAACCCCAACACTTTCCCTCCCTGAGTCCAGGCTGCGCGGGTGGAAAGGGGGACACCCCCCACGCACCCTGCCCAGCCTGGATTTAAACAACAACAAAAATTTGTAACCCCTACTGTGGGCTCCGGGCTGCCGCCGGCAACCCAGAGCCAGCCCAGAACCAGCCTCCAGCAGCAGCCAGTAGGTAAGTAAATACCGGTACTACTGATCCCTGGGGTGGGGTGGGGTTTAACACCCCCCACCCCAGGGATTACCCTACTTCCCACCCAGAGATCACCTACCTACCTTGAGCTCCGGGCCACCCCAGGGATGGGGTACTTACTTACCTGCTGGCTGTTGCTGGATGCTGGTGCTGAGCTGGCTCTGGGTCGCCGGCAGCGGCCCGGAGCCCGCAGTAGGGGTCACAAATTTTTGCTGTTGTTTAAATCCAGGCTGGGCAGGGTGTGTGTGGGGTGTCCCCCCTTCCACCCATGCAGCCTGGACTCTGGGAGGGGGGAGGTTTTCATTTTTTTCCATTGATTTTAATGGGGACAGTTCCCCATTGAAATCAATGGAAAAGATCCGGTACTGGTAAACCGGTATTAATCCGGTAAACCGGTATTCTTAAATCCGGGAACCGGTAAAACCGGTACCCGGTATTTGCGCTGATGTCCCACCCCTAATAAACATCACCATATATGTGCCATCCTGAGTGCTTAACTATGTCATTTCCATAACAGATCAGTATTTCCCCTCCGACAAGCAGTACTTCCATTCAAGTGAATGGGACTTGCATCAGTGTAATAGATACTAAACAAATTGAGGATTGCACTGCCCATGAGGAAAATAAGTTTGTTGCAATGGTATAACAATGGAGCAAGCTTTTTCAGTCACTTGTACAAAGTATGCATCAAAAAGCAAGATATGATTAACAGAATTACTGCTGTGATGCTACAGAATATTGAGCCATTTCAGTTGGTCAGACATGACTGAGCCTCACTGGTTTACATGAAACCCTGATATCTTGACTCCTCTAGCACAGGACTTGCTACCTTCAGCAATTTTTCCAGAAATGTACTGTAAACAATTTTACACTCTGTTAGAGAATTTATTCTCCTATATTCTTGTATTAACAATGCCAGATTATCAATAGGTTTTCTGTGATGTGTGCAAATCCTCCCCACTGACTTCTATGCAATGCTCCCAAAATCTAGAGATTAACCACTTACCAACCACTTACTCTGGAGTAATTCCTGCAGGCTACTCTGGAACTACACCAGAGTAAGTGGTTGGCAGACTGTGGCCTAAAAGTCTGTGGTGGATTGTCTTGATATGATAAAAAGCTAACAGTGAACAACATTAGAAGGAAATTAAAATCTCTCTTACTCGTAGTTAAAAGCAACATTCAAGTACATCCATGCTGTCTTCATTAATCAAAAGGCAAAAGTTCAGAAACACTCAACTCAGAGTGAAAACAGGACAACAGTGCAGAACTCTGAGAGAATGCAAATTAATTTTAGGAAATGTGTGTCTCCAAATGAGGATGCTGAATGGTTTCGCACTAATGAGACAAGTATGTTGCTGATCTACAACAATTGCTCAAATCATTATTTTGTACACTTGCCATGATTAAGGAAAATAAAATAAACCCTGTGACAAAACACAGAATTCTTGCATAAAGCCCCAATTCAGGAAAATACTTAGGAACACATTTAAGCCATTCCTATTTTCTGTCATAGGAAATTACAAGTCGAGAGCATGCTACTCAGGAGTAAGTGGTTATGGTCCTAGAGTCCAATGAGAGAAACCTCCCTATTTTCTCATACCAACTGCAGTTAAGACGTATAAGACCATTTTCTCTCAGGTTCAAGAAATGGAAAGAACAGAAAATAATTAACCACACTTGTTTGAACTTCAAAAGACTTTAAATGAGAGGTCATTTTTACACAAGACGCTCTCCTGTATGTCCACCCAGTGGACATGTGGGGGACTGCCCATGTAATAGTGGTGGGTGGGCACGGGCTCCCATGACCCACCCATCTCCACGCATGGAGCAACTGGCGAAAAGACGAGTTGCTCCATGTGTGGAGATGGGTGGAGGTAGGTGAAGATGGGTTTGTGCCCATCTGACACCTCCCCCTGTGCATGGCCCCCTCAGTGGCACACGCACAGACCACCACCCCCAACACCATGGTCCATGTAAAAATGGGCCGAGTGTGGTGGGGCAGACACTGGTCCTTTAAGAGTTGACTGTCCCTTGACCTGGCCCCCCAACCTCTTCAGGGCTTATTAGAACAGAAACCAGGGCAGTGTGCTGCAGGCTGCCTAGGAAGAAGTCGCTTAGAAAAGAAAGTAGAGCTGAAATGAGTATCCTCCAAAAATGCACTAGTCAATTCATCATTTGCAAGTTGAGTAATAGGCACTATGTGCTTAAGATCCAATGAGTCCCTGATTTGGATTTTAAATGGGGAAAACTGGGTGTTTTAAACAAGAAGTTCCCATGCATCCACCATCCACATGAGGGAGCACTTGTGTGAATTTGGTGTGGGGGGTGTACTCCCACGCTCCACCCACCCCATCCACGCATGGGACACTCCGAAAAAAGCTGCAGTGTCCAGTGCATGGACAGGGTGGCCAAGCATGGGGCCACTCATTTGAAGCGCTCCCCCATGCACAAGACCCCTGCACCCACCCCACGTAAAACCACCTTGTGAGCGTGTCCACTAATTTTATAAGCCAGATGATCAAAAGAGGCTTGCACAAGTAGGGGGCAAGGGAGAGTCTAGTGTGGTGTAGTGGATGAGGGGCTGAACTTGGACCGAGGAAGCCAGGGTTCAAATTTCACCCTAGCCATGTACTCACTGGGTAGCCTTGGACAAGTCACAACCTCTCAGCCTTAGTTTCCCATCTGTAAAATGGGAATGTGTGTGTGTCTGTGTTCCCCTCATCCTTGTTCATCTTAGATTTCCCACTAGACAGGGACCTGTCTCCAAACATCTGTGTCTGTAAAGCTCTGTGTATGCCTGGCAGCACTATAGAAATAGTAAGTGATGTAGTAGAGCCTAGCACCTTCGGCACAGCTGAGCCACACCAAAAGGGCCCTCACTAAACCTTTTATATAACCAATATACAGTGCACATCTTGTATACTTTCCCAAAGAAAATGTGGAGGTTCAAGGCTCTTATAGGCAAAGAAACTGAGTGTAAACATCAGAGAATCCACCAGCCAGAGGGGAAAGCACCTCTGTTTTTTGTTTTTAATAACCAAGGAGCAGCTCCTACTTCACAGCTCAGGTGAGAGTTTGTTTTGTTAAAAAAGGTAACAGAAAGGAAACAAAAAACAAACTAGACCCCAGGCACAGCAAGCACAAAACCTAGCTACCCAACCACACCACAACTGCACCTGTAGCACTCTTACAAACAGCTATCCAGCTTGCTGGGCACTATTTATTTATTTAATCCAATTTTTACCCCGCCCTTCCCAAATAGCTCAGAGCATCTTACAAAGCAAATAAAAACAATACATATAAAAACAGCATTAAAAACCCAAGCCCTCAAACCTTTCCCCTACTCCCATGTCAACCCCCACCCCTCAAATCTCCCATTCCTTCCCACTAAATGCCTCAACAAATAAAAGGGTCTTGCACTGCCTCTGGAAAATGCCCAGGCTCAGGCTCAGGCTCAAAACAAACCTCAGGGGGAAGGGACTTCAGCAGCATTGGGGCAGCAACCGAGAACATCTCCCTCCAAGTCCTCACTACACGAACAAGACTAAAAGATGGCACCCACAGGGCTCCTTCCTTTGTTGGCTGAATGAAACGCTCCTGCTACCTGTTTCTCCTATACCTCTGCTGGTAGAGCAGGGCACATGAGACTGGTAGGTCAAAGGTTCAAACTGGAGTGTGTGGTAAGTTGAAGGCATGATTTCCTGCATTTAAAAGTTTAATTTGGGAAACAATAATATAGGGTTTGCCTCCATGTGATGGAGTCTCTGATGTTTCTTTGCCTATAGGAGCCTTGAACCTCCCACCTTTCTACTTTCCCCCCCAAATATCTACCCAGAGAGCTATTGGAACAATTGCTAACTATGCCTGTCTATTTTGGTCATGCGGATGGGCACTGTATATTGGTCAAATAACGGGTTTAGAGTTAGTGCCTTGAATGGGCCCTTCTGGTGTGGCTGAGCTGCTCTGCTTTGGGACAGCTGTGTGTGTCTTGACCCTAGGTCCTGTGCTGTCCCTGCTTGCCCAAGCCCCCTCCAACTGCTGGCTTATAAAATTTGTGGGCATACATGCACACTCTTTCCCCCCACCTGCATCTTAAACCCAAACCCAGTAGGCAAGTACTTGTTTCCAATGCAGGCATAGGGTCAAGTACCCAAAGGGCTACCCAAAAATTCAGATATTACTCATGGGTAAAAAATTCACTATTCGTTTTAGTTCTACCAAGAAGACTCATGCTGGGAGCTGTCTTCGGGAGAAGGGGAAAGGTTCAAGGAAGGAGGCACCAGCTATAGAAGACAGACCTGAGGCTCAGGGAAAGCCAATCACCAGGAAAAGGGGTTATGGCTAAGAGCCTACCTACAGGTTTAGAGGCTAGGGGTAGGGGCTCCACAGATGCTTATGTTATTGACCTCCCTCTGTTTTGAACATAACAAAACCACTTTGGAAAGAAAGTATCCAGTGGGTCTATGGACTTTGTGACCCTCATTTTGTGAAGATTCACATCTGGACCAGGTGGTTCTGTTACACAGAGTTTAAAAGAGAATCTTTAAACCAGGCTGATCGGTATGATCAGTATTTGATTATAACAAGGCAACATGCATGCCTAATTGCCAAGTTTTTTGTTTTTTTGTTTAAATTCCATTAGCCCTATTCAGATAGAGAAATATAGAATGAGTGGTACAATAATCTCTGTCATGGGACATCACAAGCCCTCGAGATAACTATGATTACTTAAGCATTATATGGAATCATAAGACTGTAAGAGACCTCAAGGATAATCTATCAGTTATCCAGCTTTTTCTTTAAAACTTCCACTGAAGAAGATTCCACACTCCACCCCTGCAATTTGGCCCGTTTTACACAGACGCTCTAACACCGATAAAATGGGTGCTACATTTTATTATACATGTTGCAGGGCACCACTGCAGTCAATCACCATGGGCCCTGTGCACACATGATGCCTCCACCCAGTTCCTCTGGGTGGAGATGGGTGTTGGCCGGTGGGTGGGGAGCATTTCCCTGGGTGGAGATGGGTGGGGGCGTCTGTGTAAACGCCACTTTCGGTGGGTGTTGGTGAGTGTTTGCTCCCGGCCAACACCCATCTCAACCCACATCCACCCACGGAGCAACGGACAGAATTGACAAAGTCACAATTCTGACTCCTGACCTGTGGGACTGCCTCACCTCTCATTGTCCTGAATCGACCCCTGCAGTTGGCTGGGGATGCCCACTTGGAGGTCCCCCAGGTGGCCACATCTGAGTGGGTATTCTCGGTGGCTGTGCTGCAGTTGTTGAACTCGCACCCGGCGGAGATTCGCCTTTACCCAGATCTCCCCTCCTTCCATAGACATTGTAAGACCTGGCTCTTTTGTCAGGCATTAGGTGAGGGGGTGGGTAGTGGGTGGAGTTTTTTTCTCTCTTTTTGGGGGGTTGGGGGTTTTGTCGGGCCTGTGTTTTAAAATTGATATTTATGATTGTATTGTATTTTAGTATATTATATGTTTATATTTTTATTTGATTTTTTTATAAGATTATAAACCACCCTGAGCTGCCATTGGGCAGGAGGAGAGTGGTATAAAAATCATGAAAATAAATGAATAAATAAATAAATAAATATTTAGTTTATACTGCACTACAATTTCCGGGACCACCTTAGTAGTGCTCCTGCTCAGTTGGATATCACCCATTTTGTTTGTGCAGCAGACTGTTTTTCTTACTTGTGTATGATGCTTTTGAATTTGTCTGCTTAATTTCATTCTATTGCCAGTCCAGTTGCCTAATTTATCAGGATTATTTTAAATATTAACAGTGTCTCCCAAAGTATTTGAAATCCTTCCACTTTTGTGTCAACTGAAAATCTGATCAATAATATACTCTCTGCTCCTTTGTCCAAGACATTAAAAAAAATGTTGATAAGCACTGACCTCAATACAGACCCCCCTGCATTGATACCTCTCCCAATTTGACATCAGATCCATTAAATTGCTATTCCTTGGTTACAGATGTTTAACCAATTGTGTATCCAATCTTACGGTAGTCCTTTAAGCTACATTTCGCTAGGTTCCTTATAAAAATGTGATATGATGAATATATAGGATAAACAAATATTCAGCTGATACTACACAGTCAAAAGAGCATATACAATATTTTTGCAGGAAATATACCCTGGAATTTTCAATCACAAAATTCACATTTAGACTGTGAGTATACTCATTTACTCAATGAGTATACTCTGCCATCCTTTGCAGTTTGGGTTGTAGCATTTCGTGGCACACTTCTCCAATAAATGCAAGTCATATTACAAGCTCATTTTCATAACTATGGTTGTAACCAAGCCAATCACGTGCACTTGGGACCTCGCATCTTTGTGAATGTTACACTCTTTGTCTCTCCCTCTGTTCCCCTTCCTTTGTCTCCCCCCGGTCTCTCAGATTGTAAGTCCTAGAGCAGGGACCATGCGTGATTTCAGACGTGACGCGTTCCAATTCACCACAGTGAATCCCACTCCAGTGTGAACGCATGCACCGCGAGCTGTGGTGACACGTGCGGCCCCAACAGAAGTGACAGGATCGTGGCCACCTCCCGGGGGCAATCAGAGAGAACATGGGCCGGGGGAACACAACAGACATGCAATGGAGACGTGAACCGAAGTTCGAGCCCCAGAATGCACCGCGGCTGGGGTCAATTCCTTCCACTGTGGCTGCGGGTTTCCGTTCAGAAGTTACTTTTCATTCACCCCTGCCATGGTGACCATTCACCACACTTCTGGACCTCCTCCCGCCCCGACCTCACGAAGCGTGGTTAGCGTCACCCCGGGCCGCATTTAACTGTGGTGAACATCTGGATGCGAGCAAACAGACATGCACGGCGCTTTCACCACCACCCGCGTTTGACTGAGGTTGACTGTGGTGGACATTCACCACGTCACTTCTGAAATCACCCCATGTCTATTCAATTAATTTGTAAAGCGCCAGGTACATTTCTGGTGCTATATAAATGCTTTATAATAATAATAATAATAATAATAATAACACAAGGATAAAATGGGAGTTAGTGAAAAATCTCAAGAAATTCCTTCCCACTCTGACATGCAGACACATTAAAAATGGACAGGTTTGTAGGGAAGAAGGCCACAGAAGCAACCAACCATCTGGCACTTCTGCTGCGCAGTTCCATGAGGCGAGGCACCTGTGGCAAGTACCACCCAAACTGTAAAATCTATATCAAGGTTTGCAAAAGGGACTAACCTGAGAGCTAGCAGAAACTTTGGCTCTATCAGAGTCCATCATATGGCTAAGAATGACTTTCTAACCATTCTTGTTTTATACTACTCAGTCTGCTATAGTTGAGAGAGAAAAAAAACTAAATTCCCCTGTAGTCCAAACTCACCAAGCACAATTCCAACCAATCTCATTCATGCTATTTTTTACCCTTGTGCTTTCACACCATTAAAGGAGCTTGAACAATGCTAATCTTACATCATACCCATTTTGCGTCACTGCTTTGTACAGTAAAAGAGCTGGCATAGACTAAATTAACACTGGATGACTTTAACACTGGAAGAAAAATGCCATTACACAAAGATTTGTCTTCGCTTTCTCTTCAGTTCTCATACATCTTTTTCCTGAATGGTTACTAACGATAAAATTATATTTCCTTTTTAAACTGCTTTTCTCTTCTACTTTCTTTCTTCCAGGTACTAAATTTATCTTTGAAAAAGATCAAGTCACAGCCTTACTTCTTTGTTCTGTTAAGTTCTTAGCTTAATATAATCACCAGTTTGGGTTGCTCTACTGATGTCATGTTACCAGGAAGCTGGAAAATCATAAAATACATTCAGAACCCACAATGTGTGTGTCTAAAAAAAAACGTATTATTTTTAAATTCACCCAGAAGCTGGATTGCATAAGTGAATGATAGTCAATTATCCAGATGTATCAGAGATGGAGGAGTATGTTCAAGTGTTCATTATTACTTGATACAAAAGTCTCACTTCCTCTCTCTCCTTGGTTCATTAGTATTTCGTTAATCCTTGAAAACTCATGTGATTTTTGGTCACTGATGAACATCTACCCTTTCTGAGGGGAAGAGGATACAAAAGGCAAGTGGAGTAAGTGAGATGCGAGAGTGCTCTCTCTAGGTCACACCACAATGAATTTTTCATTCACTGCCACATTCAATTGCCTTTCCTCTTAACAATAGTAAAATGGGGACTTATTTCACCAAGGGACTCCCATACAATTTCTCTTCATTAGCCAATGATAAGCCTCAGACTACAAGAAGGGAGAATGCAGGTAGAGATTAGATAACCTCTATATGGTTTTTCCATATGAAGCATAAATTTCTTTCTAGCCAAGAAAGGAGGCAATACCTGCCACTTTACCAGCACTGTTCTATAAATGTTTACACTCTGTTCCTGAAAAAGACATTGGAATATGATGATGATCAAGCAGTTTACTTTATAAAATTGAGTTGGAAGGTAAATAAGAGATCATCTAGTCCAACCCCTCGCTCAGTGTAGGAAATCCACAGCTACAGTATCCTCGACAGATGGCTGTCCAGCCTGAGTTTGAAAATCTTTTGCGAAAGACAGCCCACTACCTCTCTAGGCAGATTTCTGGTTTGTATAACCTGAAATCAGAAAAGCAAAACATTACAAAACTATGGCTTGAGAAGCCACAGAAATCAAACCACCACACAGTAACCTCACAAAGCGTTTCTGCTGTGTGTTTTGTGACATGTGAACTGTTACAACAAAGCGTTGACCCAGTGGAAACTGGAGTGACTCTTCATGGGAGGGCTAGCACTGGGCTACCTCAGGATACAACAGTTAAGGCCTCACAAAGCTCCCAGCGGGAGCCCTGCACGAAGCTACCATGGCATGGAGCAACTGCTGCTTTCTGAACCGCATTTTCATGGCACCTGAAAACAATCTTTGGGAAAGAACACCTTTTCACTATGCTGCTTTGATTCTAACTATTTTATTATGGTCACTGATTGCATCCAATTAAATTCACCACAGTTAAATTAAAAGGAAATACTGGCTGACTGAACTGTACCCAATTAAATTCAGTGGAGCTAAATTAAAAAGGAAACCTGACTGATTGCATCTTGAAAAACATGCCACTCTTCATGACATCATTGGCCTTTGTATCATTTTAAGTAAGGTTGTGCTCACACTCTAAAAGTAAACATGCAAATAAGTTCTCAAGCATATGGCACACAACAATCCACAATTGTCTGTGGATTGTCTTGGGGCAAAACCAAGTTTTTATTTTTTATTTATTTATTTCAAATTTATATCCCGCCCCACCTGCCCTCAGGGCAGCCTGGGGCGGTGAACAACATTCAATAAAAACAATATCAATTTTAAAAAAAAACAATTTAAAAATACAGTATGTGGGGAAACCTTCCACCCCCACCCCTCGCCAAAAGCCTGACAGAACAGCCAGGTCTTACATACACGCCAAAACAGCAGGGGAGTGGGAGCCAACCGAGTTGTGTCCTAACGCAGAGACAAATAGTTTTGTACAGTGTAAAATCATCATGAACTATCCATTTGTATGGGATAATGGATCACTTTGCCATAGTATTAAATATTAATACATAGAGAGACTGAAAAAACAAGCACCCCAAGTATTGGACCAAAACTAGGGAAAACCTTAAAGCAAAATTCTCTAGAGATATCTCTACACTAGCTAGGCTATGAGCTGCAATTCACCCCATCTCTATCAGTGGAGGCTCAATTCAGTAATCTGTCATAGGCCATTTTTACACAGATGCACCCCCTCTCCCAACTTGGTGTTCGGGCGGGTGTGTGGCAGGGGATGTCCGTGTAAATGGCCACCGGTAGGTGGGGGGATGGGTGTGCAGCGGGTGTACGTCCATGTAAACACCATGGGCAGCGGGTGTTTGTGCATGTGCGCTCCTGTCGCACACCCACCAACACCCGCCGCACACCGACTCACACCCACCTCCACCCATGGAGCCCTACGACAGAATGGAGGTTGTTCCATGGGTGGAGATGGGTGTCAGCAGGTGTAGGTGGGTGGGTGTCCATGTAAATGGGCACACACCCACTTCCTCCTGCCACGGAAACACACCCCGTTCCGTGTACAAATGGCCATAGTTATATCTGACATCAAGAGCAAAGCAATCCATCTACACAAGAATGTCTGATCACTGTTTCTGAAGTCAAAGGGAGCTAGAAGTGTTTCTGAAAATTGGGCCAATTATTTATTTTCCTAAATAGGATAGCTATGTGGATGACTAATTTTAAGCATTCAAACCTGAAAATATGTGCCTACCTGTTTTCCATTGGACTTTATTAGCTAGTAAAACAAACTGGACAAAGGTGTCTTTGTCTTCCTCTAATGGCTGGAGCATGACAGCAGTGTATAATTTTTACTTCTGCCTTAAAGCTAATGGTGATGCAACAGTCCACTCAGTAGGTCGAGCTGAAATGAGTACCCTCTGAAATTGTTATACCCATTAAATATGCAGTTCGTGGGTCAGGTAAATAGGCACTACTGACATAGGATCTGTCACGGAGAAACATGGGGTCACACACGTGTAACATAGGACTACATGTTTGGTAAATGTGTGGGGTCAAGGGTTTCACATGGATGTAATGTTACTATACATGTACACTATGTAATGTCAAAGGTTCCACATGTTTGTAAGGTTGAAAATGAGAATGGTAGAACATGTCACCAATCTACAGGAACTACAAGAGATAACAGAAAGTGTATTCAAAACATCTGACTTGCTAGACAGCCTGTGGAGATGTAAATGAACTTCCATGTTTGCCTGGGTTGGGTACGTGCCCTGACCCACGATCCCCAAGGCAGAAAATCCGAGACAAAGGAGCCTAAATTCCTATTTAAATGGGAGGAAGATACAAAGAAAGGGAGACACTTCTTGTAAGAGCCAGCTTGAGCATCTGCATACGAAAGGCAGCTGGAAGCCATGAACTGAGAGGAAGGACTTTGCTTTCTAGCAACTCTAAGTCTGGAGACCCAGTCGCTTACATCAAGGACTGAGAAGAACTTATGGACCTTGCTAGGGGTAAGATGAATAACTTAGGAACTCAACCAGTATAAGTTAGGAATGCGTTATATTTACCTTTGATTTCTAATACCACTCTATTTAACTATCTTGTTTATGTAATCAATAAACTCACTTCATAGTTTATGAAGAAGTGGTCAGTGTCTAATATTGGAACACAAGTGAGCAACAAGAGCCCTAAAGCTCTTGCGAACCCAGAGAGTAAAGAGTCTGTAAACGGGAAGGATAGGGCCCTTGTGTGACAAAGGAGTTTCATTGTGGCACACTTGAATTAGCCAGAGAGAGAACTGATTCAAGAGAACTGTGCGCAAGGGAAACTGAGTCACTCAAACCCGGTAAAGTGGGGGTGTGGACTCCCAAACCCGTGACAGTGGCGCCCCAATGAGTAAGGAGTAAATGCTCAGCTTGTGGACCAATGTGTAGACAGTAGAGGAGCATTCCCAGGTGACTGGACTCCTCTGAATGGAGTAAATTCCCAAAAACCTCCAGAGCCTGAAAGCCCCAGGAGTTGGGAAATTAGCTCTGAGAAGGTGGAATAAGTAGATTCTTGAACAGTGTGTTAAGTTTGCTATTTTAATCTTAATTTCGGGCCAGGGAAAGTATCAAAATAGGGCAACAAGTATCTGTAGTGGATTCAAAATGGGTAAAACTCGTGTGTGTATGCGCGCGCGTATACGCGCACGCTCACACAAATGTCCATTAATTTTATAAGATAACTGATAGCTAATTTTATAAGATAGCTGAGCAAGCAGAGAAGCTAGGCCCCTTGGCACAGCTGTCCCAAGGCAGGGCAGTTGCTCTGGTAGCTCTTCTGGTAAAGCTTTAAATAGGATGTGGAAAGCTTGGTGGTTCAAGGCTCCTATAGGCAAAGAAACGGTCTATAAACATGACAGAATCTACCAGGGAACCCCTCTGTCTTTAGTTTCTAATAATAAAGGAGCAGCTCCACGTTTCACAGCTCAGGATGCATCCTACATCCATTAGGGTCAATAGGAGTAGAGACTATGAGGGGATTCACACGTGTGTTTAAATCACACAGCCGCCTCGGCGGCATCGTGCGATTTAAAGAACCCCGCACTTCCGGGTTAGTGTGAATGCGGTGAGCACGCACATTTCCATTTAGCCCGAATGTTTGGAGTGCGGTTTGAAAAGTTGCTCGGAGCAACTTTTCAAACCGCACTCCAAACATTCAGGCTAAGTGGAAATGTGCGCGCTCACCGCATTCACACTAACCCGGAAGTGCGGGGTTCTTTAAATCGCACGATGCCGCCGAGGCGGCTGTGTGATTTAAACGCACGTCTGACTGCGCCCTTACTTTTGTTAAAAAGGGTAATAGGAAAGAAACACAACACAGATTATAACCCATGACCCCTGGCACAGCAACCACAAAACTTAGCTACCTAATCACGCCACTTGTTGTAGCACCCTTACAAACAGTTACCTAGCTTTATGGGTACCATATAGAGTGCTTCCCCTGCTGGCAAGCTACAACATTCAAGATAAATATTTCTCCTTTAACCCTGCTGGTAGAACAGGGCACAGGAAACTGGGAAGTCAAGGGTTCGAATTGGTAAGCTGAAGGTGTACTTCCTTGCATTTTTAAGTTTACTTTGGGAACAATAATGTAGGTTTTTCCTTCTGTATGGGGGATTCTCTTATGTTTAAGTAGTATTTCTTTACATGATGCAGTCTTGACCCCAGGACTTTCCAATATCCTTTGCTCAGCCCAGCCATCAGAGCTAACTGAGCAACTATTGGCTGTCTTTTGTTAATGCAGTCATGGAGACTAGATTGGCATAATACTCAGGTGTGGTTTCTTTCATATGTACAGTTACTTTGTAAAACATTCATAAAGGGATTTTCAACCTCTCTACCCAACCTGGTAGATTTTCTGAGTTTACATAGTTTCTTTGCCTACAAGAGCTTTGTACTTCCAGCCTTTGCACATCCTTTCCAAGGCTCTAACAGCAGAGCTACCAATTACTGTTTATTGTTATTATTATTGGCAAGCATTTATATAGCACCAGCAATGTACCTGGTGCTTTACAAAGTAATGGAATAAACATGGTCCCTACCCTAGGACTTACAATCTGAGAGATTGGGGGGGGGGCGAAGGAAGGGGAACAGAGGGAGAGACAAGGGGTGTAACATTCACAAAGATGCGAGGTCTCAGATGTACATGCTTGGGTTGGTTACATCGAGAATGATGGCTGGCTGGTCCATGTGGTGAGGATATGAGTACCCAATGCAACTGCTAGCTGCTCTTATCTACTTTGGTCATGAGGATGGGCACTACATCTTGGTCATATAAAGAGTTTACAGTTAGGGCCTTAAAAGGGCCCTTTTGGTGTGGCTCAGCTGCTCTGCTTTAGGACAGTTGTACCAAGGGTTGTAGGTTCCCTGATGCCCTCTGCTTGCCCAAGCCCCCCTCTATCAGCTGGCTTATAAAAATAGTGAGCATTTTTACACACACACATCCCCATTCTCAATCAAAAACAGGCAGTAAAGGACTCATTTCCCATGGCAAGTATAGGGTTGGGTATTCAAAGGGCTACCCATAAATTTGGATATTACTTATGTTAATTAATTTACTACTCATTTCAGTTCTACTTAGAACCCCAAACTTTTGCTGGTGTGACCCCATTTTTGAGACTTAAATATAATCCCATGACCCCTGACATCACATCAAATATTAGTCAGGATCATTACTCCATCTATAGATATGACCCCTGAATGGTCTCATCTGGCTTTACCTGGCTTGAGAGCCTTCCAGCCCAGCCCCATAGACTTCAGCTGGACTTCCCATGACTCCAGATGTGTCAGGACTGGAATTGGGCCTTCCTTTTCATCCTGAGAAGAGATCTAGTTTGGGAATTCTCTGCAGTACAGTACCATGAGTAGGGATGTGCGAACAGAACACGGTTCAGGTGTTCAGCCATTCGGTTTGGGAACCGAGTTCGGGTTCAGTTGTTCAGTTTGGCGGACTTCAGTTCGGCCGAACATTTGGAAATGGGTATCGATATCAATATCGGTGCCGATATCGATACTGATTTTGAAGATTTTATTTTCGGTATCAGTATCATTTGGCCCTGAGACACTAATAAGTAGGGATGGGTGAACGCGGTTCGGAAGTTCGGCCCGAACTCGAACTGTTCGGATGACCGAACTCGAACCCGAACGCGAACATACCGAACGGTGAAACGGCCGAACAGTTCGGTCAGTTCGGATCACGTTCGGATGAGTTCGGGTGGCAAAAAAAGGTTCACTGGAAGGTCAAACATTACAGGGAGGTGTCAGTCACTGAGGAGCAGACTTCCAGGCACCAGGGGTGGAGAGGCTTGCAAGAAAC
>QEPC01006374.1:2057974-2076472 GCA_003113815.1 Sphenodon punctatus
GAGCTGAGTTCGCATTCGGTCATTCAGTTCAGCGGCGTTCGGTATCGGTGTCGTTTTATATTTTTATTTATTTATTCAAATTTGTAATCTTATATATACATAATAGTTAATAGAATAGTTTTAGAATAGTTAATAACAGTTAGAGTTAGTGTAGATTATATAATATATATATATATATCTACACTAACTCTGTTATTAACTATTCTAAAACCTATGGAATATTATCTAATATCTACAAAGGCCTAGTCCTACAAGCACACTATGAAATATTAAAACTAAATCACTACACACTATCTTTATCTATCTCTATAATTAAGCTAACTCCTACAACTATCTATCTATCTATCTATCTATCTATCTATCTATCTATCTTACACAGGGATTGGGGGAGAGGACACAGACAGCTCACACCAAACAACACAGGGAGGGGTACAAAACTGAAATGAAACCTAAATCAATCTAATCCTACTCTAAATAAATCCCCAAACAGGGGAAGGGAATCAGGGATGGAATATAAAAAGGGAGGTGGGGAGGATTCAACGGAGGGTAGGGAGAAAGAACACAGGGATGGGTAAAAAATAAAAACACCTAAATCTATATAATCTAAATAAATGATACTAGGAAGGTAAATGTGTGTGATGGGTGAAATAGGAGGATGGCAATGGATTAGGAACACAAACTGCTAGGAGAGGGAGACTTCTGAAAACGCCTGCTGTCAGAAACAGTGGCTAGCTCAGAAGGTGTTGGAAGGGGGGAGGGCAATGACTTTTGTTACTTGCTGCGCCCACCTTACCACAAGCCCCATTGGCTCTGTGCAGCCTAGCCCCCCTGTCCCCCATGTCCAATTGCAGACTGCGAAGCCAGTGATCTGAGGAGAAAAGAGATGGTGATTGGACAGGCTGGCTGCTACTCCAAGCCTCTCCACCCCTGGTGCCAGGAAGTCTGCTCCTCAGCTGCCTCCCCCTCCCTGGGTCTTCCAGTCACGTTTTTCCCACCCAAACTCATCCAAACTCACCCGAACACAGCCAAACTGTTCGGTCATTTTTTAGTTCGGATTGAGTTTGGTTCGGTCGGTTCGGGTTTGGTTCAGAAGTTCGGTTCGGTTGTCCAAACAGACCGAGTTCGGTCCGAACTCCAAACATCCAAACCATGTTCGCACATCCCTAACCATGAGCCCTATTAGTCATCCAGAAGTATTAGACCCTGCAGATATCCTAATTTTGGCACATTGATACAAATGGCAGCCAAGACGAGGATTTGAAATGCTAGAACATCAGGGACTGAACCTGAGAACTAGAGCTAAAATGAGTAGTGACTTAACTACTCCAGAATAATACCTCCAATCCCAGGCAAGCAATCGGGCAGCCAACAAGCATCTACACACGTGTGAGTGTCTGATGTGCTGCCTGAAATTGTGGTACTGCCTGGGAGTAGTTAAGTACCTGCAAGTGGCAGGTGGCTTCTGACAGCATTTGGGAGGTGGTGGTGGGGGGTTGTAATGGAGGCAGGGGAGTCTTGGGAAGAGGGGAGTCTCCACAAGGTGAAATAGGGGGCAGGGGTCTCCATGCTGGCCAGCTTCAGCTTGTTTTCTCCCTGGCATGGAGCCCTCTGAGCCTCAGAAAATGTTGGCTGCCCTGGAGCTTCTGGGGAGGTGTAGTTTCCAGGGAAGCTCCAACAGCTGTTTACTAAAGCCCAGTGAGGTTCTTAGGTACTACACCTCCCAGAAGCTTCCAGCTACCCACTATCTCCTATGCAAATTCCTGGGACAGACTAAAATGAATGACAAGAATTTTCCCATTGAAAAAAAACAGAGACAACCAGATATCCAATTAGAAGTAATGAGGATTTGGGATTGCCCATAGCCCATAATGGGCAGTAAACCTATAAAATGGCAGATGTTGATCTGAAACAAAGGGTATGAGGGAAGATCTGAAATGCCAAAAAAAAGGTCGGGGTGAGTAAAAAAGACTAGGAAGGAAAAGAGTTAGGAAACCACAGAGACAAAGGGTAAAAATGAGGAGGTCTGGCTGTACCTTGAGCGGAGAAAATGATGGGGATCTGAAAAGATTGGTGCAAAGACACTAGGAGCACATGGGACTACAAGGCAGTGGCAGCTAGAGGTGTGCACCAGGGGCCCATATCATTTTCATTTTCATTATTTAAATCTGTTGTTTTCATTGGGTGATTTCAGACGTGACGAGATCACGCTGAACCACAGTGAACCACGGTGAACCCCGCGGCAGGGCGAAAGGCCCCTGAACGTCTGTTCAGCGCGCGCCAGATGTTGGCCACGCTGAATCAGCACATGGGGTCAATTTGAACCACGCTTCCCGGGCTAGCCGGGGGAAGGTCCCGGGAAGCGTGGTCAAATGGACCGCGGGCCGTGGCGACCAAAAAGTAACGTCTGGCCGCGTGCCACGGCCCGGGATCCCCGGCGGGATCCCGGGCCGTGGCACGCTCGGCCAGACGCGGCGGCCGCATTGGCCCCGCCACCCGCCCGTCTCCTCGGAGGGCGGGCGGCGGGGTGCGTGGAGGGGGCGGGGCCGTGCGGCCGCACGTTGCGCCGCGCGGCCCCGGCCCCTCCCACTTTCCCCGCCGGGATCCCCCCGGCACGTCTGTTGGGCCGTGCAGGGGTGACCCCGGCGGGGAACGAAGACGTTCGTTACGGTACGGGGCCAAAGGGCCCTGTAACGTCTGAAAATACCCATTTTCATACATTTCAAATTTTCTTTTTTACTTTTGTTTTCATTTTCCATTGGTTTCAATGGAAAACACATTTTCAGCTATAACGTTTCTGTTTTTCATTATATTTGGATGAATCATGGAGGAATTGTACCTCCAATGGAAGTGTACCAAATTCCAAAAAGATTGGATACAGGAATCCAATTTTATAACCAGTTGAATTATATTATTTTGCAAACATCTTCATATACATTCTTAGCTGTAACTTCGTTGGCTCACATTTAATGTAAATGAAACTTGGCAAGTTTATACCCCTTCCCATATTTACTATCTCTGCCAACTTTCAGAAGGATTGGATAAAGGGTCCTGGTGGTATAAGCAATTAACTTATAAATGTATGTCTGACTAACATCTTTTCAGTCCAACCAGTGTACATGAATTTTGCAGGGCTGTATATCACACTTTCACGATCATCTTTGCCAAATATTAGAAAGATGTGACAAAGAGTCCCAATTTTATATGCCTGCACAGCATATGCAGAGAAGCAGCCTATGCGAGGGATTCTCTTACATTTTATTGTGGTATAAGATCGGTTTGTGATGCCAATTGGCCAGCAGAAATGTCAACAAAATATCCTCATTCTGTGCTGTAACCATCCCAACATCTGTCCCCCCACTTGTTACTGGAAAGTCAGAAGCATCTGTTTAGGAACGAAGTAGAACCAATAGAGATTCTCTTATGTCCTCTGACACAGTGCTGCAGGATGTGATTGTGATGATAACTGGTCACCCTGGATGTGTAAACTATGGGTGTTTTCAGACGTGACAGGGCCAGTCGGCCCCGTCACGAAAACAATAAAGTCATCCCCCGCCGGGACGAGCCCGTCACGCCCTAACAGACATGCCAGGGTTGTCCCGGCGGGGAATTGGGAAGGAGGCGGGGCTGCGCAGCGCAACGTGTGGCCGCACGGCCCCGCCCCCTCCATGCTCCCCGCCGCCCACCCTCTGGGGAGACGGGCTGGCGGCAGGGCCAATGCGGCCGCAGCATCTGGCCGAATCCGCCACAGCCCAGAATCCCGCCAGTGCTTCCGGGCCATGGCGACCGACCAGACGTTACTTTTCTTTGATCCCTGTCGGGGATCACTTTCACCACGCTTCCCGGGGAATTGGTGTGGCTAGCCCGGGAAGCATGGTTGAAACTGACCCCATGTGGGGATTGAGCGTGGAGAACATCTGGCGGCCGCCAAACAGACGTGCGAGTCACAGTGACCACAGGTGGGTATTCACCATGGTTCACTGTGATCTTGTAATGTCTGAAAATACCCTATGTCTCCTGATTGCTGGTATGCTATCCCCAACATCCCAGTAATGTCCCCTCTATGCCCGCCTGAGAGCCGCCCCCTATGCCCGCCTCAAAGCCACTACTGTTTGGTCCTGTAAAGCTGGAAGCATGCAGTAATTGGCCAGTGAATGTATATGGCAGTATGCTCCACATCCTCCCTCCCCCTGCCATGCCAGGTGCCTTCCCCTGACTGACACTGCATGTGCTGCTGTTTATCTGAGTAATGGTCTTCAAGGGGACAGCTTCAATTGCTTATCAAATTGTCCTGTAGTTTGGCAGAGATGACAGGGAAGGTGTGTGATACATTCTTGCCAAATGTCTTGTAAACAGGATTGAATATAAAAATGTTACAGCTGGAAATGTATTTTCAAGTTAATGTCTTATACCATCAGGACCCTTTATCCAATCTTTCTGAAAATTGGCAGGAGTGTTAAGCATGTGGAGGGACATAATATTCAAAGGTTTAATGAAAATTGGATGAAAGATAAAGACTTTGTAGCAATGAATGTGTATGGAGCTTTTCTTAAAATTACAACGTTCAATTGCTTCTAAAATCGGTTCCCTTTATCTAACCTTTTCAAAAATTGGTACATATAGTGCCCCAATTGAATAAGAATTAATAAAATTATAGCCAGAAATACATTATTCAGTGTTTTTTCTTTATTTCAAAAACAAAAAGTTATTTTCATTTCTAATTTTATTATTATTATTATTTGTCATTTTCATTATTGCAATAACTATAATGAAAATTACAATTTTCATTATCGTTATTGTAACAACAAATATGACATGCACACCCTGGTGGCTGGTGGGTTCTAAGATTGGTGGGGCACAGGGCGGGGCCAGAAGTGGGTGGATCCTGGTCAATGGAAGGCAGAGAATAGCTGGATTTTGAAATTAATATAGAAATTTACAGCCCCGGTTCCCCATCTGTAAAAAAAATAAATCTCTAAAAATGGAAATGGATGTGTGTGTACATCTCTCCCTGTGTTTCCCTCATCCTTGTCCTTCTTAGACTGGGCCAGGGACACACCAACAACAACTGTAAAGTGCCAGCCAGGTATGCTACTGGCACTATATAAATGCTTAATAATAATATGCAATCAATAAAAAACCCCACACTGAATACAGATCTTAGACTCAAACCAAGAGTTTATTAAACTGCAACCAAACACACCCTCCCTCAAACACAACTGAAACCACAGCCCAAGACATCCACACATCAAAAACTAGCCAAGAACTCAAGGAGCAAGGTCGCATCCTCGCAGTCTCTTTGCCTCACCAGCTAAACTGCAAAGGGACTATTTTAAAATGCAGAGAAAATTCAAGCAAAGAAACCATTCCATCCAAGTCCCTAGGTCTCCACACCCAAAAAACAGAAAGCAGAAAAGGGTGGAAATCAGCTAAGGGACTATTTTAAACAAGAGAAGCCATGGCCAGTGGGCCCACAAAATGGCTTCTAATCTGCACATTCTTGGGAAAGGAAGGGGGAAGCAGCAGTGCATCATGCAAACACAGAGCAAGCAAAGCAAACCATCTTAATAAATTGTTGAGACAACAGTCTAACTAGACAGTGAGATAACCACTGGCCCCCTTTCAGTTCTCACCTACCTTCTTTGGGAAGCGAGTACAGGCCTGTGTAATTTTGCTTAGTTTAACATGCTCATGCTCTGTGAAGTCCTTAGAAGAGTACTTGCTCCCTTGCCCATGCACAGAGTTAGACTCACAATCTGGCAGGCAGTGTGTTACATCTTTTCTTGTGATTGGAGTAGAGGGTGGGGTTCCATTAGCAAATCCTTTGGGTCAGAGAAAAAAATCTACTTTTGAAATACACCCAGTATGGTCACCACCCATTGGAGCATTGTGCTTCTTTTTATACATGCCCTCTATGCTCTGTAATGGGAAGAGATCCATGGCCTTGCGTTGTGAGGTAATTATTTAAGATGAACTGAAACCTCTTGGGGAAACCTTTAAAACACGCTGTACTGTGTGGAACGGATGCTATATTCCAGTATTACAAGTCACATGCCTACCTACTTCTACAAACTGTTGAGCTGCCCAAAGAAAAACAGTATTTTGATTTTAAAACATAATAGATCGTGATTCCCCCCATGACTGATGCAGACTGTCCTAGTTTACTGCCTTTCATAAGGCTTTCATCAAAAAATATAATTTTAACACTAGAGTGAGAAATTCAAGAAATAAAATGTTTTAATTCTACTCACCTTACCCAATCCCACCTCCAGACCCGCATTCTACCTACCCCCAGGCACCCATTCTGACTCCCCAGACCCCCATTCTACCCACACAATCTCCATTCTAATATCCCACCCCACCAATCCCACCGTAGGCCCCCATTCTACCCCCATTCCATCCCCCAGACCCCCATTCTACCCACCCCAATTACACCCCCAAACCTCCATTCTCTCCACCCCCAGACACCCATTCTGCCTACACCCTCTACCCAGTTCTAGTCCCCAGATCCCCATTCTACCCACCCCACCCCAATCCCACTTCCAGGCCCCCATGCTAGCCACCACCAGACCCCTGTTCTAATTCTACCCACCCCATGGGGCCTGGTCCCACATTCTGCCAGTACACACTCCCACGCATGTCCCCCACCAACCTCCCATGGCATGTCCCACTCCAGGGGGAACCCCCCCCCCCACTAATATTTAATTTTAAAGAGGATCCCAAAGGGCAAGTGCCCCAATGGGTCCTCAGACTTACTGACTGACCCGCTGCCCACAGCTGCAACATGATGGAACCCCAACCTCATGATCTCCGGAGTCCGGAGACAGACCAAACACTCCAGAAGAGATCTCCTGCCCCAAGTGTCCCCCTGTAGGGTGCCGCACTAACTACAGCACCTGTCCTGCTTGCCAGCTTCGGGGCATCTAGTTCAGCTGCCCCAGATATTGTTAAAATAACTTGATTTCTTCTGCCCATAGGGGCTCAGCAATTCTGCACCCACTGGGCAGAAAAGTGAAGTGCCCACTCCAATATCTGTGGTATGGTTGGCACAAGCAGCCACCCATACCACAAACTTTCATGGTTTGTCTCCTAAAGGATTCCTTCCTCTTCATCGGGCCTTTGCAGCTCGGAGCTCCGCCTCCTCTAGCACACACTACAGCCAGCCCTAGAGCTCTGAGCCTCCGCTCTGCCCAGTCCCTGGCCCTGGTATACACACTACCAGGCAGCTGCATGTTCTAGAGACCTGGAAGTGTGGTGCTTTCAGGCAGCGCAGCCAGTCAGGCGCCACAGTGGTAGCTGCTCGGGTCTCTTTCAAAGCTGCTGCTGCTCTAATTGAGGGTCAGGGAAGGGGAGGCACCGCCTCTGGCACCCTGAAATGTGCATCGTGCCTGTTATAAGGAGCTGGGTGGAGTGACAGATGTGAGGACACTGGAAGTGGCTGAACTGACGGTTGGAGAAACGAAACTCCATCTGCTCCCAGTATCCTCACACCCGTCATTCCAACCAGCTCCTGGTGTCTTCACACACATAATTCTATCCATTCCTGGTGTCCTTGTCATTCCACCCAGCTTCCCAACATTCCATCCACTCCTGGTGCCATTGTACCTATTGTTCCACCCTACTCCCTGTCATTTGAGCTGCTCCCAGGGGCCTTGGACCCGTCATTCTACCCAACCCCTCATCCATTCAGCCGCTCCTGAACTATTACATCTCATTCCACCCAGCTCCTCCTCATTCCATCCACTCCCAGCATCCTCATATCTTTCATTGCACCAAACTCCCCCATATTCCAGCTGCTCCTGATGTGGTTGATCCCATCATTCCACTCAGGTTCCCGCCATTCCAGTCCATCCCGGTGTCCTCTCGCATCTGTCATTTCACCCAGCTCCCTCCCACTCCCTCTCTTCCTAGTGTTCTTGTACCTGTTATTGCACCCTGTCCCCTATCATTCCAGCTGCTTCCAGGGGCCTCACACCCATCATTCCACACAACTCCACACCCATTCAGCTGCTCCTGGTGCCTTTGCATCCATCATTCCACTCAGCTGTCCCTCATTCTATCTGCTTCTGTTATCCTCATACCTGTTATTCCACATGGCTCCCCGTCATTCCAGCTGCTCCCAATGTTGTCACTCCCATCATTCCACCCAGCTCCCTGTCAATCCATCCGTTCCAAGTGTCCTTGTACATGGACCACCCTCTCCTCATCATTTCAATGGCTCCCAGTGTCCCTTGCACTTATCCTTTTACTAGCTCCCCATCATTTTAGCTGCTCTCAGCTTCCCATCTTGTCTCTATGGCTTCCTTTCTTTTCCCCCCTCATAGTCTTTTTTAGTCTGTCACTCACCCTTTTGGGGCATTTGGCATTTCACCCCTGCCCCCTCCCCACACATTGGACCTTGTGGAACCTTCTCCTCTCCTCATACCTCCATTACGAATCCCTGCCACTTTCGGGACACTGCCGGGAGCCACCACCACCACATGTGCCCCCAGGTAACTTTTTATTTCAGACTGTAAAGCTAAAACAAGCACCAGTCAGGTGCCCTGTGGGAAATCTACATTGTCCAAATCATCTCAGATGGCATTGTAGATTTGCCAGGTATACCTGTTTGGTTTCAGCTTTACTGAGGAGACAAAGGTGTATGTTTTTACTGTTTGACTGAAGGACCAAATCTGTTGGCTTAAAGGCAGTCATAAACACAGGCTCAAAAGCCACTTTAAGATGAGCAATTCGCTAAAAGGGATGCTACAAAAACCCCGATTAAGCCAGTGGGTGATATTTAATCCTACAGTAGGGCCAGATAGCATATCTCCAAAATGAAAGTTTTAACAACAAATTGCCATTTCTACTCTAATTTTAAGCTTTCTGAAAACTTTTATTGGACTTTGTTTTTAAAACACTCTCCTTTAGTGTGTTTTCACTGTTTGCCAAGAGAAAACAGAAAATTTCAAGTTACTGGAAAATGAAGACATTTGTGTTTCAAAAACAATGATTTATTGAAAATCAAAAAAGGGTTTCAAAACTCCCAAAATAAAAAAAGAGAGCGAGAGGGAGGGAATTAAAAAAACAACACTCTAGTTTGGAGTTATTTACAACAATAATTTAATGAGGGGAAAAAAAATAATTTCAGACAGATCTACTATCCAGATGTGACTTGTGAAGTAAATCAAACTACAGAGTCATGTACTGTAATTACTGTGAAGACACTGCACCGCAAAATACTAACAGGGTTCTTTGTGCTTACTGTGAATTAACTCCACAATGTTCATCAGATGCCAGCCCTGTTATTTTTCTCTACCCTTTCCACCTCACACTACTCTTCTACACACAGAAAACAACTGCCAACTTGGTTCCTGCAGTTGTCTGGACTAAGTACAGAGAAATCGCTTCCCTAGAGCATCCTGTCACAAGCAAGCAAAGAAGTGTACATATACACAATTTGAAGTTCAATTCAGTGTGTATGTACTGAACATACAATAACAAATGGGTGAAGAGAGTGGGGAAAACTCTAAGATAAAAAGGACCCACAAATATGTCTGGTCTTTGAAAACCATATCTGATATTTAGAAACTAGTACTCCATACCAAAGTAAGAGCAAATGGAATTAGGGTTTTGATGTTTCCCATCACCGCATATGTTGAGGGTTGTATTCTGAAGCATTTGTTTCACTACTATGTTGCTAGTGAAGAGACGATTTAGGCAGACAGAAGCAGCTGTCTGATTCTGCCTTAGTATACTCTAAGGCTTTGTTTAAACAAAGCTAAAAAAAAATGTCCAAGGTGTGCAGCAATGGAGAATATTAATCATGGGATTGTCTGAAACGAGGCCCATTGATGGAATCCTACAAATTAACACCGGAGTTAAAAGCTGGCAGTGATTTATTATTATTATTATTATTATTATTAAACATTTATAAAGCGCCAGTAACAACCTGGCGCTGTACAGAACATATAATCAGCTGCGGTCCCTACCTGTGGCTTACAATCTAAAAGACAAGGAGGGGGAGACAAGGAGAGGGGACAGCGGGAGAGACATGGGAGAAGACAAACAAACATTCAGGCGGATGCGAAGTCTCAGGTGCGTGTACTTGGCTTGGTTACAAGGTGGTCGGTAGCAGCAGTCAGCAGAGGAGGGCTGACAGTAAGAGCAAGGGGAAAGACTAGAGGGCATTGGGAAAGGCAGCATGGAAAAGGTGGGTCTTGAGGAGGGATTTGAAGGAGCGGAGGGAGGAGGCGAGGCGGACGTCGGCAGGGAGGGAGTTCCAGGCATGCGGGGCAGCGAGGGAGAAGGGACGAAGGCGGTTGGGCGAGCAGGAGAAGCGAGGGAGAGCGAGGGAGGGGACAGCGGAAGAGCGGAGAGCGCGCGCAGGAGCGCGTAGGGCGATTAGGTCCGAGAGGTAAGGGGGAGCTTGGTCATGGAGCGATTTGAACGTGAAAACCAGGAGTTTGAACAGGATACGTTCAGGAAGGGGGAGCCAGTGAAGGGAGAGGAGGAGAGGCGTCACATGGTCGAAGCGACGGGCAGAGTGAATGACCTTGGCGGCAGAGTTTTGGATCGCCACAAGGGGGGACAGGTGGGAGCGAGGGAGGCCAGCAAGGAGGAGGTTGCAGTAGTCGAGGCGAGAGATAACCATGGCATGAACAAGGATTTTGGCCGAGGAGACAGATAGAAAGGGGCGAATGCGGGCAATGTTGAGGAGAGCGAATCGGCAGGATTTGGCCACAGAGTCAATGTAAGGTTTAAAGGAGAGGTGCGTGTCAAAAATGAAGCCCAAGCTGCGGGCACGGAGAACAGGACGGATTTTCCCTGTTTCCTTTGTATTCTATACATCGAGCTCAATGGGCTTTGGATCAAGCTCTGCAGGAAGACTGCATGCTTGCTTATTGCTTAAATTACATTTCAGAGACTGAGTTTCTGCATGTAAAAGTTTATCAGTCTACTACAATGGGAGTTTGATAGTTTCTGTATTTACCTGTTCAAGGGGCTTTATGTTTGTTGAAGTAGTTGTTCAAATCAGAAGTCTTAGAATGATGGCATCAACCTCAATTCCTAGTAGTCTCAAAGTCCAGCTCCTCATGAATTCTGAGTAGCTTAGCTTTTCTCTACCACAGAAGTATTAGGATGAAAGGAGCTACCTAACTGAGTCAGACCAATGATCCATCTTAGTCCGGTACTGTCACAACCTAATGCGGCAGCAGGGTTTCAAATCCAGTTCTCTGGCAGAGGTCTCACCCAGGTGTGCTATCCAAGATCCTCCAGGATCACCAGCTGAGACTTCACCCAGGCATGCTACCAGAGATCCTGAATCGGAGATGCCAGGGATTGAATTTGGGACATTTATGTGCAAAGCATGCACTCTACCACCTGAGTCACGGCACACCCATTCAAAATAACTTCAGTAGAACTAAGCCCCATTGGATCAGGGAACACATTTGTTAGATCAAGGTGTTCACTATAAGAGAATTTGACAATTCGTTGCTGTAAAATAATGAGGGGCTGGCCAATTGAAATTGAATGTCAGTACAGTTCCTTGTAATTAAGATTCCATTACATTTATCAACAGTAAAAAAAAATGAAACAAATTAAAAATGCACACTTGCATGCTGAATATAATGTTGTGTAGTTACATCACCTTTCCCTTAAAAATGTCCAACATATAATGGGCCTTACGTTTTGTGTTTTTCTCAGTACACGCTCTTTCAGTCTTGTTCTTTACTATAAAAAGTGCAGGTTAAGCAGCTGGCAGTAGGGGTGTCCATGTCATTTTTGTTATTACAATAACAATAACGACAATTGTCATTTACGTTATTGTTACTGCAATAACGAAAATGACAATTGATAACAACAACAACAAAAATGACAATGTCGTTATTGTTGTCATTATTAGTGCTGTGGCAGTTGGGTTTTGGAGGGAAAATGTGGAGAGGGGAGGAGGGAGCAGACATCTTGAAGCCCTAAACAGGGTTGAACTCTTGAACTGTGCCTGTGTTGAGAGGGGTGAGAAGCTCAGCAGTATCTGATGGATGTATCGCTGGCCAATGAACACCGCAAGCAGGCCCCAGCAGTCTCATGGCACTCTGTGATTGCTCAGTGCATGTTGCCTCCACCAATCAGGGGGGTTCTGAGGGAGGGCACTGCAACCCTTTACAATGGGAGGGCCAGACTTTTTCTCTCCATTCTACGAGAGTTCTGCTTATCAGGTTGCGTTTTACAGAACTGTGGTGCTTGCTCACACACAAAAAATGACGACTGTGGGGACTGGTTGGTACAGGGGGTGGGGCGTTGCCATTTAGCCTCATTCTGCCCCCACACACACACACCCTTGCGGAGGTGGGGCCAGGGGAACCTCTCTTCCATAGTACCAGATCAGCCGCATGGAGGAGGGACAGTGGCCAGCTCGGGGCTCCAGAAGCAGCACGGAGGCGGCTACTCCCGGCAGGAAGATCTCTTCCCCCCTCGCTGACTGTGGGGACTGGTTGGTACAGGGCGTCGCCATTTGGCCCATGAGAGGCCAGGGAACAGCTCATTCTCTCCCCCCTCCCCTTGCGGAGGCAGGGCCAGGGGAGCCTCTCTTCCAGGCCGCTCCCCATAATACCAGGGGTGGCCGGAGGCTGTGCCAGAGGCATGGCTCGAAGGGGCATAATCAAAGGGGTCTGCCCTTTGGTTGTACCCCTTCGGTTGAGCCGGGAGGTTTTGAAGGAGGGGCTGTCGATGGGATTGTGTAATGTGAACCTCGGCTGATGTGAATTGTAGGAAGGCCTCCCTCTCTCTCCAGTGAGAGTGAGGTTAAGTGGGAGGATGTCCCCTAGTGGCAGCAGGGGACAGCTTGAATAGGTGTAGAGAGTTTTTTGAATATGTGTTGGGCTAGGAATGTTAGACTTGATAACAGCTGAGGGGGATAGGAGGTGATTAGGATAAACTTGTGCTACTGGTAAGGGGGGGGGAGGGATGTGTTGTTTTTTGCAGTATTGGATCCCCTGCGTGGGATATGGACCCCAGTGCTGCTGTTATTTTGTACTGATTTGATTGTTTGGGGTGCCCCTGTGTGGGATAAACCCATTTATTGTATTTATTTATGATTGTGAGCCGCCTTGAGCCGCCTTCGGGCCGGGAGAGTGCAGGATATAAATTAAATATGAAAATATTATGAAAAAATCCTCCCTAGCCCTCATTGTATTACCACCAATACCTTTCCTTCCTCATATCCTACATTTTACCTTCTCCCTTTCCCTGCCCTTCTCCCCCCTGTACATTATAGATAGATAGGTAGTATAGATTAGATATAGATATATATTATAAACATATAGATTAGATTAGAATAGCAGGGATGGGTGAATGCGGTTCGGAGTTCAGACCGAACTCGACCAGTTCAGTCGACTGAACCAAACTTCCGAACCAAACTCGATTTTCGAACCAAACCGAATTTCCGAACTCAGCTCTGTTCGCCCATCCCTAAAATATAATATTCCATTTAATTCAATGGGGTTTGAATTTCCGAACTTTTTTCGGAAGTTCAGAGTTCAGACCGAACTCGAATAGTTTGGTCGACCGAACCGAACTTCCAAACTAAACCAAATTTTTGAACTCGGTTCTGTTCGCTCATCCCTATAGAATAGTTATATAGATAATTGATTAAATAGATAGTTTTTCTTTTCCCTTCCCCTGTCTCCCTTAGATTTAGACAGATATTACTTGTGTACATATAGAAAGAGATTAGATATTATATATGTATTTAGGCTACTCTGTTTTATTATATATATTTATTTATTTATTTAAAAAACTTATTACCTCGCCCATCCTGCCACAGGCAGCTCTGGGTAGCTTACAATTATAACAAAATAAAACAACAGCAAAGTTAAAAACAACACATAATAAGGAGGATTAAAATGTCCCTCACCACCCACCACCCTAACCCACTCCCTCCCCAACCCACCCTCCCCATCCTCCACACCAAAGGTCAGGCAGAATAGCCAGGTTTTACAACTGCATCAAAAAGAGGGGAGATCTGGGGCCAAACGGGCCCTGTGGAGCAGCCACCGAGAAGGCCCTCCCCATCATGGCCCCCCACAAGACTTGGGGGACCTCGAGGAGAGTACCCCCTGATGACTGCAGGGGCTGATCCAAGACTCAAGGGGTGAGGCAATCCCACAGGTAGGTTGGGCCAAGGGCGTTGAGGGCTTTATAGGCAAGCACCAACACCTTGAATCGGGCCCAGAAGACTATAAGCAGCCAGTGCAGCAACCGAAGAACTGGTGTAATATGTTCCTGGCGGCCCAGTCCCACCAGGAGAGCCCCACGTAAAGTGAATTACAGTAGTCTTGCCTAGAGGTGATGAAAGCATGGATGACAGTGGCCAGGTCAGAGTCTGAAACATATGGCCGAAGTCAACGCACCAGATTAACTGGCGAAAGGCACTCCTTGCCACAGTGTCCACCTGAGCATCCAAGTGCAGCTGCAAATCAAGGAACACCCCCCAGACTCCATACCTGGGGAACCAGTGGAGGACAGACCCCATCAATGATGGGGGCCATCTCCCCCACCGCCTTACCCACCAGCATCACCTCCATCTTGTCGGGATTCAGCTTCTGTTGATTTGCCCTCATCTGATCCCCCACAGCTGCCAAACACCTGATAAGCACCAAGACTGACAGGCCTGGGTCTGATGAAAAAGAGAGGTAAAGCTGGGTGTCATCAGCATATTGATGACACTGCACACCAAACCTCATAACCACCTCGCCAAGTGGCTGCATATACACGTTGAACAGGAGAGGGGACAAAACAGAACCCTGTGGGACTCCACACAAGAGGTCTCAGTATGATGAAAAATAATCTCAGAGTACCACTCACTGAGTTCTTTTCTGGCCAGGAAAAAGCGGAACCAGTCAAGAACCATGCCACCCACCCCTGCTCGGTCTCACAGGCACGTAACCAACATCTCATTATCAACTGTATCAAAAGCTGCCAACAGATCTAATAGAATCAGCAGGGCCGAATGACCCTGATCTAATTCCCGGCATAGGTCATTGACCAATGCCACAAGCGTGGTCTCAGTGCTGTAACCCAGGCAAAATCTGGACTGCGAGGGATCAAGAAAACGGACATGATCCAGATGCACCTGCAGCTGCCGGGCTACCACCCGTTCAGAGACTGGCCAATAATTGGCAAGGGAGCCAACGTCAAGCTATGATTTCTTGAGCAGGGGCCACACCACCACTTCCTTAAGGCAGCCCAGCACCCTGCCCTCCCTAAGGGAGACATTAACCACTCCAGCCAACAACAGTCCCACTGTCTCCCAGCAGGCCTTAACCAGCCAGAATGGACATGGATCTAATTTACAACAGGTATCCCTAACAGCCCCAAGAACATCGGTAGGGGTCACTGACCAAAACTGATCCCCCAAAATTGGACAAGGCAGGGCTTCCATAACCTCTGGTTTCCCCACTGCAAGAAGTGTGGCGTCGAAACTGTAGTGAATCTGAGCGATTTTATCAACAAAATAATCCACAAACATGTCACAGCAGGCACCAGATGACTCCACTCCTAAGTGGAGGGAGACCGTGGTGTCTGACCAGCCCCCGCACCACTCGGAATAGCTCCGCCGGACAGAATTTCACAGACGCTATGAGGGCAGCAAAGAACTCCTTCTTTGCTGCCTGCATAGCCATGGCATAGGCTCATAAACTAGTTCTATGTTGCAATCTGTCAGTTTCAGCACATGGACGCCACTTTTGCTCCAACTTCCACCCCTCCCGCTTCAGCACCTGCAGCCCCTCCAAAAACCAGGGAGGCCTATGGTGCTGCCACCTGGGAAGCGGACGCCTCAGAGTCGTCTGATCAATGGCGTCTGTCAGCAAGGTGTTCCACAGTTTAACAAGGTCATCGATGAGACAGTCATCCAGATCAGAAGGTATTTCCCCCAGAGAATCCTGGAACCATTCCAGTTCCATCCGTCTCCAGGGACAAACCATTCAAATTGTTTCCAGGCCCTTCCGGGGGCAGATGCACACCAGGAGAAAGGCCTGGAGGAGGTAACGATCTGTCCATGACAAGGGCACTGCAGATACTTCCCCCACCAACAGACCCCCTGCCTCAAGGCCAGAGCAAAATTCAAGGTCTAAGGTATGTCCAGCCTGATGCGCCAGACCACTACCCATCTGGGACAGGCCCATGGTTGCCATGGCAGCTATGAACTCATGCTCCGCACCCCCAAGGTTGGTATCGACATTTATGTTGAAGTCCTCCAAGACTACCATCTTCGGGGACCGCAACACCACCCCCAACACCAACTCTTCTAGAGCATGCAGGGAGGCTGCCGTTCAGGTAGGCACACGGTATACAAGCAGAACTCGCAAACTGTCCCCTGCCAAATCAAGCACCAGGTGGAGACCCATAATACCCAATATAGACTGCACCGGATACCTCCGAACAGTCCAAGACTCCCTAAAAATCATGGCTACATTACCACCCCATCCCTCTGACCGTGGTTGATGCTGCACGGAATACCTGGCCAGAACAAGGTCAGCCAAGATAGGCCCTGACTCAGTGTCCAGCCAGGTTTCCGTGATACATACGAGGTCGGCTGCATGGTCCAGGATCAATTCCTGGACAGTTGCTGCTTTATTAACTATTATATATGATAATATACCGATACCAATAAAGACAACAATAATGAAAATTACATTGTTGTTAATAACGATAACTACATTTTTAATAACAAAAACTATAATGAAAAACAAAAAGCACATGGGGGGCCTGGTGCACACCCCTAGCTGCCAGACCAGAGAGGGTTCATTATCTCATGGTCAATCCTGCCATTATTTAGTTATTCCAAATGGAAAGAAGTGGGATTTGAAGTTGAGTGTTATAAGCAGGAATTCACTATAAGCAAGGTTTGAATGTATGAGGCCACGTTGTAGCCAAGAAATGAATATACATACTTGCTTTTCAGTGGTATACTGGAAGCTTACATTTCTTCTCTCACACACTGTAGTTACTGTTTCCTATACTATTTGCTCTAATGATCACAGGAGGCACAATAAGCATATGGTACTGGCAGACTCTAAAAGAGCACCAGCAAGTACTGCAGCTATGTTGCTTGGGGGCTGATAGAGGTAAATGGAGCTCTTCCAATTGCCCCCAGTTTGCTTGGGAGCAGGTCCTCGGAGCCTTCTGTATCCCTGCTATTGTACCTATTATTATGTGGCCAAGTAATATAAGCTGCAGTTGTTACAATTTGGTAAGAGGAAGGATGTGATTATTTCAGAAGAAGTGGGCAAGTAATTTAAAAAGCTGCTCTGACCAATTAATGGATAACAAACTTCAGCAGAATATACTTAACCTAATCTTTCAGTAAGTGCTCAACTGTTTAACTACTTTATTTGATTGGGGTCTAAGGTGGGCAGGAATGAGGTTGAGCATACATTGTGAAAAAATGCCACTACTGTTCATGCATATTGAAAGCCACTAACACACCACTGAAGCAAAACTTTCATCTTAGAGAAGCATGTGTTCCCTTTTCAAAGTAACTAACCATGCTTTGTGACTGTTTCCTTAAGATCTCAAAGTAATCTTCTGATTAATTCTTATAACATCTATGCTAAGTGGTTACAGATGGACAATTAGAGGTTAAGTCTCCTAAGGACATTTTAAATGAAAAGGATTTCTCCCAGAGTTTAAACCTGTAGCTCTGGGAAACCCCATGGGGGGGGGGGGCTTTAGACACTCCTCCATGAACCAGAAGTCACACAGGCACCATTAGAAACAGTGACACATACAACTCCTGGGTGTTCTGAGATGCGACGTAGATAAGACCCCGATAATTGAGGTCTTATCTATGTCACATCTCAAAACATCTGGGAGTCATGCGGCGCGCTGTTTCTAATTGTGCCCAGACAACCTCCGGTTCATGGAGGATCATCTAAAGCCCCTTCCCCCCCCCCGTGGGTTTAAACTGCAGGAGAAATCCCGCTTGTTTTAAAAGGCCCCTAGTGTGTTTTCTCTTAGCTAGGAGGAGAATCCAAGTCCTTTCCCCCCTAATATACATTTTTAAAACATTTGCGTGCCTGCTTGGTAGTGGTGGGACCCCGGGCCCATTACCGGCTACCGGATTTACCGGTTCTACGAAAACCGGATTCCCGGATTAAATCCGGTATGCCGGTACCGGATCTATTTCATTGGTTTCAATGGGGCGCTGTGTCCCCATTGAAACCAATGAAATATCCCTCCCCCTCCCAGGCTGCGCGGGTGGAAGAGGGGACACCCCCCACTCACCCTGCCCAGCCTGGATTTTTGTTTTCAAAAAGAACAGAGTAAGACCCAGAGGCGAGGCGAGGCGAGGCGAGCCCACCCCCCAGCACTAGCGGCCGCGGCGTCCCCGCAGCCACCGGTAAGTATGACTCGATCCCTGGGGGGGGTGTTTAACACCCCCACCCCCCCAGGGATCACCCCTACAGTGCGCTTGCCACTTACCTTTGGGAGCTCCGGCGGCGGGGGGCGGTCCGG
>QEPC01006374.1:2078528-2122125 GCA_003113815.1 Sphenodon punctatus
CACCAACACCCACCGAAAGTGGCGTTTACACAGACGCCCCCACCCATCTCCACCCAGGGAAATGCTCCCCACCCACCGGCCAACACCCATCTCCACCCAGAGGAACTGGGTGGAGGCATCATGTGTGCACAAGGCCCATGGTGATTGGCTGCAGTGGTGCCCTGCAACATGTATAATAAAATGTAACACCCATTTTATGGGTGTTAGAGCGTCTGTGTAAAAAGGGCCCTGGAGAAAAGCTGGTGACACAAAAATAATTTGCTTTGTCTTCCCTATCAATGTTTTTGTGATTAGGTCAAAAAAATCAGAAATGATAATTTTAAATGGCATTGATGGAAACAGTGAAGAAACTCTTTCCAAAAAGAGCAGCAGCCATAAATACAGCAAGAAAGAAAGATGAGAACTCTTGATAGCCATATTGTGAAGAGTAGACAGATCTCCTTGCGTAGTTAATGAAGTTGGACAGAAGGGGAGAAGGTCTCAGAACAAAGTGCCAACAGTGCAAATGCAAATATACACATACTGACAGTTCAAAAGGACTCATTACCATATAACCAGCTGCTTCAATGATAAGGTTATAAGTGAAAGCCACTGAAAAGAAATTAATACATCTGATATATGACAGAACAAGGTATAATAATATAGCTCAGAGATTTCACGTAAAGAAGGGAAACATGAATAACTTAAGATGTAGTTTTTGTTCAACTATAAGATTTTACCTTGTTACCAAACAAAGCACAGCCAATTACGTCATGGAACTTTCCCCTCCTGAACAACTACAAGTCTTGGATTTTTTTTTTATTATTCTGCATAGTGTTTTCCTTTTAAATTGGTTGCAAAAGCTCAGAAAACAGGGAAGTTTTAATTCTATGTGCAGGAGGGGGGGGGAACACCCCTTTCAATTGAGCAGGAATGGTGAACCCCCTGGCCCATTGGCCAAATGCAACCCATAACCAGTTTTTATATAGCCCCTTTCCATTTCCTACATCTGGCCCATATATCCAGCTCCTACTCACAAGCACTGAAGAAGTGAGCTCAGGAGCAGAGATGCACTTGAGGAGAGATACATAAAGGAGTCATTCAAGGACATAGTACAGCTGTCCCACCTCCACTCTGGCAGCCTCTGTGCTGCTTTGGAGGAGACAGACCTCCAGGAAGGAGAGCATCAAATTGGAATGATGAGAAGTGATCCCATAAGCTGAGACCTGCCTACCAGGTGATGTGTAAACCTCCCATACGGAGGATACATCTCCAGGACTGTGCAACCCGGAGAGTGGGAACTGTTTAGCCGTGGTAGTTGGTGATTCGATTATTGGGAATGTAGTTAGCTGAGTTGCTGGTGGCCATGAGGACCGCATAGTCAGGGCCCCAATCCAAATGCCAAATCCCAACAAGATGGAGATGATGCTGGTGGGAGGGGCTGAGGCAGTATTGGCATTCATCATTGATGGGGTCTGCCCTCCTTTGGTCTCCCAGGTTCAGAGTCTGGGGGTGCTCCTGGACTCACAGCTCTGCCTGGATGCCCAGGTGGCAGCTGGGGCGAATCGAGCATTCTGCCAATTACATCCAGTGCAACGGCTTCGGCCGTATGTCTCAGACTCTGACCTAGCCACGGTCTACATCGCGCTACCCTTGGTGATGGTCTGGAAACTGCAGTTGGTGCACAATGCGGCAGCCTGCCTCCTTACAGGGACAGGTCGCTGCAAGCACATTACACCTGTGCTCAGATCTGCACTGTCTGCCTATAGTCTTCCAGGCCCAATTCAAGGTGTTGGTTTTGACCTATAAAGCCCTATACCACTTGCACCTCACAGATCCTGGATCGGCCTCTGTGGTCATCCGGGGGCGCCCTTCTTGTTGGTCTCTGAGTGTCTCAGGTGTCAATGATGAGGAGGGTGTTCTCAGTGACTGCACCAAGACTGTGAAACTCCCTCCTGATGGAGGTCTGCCCAGCCCCGAGCCTTCCCTCTTTCTGCAAACAGTGTGAGACCTGGCTGTTTCTCCAGGCCTTTGGCGAGGGAGACGGGTGAGGGAGAGGAGGTAGGTAGGGCAGGGGTTATACTCTGCCATGAGTTCACGTATTGTTTATATATTAATTTTATATTGTTGTTTATACTAGTTTTACTGTTATTTGATATTCTGTGTTTTTATTGTTGTAAGCCACTGCAAGCTGCGGTAGCAGAAGGCGGCAGCCTAGAAATCTAATAAATAAATAAATCCAGGTCCATGATTAATAGATTTCCTGCAGAATCCCCCTCCCTCCGAGGAATCTCCTGCCCCGTTTCTCCCAGCGCTGAATTTTCAGCCCGCGCTGGGGAAACGCAGGGCAGGAGATTCCATGGGGGGGGAGGGATGAAAAAATTATTCCTTAGGGCTCCCCCTCCATGACCAGGCTCCACTGGATGGGGGGCTTCCAGGGCTTGCCTCCCCACTCTCTTCCCAGCCTAGCAAACCTAGTAATAGTGGCGGAGGCGGCGGCAGCAGCTTCCTTCAGCCATTCCTTCTGGCCGCTTCCTGGTCCCTCCCAACGGGGCCTCCCAGAGTAGTGCAGTCAGATGA
The DNA here is from genome assembly GCA_003113815.1 of Sphenodon punctatus. Classification (NCBI taxonomy): domain Eukaryota; kingdom Metazoa; phylum Chordata; class Lepidosauria; order Sphenodontia; family Sphenodontidae; genus Sphenodon; species Sphenodon punctatus. Next base: position 2,081,088 of record QEPC01006374.1, read on the forward strand.
CATCATCTGGCCACGCCTCTCTGTAAGGCCCTATTGGGAGGGGCCAGGAAGTGGCTGGGAAGCAGCCAGAAGGAGCATCTGAAGAATACTGAAGGAAGCTGCTGCTGCCACCACTACTAGGTTTGCCAGGCTGGGGAAAGAGGGGGGAGGCAAGCCCTGGCAGCTCCCCCATCCAACACAGCCTGGAGGAGAGAAAGGAAGGTCCTGTGTATTTGCAAGGCTGTGGAGAGTGGGGGGTGGGGGAGGCAAGCCCTGGCAGCCCCCACCCACCCAACACAGCCCAGCCCAGTGAGGTGCAGAATCAGGCCTCAATCTTCCCAGACTCCCATGGAATTTTTTTAAAAAATCCATGGCAGAATCAGGCCCCTGCGCATAGTCAATTGCCTGCCTGGTGCAAAATAGCAGACCTCAAAAGTCACCTAGACAGAATTCTAGAGAGTGTTGGGAAGGAGCTGGTTGTTGTGCTACATGTGGGTACCAATGACATAGGCCTTGTTGGTTAACACATCATGACCTTGTTCCCCGTTATCTTTCTCCATGTAGGATGGAGATTCTAGAGGCTAAATTTAGACTTCTTTTTGGAATGAAGTCCAAAACCTGTAGGGTAGAAGTCTCAGAAATGCATCCTTTTCAACGCACAGGTGTACCCAGTGCTCAGGATTGCACACTGCTTCCACTGCTTCCAACTGTCATAAGTTCAAGTAGTATGGAAGCAGGAACAGGCCACAGGGTGCCAGGATGCAGGGGGGGGGAGGGGGAGAAAATCCCCCCACAGCAGCTGTCACGCAAAACCTGGGAAGGGCCCCAACTCCAGTTCAGCATGAGGTACTAGAGACAGTGCTTCAGGATTACCCTGACCATGGCACAGCAGAGTACATAATTAATGGGTTTTGGGAGGGGTTTCAGATCCCAACTGTGGGGGCAAGGTATCATAGAAGGGCCCTGTAACCATGCAGAGTCCCTGTGGGCTCTTCTTAAAGAGAGTGGTGGAGTTTGACCACATCCATTTGGTCTATATAAGAGAAGCCAGCAGAAGCCAGAGAATCAGGCTGTTTTTACAAAAGCATTAATCTGAATCAAGCAGCTCTTAATGTGGATTAAGTTGATTGTGTGAACACTTTAGCCCAAATTAATAACCCCTGATTCAAAATTTAAACTGGGTTCTGGAAACCTAATTTTCAAGGATTTATTTTAATGCAGATTAAGCTCAGTCTGAACTAGGGATCGTGTGAACAGCTAATCCAGATTGAGTCACAGGCACCACAGAATGCTGCAGATAAGACATGTCTCCCCTCTAGCTGTCCATATCTCTATGGTATCCTGCCATTTTTTCAGCAGTCTCTACTTGTATTCCAAATTTAAAAAGCCACCATGCCAAAGTGGAGACCCCTCCATTTTGCAAGGCAACTGCTGTATCTATTGCTGTCATTGTACTCACAGAAATCAGGGTGGAAGAGGATGCTGAAATCTGATTGCACTGCACCATGGGATTTTGCAGTTTTCTTTGTGACTCCTAATCTGAATGAACTTGTTTACACTGCAAATCAGGGTTAATACTTATTCCTAATTATAATGATTGCATAAATAGTTACTCCTGAATAACAACCCCAAATTAACTAATCAGGATTAAAAGCTAATTTGGATTAACTGGGATCATGTAAAAACAGACTCAGTATGTGCCTGGCTGCTGGAGGAAGAACAGCATGGCAGATGCTCCAGCAGGATCACTGTCCGAGTTCTGAATGCTGAGGAAAGCTGAGAGTTGACTCCGGGAGGCTGCTGACCAAGGTCCTAAAGTCAGGCTGAGTTGTTGAAAGAATCCTGGTGCCTGGATGGGAGCCAGCCAAAGGCAAGGCCTGGCTGGGAGAGACTTTGGGGTATTGTTGTCTAATAGGATGGCAACTGTGTATTGTTGTTTAATGACTTTGAACATATGAGTAAAGTGAGTGACTAGAGCTGATTCCTGTGACGACTATGATTTGGGGCCCTACTCCTGTGCGGACTTACCCCAGGGAAGCCTGACCCTGCCACAGGCCCCTAATTGAAAGTCAATAATAGGCGGTGAGCATATTGTTTGGGCTAATCTTGATAAGGGGGTACAGGAAGGTAGGCTCACAGACTGCTTTTCCACGCTTCCCATGGACACATTGTGGATCTCCTCCCTCGATGTGGTGCCAAAAAAGGCCCAGAGGTAAGTTTCGACTTATCTATCACCTCCCTTATCCCAAGAAAGACACAGTAAATGATGCACTCCCCCCTCCCCCCCAATATTTTCTCACTGCACTGTGCATCTTTGGATGATTTAGCGGTTGCCATGATAAGGGGGTCTGAAAGGGGGGCCCTGGTTGCGAAGAGTAACAAAGTCTGCTTTCTGTCTGCTGCCTGTTCATCCAAGTGACTTCAAACTGCTAGGCATTGAATTCCAAGGGGAGTTCTATTTCAGGAAATCCATGACATTGGGTTGTTCCATATCCTGAGCAGCTTCTGAGAAGTTCAGTTTGGCAATCAAATGGGTGGTCAGGTCACATGGCGGGCAGAGGAGTGGCAAATAATTCACTATTAGATTATTTCCTCTTTGTAGGAGGAAATACCCACCTTTGTAGGGTGGCCAGCTGCACCCAAGTGCGCCCAGTTGCTTCCCACTTTCCACATCCGCCCTGAGTAGTACAGGGATGATGGCATACTCCTATCTAATGAAGGTATAGAGTTATATTTGAATGCATGAAAAGCAATGCTTTAGGAAGTGTTGGGAGAGCAGCTCTGGGTGGCAGGAAACCAGTCAAGTTAAGCTGGCAGTTTCTGTAGCAGGGTCCAGCTCATAGACTAAGGTCTAATGGGGATGGGGGTAGAATGGTAGCAAAATGGAAGCATCTCCTTACAAGGTAGGAATAGGGCAGGACACATGGGCAGGGAACATCCCAGTGTCACTGCCATCCCAGGGGTGCTGAGGGGAGAACACAACTATCTGAGGACAAAACACAGTCCCAGTGGTCCTGGTAACACTCCACTCTTGTTTTCTGGCCCCTAATAAGAGGCTGCACCATCCACACTGACCCCCTACGCCCAGACAGATGTCTGGGTAAAAAGTGGGGGTAGTTTAGCTTGGATTTGCAGCAAGTAGCGGTTGCTCGAGCAGTACCTTGGGGCTGTTTGTTAGTTGTTAAGTAATGGTTATAACCCGCCCCCCTCCCACAGGTTTTGTTGGGAGGTGGGCAGGTTCTCCCTCGCTTGTTTTCCCCAGACTGTATGCTTTAACAAAGAGTGCAGCCATTTAAACCCCACCTTTTTGTCCTTTGCCTCTTTCCATGACAAGAAGGTAAAAGAACTGAGCTCTGCCATTTTGGGTAGTTGCTAAATAATACACACAAAAATAAAGTAAAATCCAATAAAGAGGCACATCATGTTATTGGCAGAACTTCCGCTGTTGACAGCCATGCAAATTATTGCACAGACAGAACTATAGAAATTTTTGAATGTGACATTAAGCACAATACATCTTGGTAGAGGAGAGGAACATGAAAATTCACATAGACCAATCAATGCCAGCCTGCTCCAGTCCCTTGCACCCCACACACAATGTGTGTTCCCTCTGCTATTTAGATTAGCATTTAAAATACAAACAAATGCAACTAGTCAAAAAATAAGTGGTCTATTCATTGTGGTAGAGCTTGAGCAAGGTAACTAATGGAATTGGGATTTTAAAAGCAGTCCTAAATGGCCTGGTATTTTTTTTTCCCCCTAGCTGCCTTGTGGAAAATCATCTGCCTTTGAAGGAAGCTTAAAAATAGAAAGTATCATCTGACAATGACTTCAGTTCTTCAAAACGTTTTATCAAAGAGGACAAGTTATGTCAATGAATCCTTCACAGTTTAAGTTAAGCCCACTGTACATTCTGTTCTGGGGAAACCACTCATATACTACTGGGAAAATGTAAAAGTCACTAACATTTTAACACTATTAACTTTATTAAAGCACCTCTACAAAACTCAAAATATTTGCTGCACTAGAAGCAATGCTTATGAGAGGAGATAAAACATCTACTTTAATGACCTAGTTCTCATGTACACTAGAGCCCCATTATACTGCTATAAAGAAGGGAAACTACAACACTTTGCCACAATTGCCATTCTCCCAAGATCAACCAACATTCTATGCTCTCTTTTCCCAAAGGACTCCGAGTAGCTACAACCAAAACAATTAATCACAAAAAATACAAAAAATAATAATTGAACATTACACAATGTTAAAAAACCAAATTAAAATTAGTCTTCTCTTCCATCATCTCATAGAAAACCGTTCCCCCCAAGCACTCCTTCACAGAGGGATTGCATAACCCTTAGTCCCTCATGCAACCAACCCTTCGCCCCCTCACAGAGGGATCAGCATATAATATCCAGAAGAATACCACAAGACGGATGGTTCCAATACAGCCCTGCAACCTGCGTATCTCATAAATGCCCTCTAAAAATATTCATCTATGGTAATCCTACCCATACTCCATTGCGCAGCCAGAGTCCCCCCCACTCCCCAGTGCGCACCATCCCTCCCGCATGTCTCCAAGTGCAAACCACACCCCACCCCACTCCCCAACACACACCATCAACAATTATAATTAAAACATACTATAACTCACAATTTAAAAATTTATTTTAAAAATCCTAAAAATCCTAAAAATATACCAATGGGCAGAACCAATCTGATGTGATATATCATCCCATAATACTCACTATTATAACATCCCCCCCTCCCAAGACAAGTCCCCCCCAAAAAACAAGTGGGTGGCACACTACACTACCTACCTAACTTGCTTCCTTGAGATTATTATTACTAAAAAATAATAAAATACACTATCTAATCTAGTGAATTGATCCTGGAAGGATTGAAAACGATTCAGCAGCTGGATGGGCCAACAGCAAACCCACTCTCCAAGAACCAACTGAGTCAGACTCACAAGGAGAGATAAAATGGCACCTGGAATCACCTCTTTATATATGCTCTCTCAGTCTCTGCAGCAGCCCCCACCCTCTCACACCATGTGAAAAGCCCACGCAGAGACGCTGCTGTGAAGAAATGTAAAAGTCAACAACACAGTCACACAAGCACTCTTCCCCCCCCAACCGTTCAACCAGCCAATTACATAACACAGACATACACACATGCTCCCCCAGTCCACCACCCCTTCCCCCCCAGGTGCCAAGCGCTATAGCCCCAATTACATACTACGATGCCGATTTTCTATCCATAGGCTTCAATGAAAGCCTGTCCCCAGGCGAGGCTGGCATGCATTGCCAGTTCTGTGAACATGCACTGGATGGCTTCCTTAGGCGCCCAGCATGCATTCTTTAAAATTTTGCCCTTGCAGGGCTCCATCTAGGCTGTCTGTGTAGCATAGGCTAGGATGAGGCTCGTGTTCATTGGTGGTTCAGTGCCCTCGGCTCCCCCGGGGCCCCTCCTCCCTCCCCCCGCCTCATGTGACCTCCACCTGTCCCGATCGGCGCTGAAATGATGATTGAGCATGCGTAGAGCAACATGCTTGCGCATGCACAATCATCAACCTGGAAGTTCGGAGCCCCGGTGCAGCTGACACAGCTGTGCTGGGGTTCTGAACTCCACGGCTGCTGTGCTGCTGCCGTTCAGCTGCTGCATATGACTGGACCCAACTGGGTGGACTGCCAGCGCGAGGAGGTCAGTAGGGGCAGTGCCCCAGGCACCTGGAGCTGCGGCCGCCACTGCATGAGAGTGGGATTTGCACCAGAGGCGTGCAGCAGCACAGGTGCAGGAGCGGAGGTGGCAGATACTGTGGGTAAGCCAAGGATGGGGGTTGTGGGCAGGGTGGGAGGAGAGGGGGGCAAGGGAGTCAAGAGTGGAGGAGAGAGAGGCATTGAAATCAGAGTCAGGGGAGAAGGAGGAGAAAACTGAGAGGAGAAGGGGGGAGAAAGAAGAGGCAAAGTCCTGTGGGTTAATGGCCTGCAGGTCACGGAAGGGGTGTGGAGATGGGGAAGAGGAAAGTGGAAAGTGGGAGACACTGAAAGAGGCAAGGAAGTGGTCATAGATGGGATGAGGATCGAAGGAGAGATCAGAGACAGAGCAGTTCCTAGAGAAGAAGAAGCCAAGAGAACGGCCGTTAGCGTAGGTGGTGGAGTTGGTCCAAAGGTGAAGCTTGAAGGTAGAGGTGTGCACCTGGGGTCCATATTGTTTCCATTTTTGTTTTCTTTATTTAAATCTGTCGATTTTGTTTTCATAAATATCAAATTTTTGTTTTCGTTTTTGCTTTCATTTTCGTTTTCCATTGGTTTAAAAAGAAAACACATTTTTGGCTGTACCTGTTTTTCCTTATATTTGGCTGAAACATGGAGGGATTGTACCACCTATGGAAGGCATTAGATGTACCAAATACCAAAAAGATAGGATAAAGGAATCCAATTTTATAAGCAGTTGAATTACATTATTTTGCAAAAATCTTCATATACATTCTTAGCTGTAACTTCTTTGCCTCACATTTAATGTAGATGAAACATAGCACATTTACATCCCTTCCCAGATGTACTATTCTGCCAACTTTCAGAAGTATTGGATAAAGGGTCCGGGTGGTATAAGCAATTAACTTATAAATGTATGTCTGACTGTAGCATCTTTGTAGTCCAATCAGAGTACATGAAATTTGGCAGGGCTGTATATCACACTTTCATAATCATCTTTGCAAAATATCAGAAAGATGTGGTAAAGGGTCCCAGTTTTATGTGCCTGAACAGCATATGCAGAGAACAAGCTTATGCCAGGGATTCTCTTACGTGTCACTGTGGTATAAAATCGGTTTGTGATGCCAACTGGCCAGCAGAAATGTCAACCAAATATCCACATTCTGTGCTGTGACCATCCCAACATCTGTCCCACACTTGTTACTGGGAAGTCAGAAGCATCTGTTTGGGAAAGAGCGAATAGGGATTCTCTCATGTCCTCTGTCACAGTGCTGCAGGATGTGATTGTGATGATAATAACGATAATGAAAATGACAATTTTTGTTATTGTTATTGTAACAACAAAATGACATGCACACTCCTAGTTGAAGGTGGAAGTTAGTGAGAGGAAGCGAGAGATGGAGGGCTGGGAAGGGACATCAACGTGAATGTTGAAGTTACCGAGGATGAGAGTGGGGACATCATCAGAGAGGAAGAAAGTGAGCCAAGACTCGAATTCAGAGAGAAAGGAAGAGAGACAGCCAGGTGGGCAGTAGATGACAGCGACACAGAGATAGAAGGGGGTGTAGAGGCGCACAGAGTGTGTCTCAAAGGAAGGGAAGGAGGGGGGAGGAGAAAGCGGTTGGAATTGACAGGAATTCGTGAGGGGGAGACCCATGTCACCACCCCGACCTTCTGGGCGGGGGCGGTGAGAAAAGGAGAGGACACCCCCCCCAAAGGTGGTGTGGGCTTACTCCTTGCTAAGCACTGCCAATTCAAAACCCTCTCCCCTCCTCCCTCCCCCTCCTTCCCTTCCTTTGAGGCCCACTCTGTGCGCTTATACTCCCCTCTACACCTTCGGGTTGCTGTCATCTACCGCCCCCCGGGTTCCCTCTCCTCTTTCCTCCCAGACTTTGAATCCTGGCTCACCTTCTTCCTCTCCGATGATATCCCCACTCTTATCCTTGGTGATTTCAACATTCACGTTGACACGCCTTCCGCCCCCTCTGTTTCCCGCTTTCTCTCTCTCACTTCCTCCTTTAATCTCCGACTCTGGACCGACTCCCCCACTCATACTGACGGCCATTCCCTCGACCTCATCTTCACTCGAAACTGTTCTCTTACTGACCTCTCCTTTGACCCCTGCCCTAATTCTGATCACTTCCTCGCCTCCTTCAGCCTTTCCCACCGACCCCCCTCCTCCTCCCCCTCTATGCGCCCCTTCCGCAATATGCAGGCCCTTACTCCCTCGGAGTTTGCCGCACATCTTTCCCCCCTTCTCCCCCCCGTTTTCGCCTCCTCCTCCCCTGACTCTGCTGTCTCTGCTCTCAACGCTTCTCTCTCCTCGACCCTTGACTCTCTTGCCCCCCCCTCTGCTCGCCCCGTCCGCCCCCTCGACCCCCGCCCCTGGCTTACCCCTGCCATCCGCTACCTCCGCTCCTGCACCCGGGCTGCCGAACGCCTCTGGCGCAAATCCCGCTCCCTCCCTGACTTCCTCCATTACAAATTCTCCCTCTCCTCCCTCTCCTCGGCTATCTCCCTAGCTAGGCATCGCTATTATGCCTCTAGGATCGAATCTTTCTCCCGCGACCCTCGCCGCCTTTTCTCTACTTTCGACTCCCTTCTCAAACCCCCCTGCCCTCCTCCGCCCTCTTCCCTTGCTGCTCAGGATCTTGCGTCGTTCTTCACCTCCAAGATTGACAAGATCCGTCGGGATATTGCCTCCCGCCCTCTTCCGCCCCCCGCCCCCCTCCCTCCTCGCATCCTTCCCTCCTGCCTCTCTCCAGGAAATCTCTGCTCTTCTCTCTTCATCCAACCCCTCCACCTGCCCCCTTGACCCGATCCCCTCCCGCCTCCTGACCTCTATTGCTCCCACTGTCGCTCCCCCCCTTCTGCATGTCGTCAATCTCTCCCTTTCCACAGGCTCCTTCCCCTCTGCCTTCAAACATGCCACTGTCTCCCCCATCCTCAAAAAGCCTACCCTGGACCCTTTCGATCCCTCTAGTTACCGGCCGGTCTCCCTCCTTCCCTTTGCTTCGAAGCTCCTGGAACGTGTCGTCTACTCCCGCTGCCTGAACCTCCTCTCTGCCAACTCCTCCCTGGACCCTCTCCAGTCCGGCTTCCGCCCCCTCCACTCTACTGAAACTGCCCTGGCCAAGATCACCAATGATCTACTTGTCGCTAAATCGAAGCGCCACTACTCCGTTCTTGTCCTCCTTGACCTCTCTGCTGCCTTTGACACTGTCGACCACTCGCTCCTCTTGGACTCGCTTTACTCTTTGGGCTTCCGTGGCTCTGTCTTTGACTGGTTCTCCTCCTACCTCTCTGACCGCTCCTTTAATGTCTCCCTCCCCGAGTCGACCTCCCCCTCCCTTCCCCTCTCGGTTGGGGTTCCCCAAGGTTCTGTCCTTGGCCCTCTCCTCTTCTCTATCTACACCCTGTCCCTTGGCGAAATTATTGCCTCCCACGGATTCCAATACCATCTCTATGCTGATGACACCCAACTCTATCTCTCTACCCCCTCTCTCTCCTCCTCTATCCGCTCACGCCTCGTCGACTGCCTCTCTGATATCTCCGCCTGGATGTCCCGACGCCAACTCAAACTGAACATGGCCAAGACTGAACTCCTCATTTTTCCTCCATCCCCCTCCTCTCCCTCTGACCTGACCGTCTGCATTGATGGGGTCACCATCCGTCCTGTTCTCCGTGCCCGCAGCTTGGGCTTCATTTTTGACACGCACCTCTCCTTTAAACCTTACATTGACTCTGTGGCCAAATCCTGCCGATTCGCTCTCCTCAACATTGCCCGCATACGCCCCTTTCTATCTATCTCCTCGGCCAAAATCCTTGTTCATGCCATGGTTATCTCTCGCCTCGACTACTGCAACCTCCTCCTTGCTGGCCTCCCTCGCTCCCACCTGTCCCCCCTTGTTGCGATCCAAAACTCTGCCGCCAAGATCATTCACTCTGCCCGTCGCTTCGACCATGTAACGCCTCTCCTCCTCTCCCTTCACTGGCTCCCCCTTCCTGAACGTATCCTGTTCAAACTCCTGGTTTTCACGTTCAAATCGCTCCATGACCAAGCTCCCCCTTACCTCTCGGACCTAATCTCCCTACGCACTCCTGCGCGCGCTCTCCGCTCTTCCTCTGTCCCCTCCCTCGCTCTCCCTCGTTTCTCCTGCTCGCCCAACCGCCTTCGTCCCTTCTCCCTCGCTGCCCCGCATGCCTGGAACTCCCTCCCTGCCGACATCCGCCTTGCCTCCTCCCTCCGCTCCTTCAAATCCCTCCTCAAGACCCACCTTTTCCATGCTGCCTTTCCCAATGCCCTCTAGTCTTTCCCCTTGCTCTTACTGTCAGCCCTCCTCTGCTGACTGCTGCTACCGACCACCTTGTAACCAAGCCAAGTACACGCACCTGAGACTTCGCATCCGCCTGAATGTTTGTTTGTCTTCTCCCATGTCTCTCCCGCTGTCCCCTCTCCTTGTCTCCCCCTCCTTGTCTTTTAGATTGTAAGCCACAGGTAGGGACCGCATCTGATTGTATGTTCTGTACAGCGCCAGGTTGCAACTGGCGCTTTATAAATGTTTAATAATAATAATAAATAATAAAGGAAAGGGTAGCAGGGGTGACAGAGTCAGAGGCAGAGATCTAAGTTTCAATAAGGGCAAGGAGCTGGAGGGAGTGTGAGAGGAAAAATCATGGATGTAGGGGGCTTTATTGGCAGAGGAGCGACAGTTCCAAAGGGAGCAGGAGAATGGGAGCTGATCAGAGGGAAGGCAGGGAATGGGGATAAGATTGGGAGAAGAGGGTAATCAGTTTTGGATGGTAAGCAGCCAGAAAAGCCCCTCTACCCGCCTCTCCTTCCATCCTCCACCTAAATGTCATTGGAGCGGTCCCAAGCCAATGCCATCCCTGTGGTACTGCTCCAATGAGCTTTACAGATATCCAGAAATTCAGAGATCCATAATACTCGCAGGATTTATGGATTAATCCATAACTGCAATTTTCAGGCAGTTATGGCTTAATCTGAATCCATAATGCCCATTCCTAGTCTCTATAGCTTGAGGTAAAGAACAAGGTTCCACGGCTAAACTGCGGGTATTTTCAGACGTTACGAGATCACTGTTCACCACACTAAATCATGGTGGATCCCGTGTAGTGGCAGTGATCTCGTGAAGGTCTGTGTGACCCCTGCCAGATGTTCACCACTGGCAGGGGTCACAGCTAACCATGGTTCTGGACCTGCAGCCGGCCGCAGGTCCAGAACTGTAGTTAGACTGGCCACGATCTGGAAAGGGGCAAAAGTAACATCGGTTACCTTGCTCCATTCCAGAACCATGTCCTGAACCACGATACGGGATCGGGCACAGCGGCCCCATTGGCCACTACGCCCGCCTGTCTCCCCGTGGGTGGGCAGCAGAGGGAGCGTGGGGGTGGGGGCTGTGTGGCCGCATGTCGTGCTGCGTACTCCCACCCCCTCCCCGATTCCCCTCCGAGATCAGGCTAAAGGACAGAGGGCCTGATCACGGACCGGAATCCAAGACGGATCCCGGTCCAGGGTTCAGCGTGGTGGGCTGAGAGGCCCGTCACATCTGAAATTACCCTGTATCTCATTTTATAATCTGTTACTTAGGCACAGAGGGTAATATGTGACCCACATTTCCAGTTATTTCCAATATATATTTGTCCTCACCTATTTGTAGATCGTAAGTTCCCTTGTCCAACAATAATTGTGCCAAATCCACTCGTGGCTTTTAAGAAGAATATTATTGGTGCAGGCGACGTCTACAATTTACAAAGGGTAACAAGTACCTATGAACATTCTTTTATACAAATTCATGGGGATTAAAGCTAAAAGGCTGTCTTGGGTTATGAACCCCACAGTTTTCATTTTCTTTTTTCCATTCTAGATGAGAACACCTACCTTTTATCTCTCTCCCAAAATACCCATGACCATCATAGACATACTTACAAAAATAAATAGAAGATAGATCAAAATAATGGCAGCAAGATTGATAGAAAAGCACATTTACTCAAAATATTTTTGATGTGTACTGTTCGTCACTGACCCTCAAAGTAACTGAATGCCTCAAACATCTACCAAGCCTTTTTCCTCTCACTTCTCCAGATACATTATGTGCCAACAAACAAAGCTCCAAAAGGAAAGAAAGACTGAAAAACTCCAAAGCTATTTGAAGATATATATTATTTATACACAGCCCAAATCTTTTATTAGACATCAGTTGTACCTGTCAGTTACTGACAATTTGCAATCAATCTTGACTACATGATTGAGGTATAAAGTCATATAAGAGTGTCCTTTGCCCCAAGGCAAAGTTGCTCATCACATATCCTTTTGACTGGTACATCCTATATCTCATGTATTATACCAGTGATTTATAATTCTGCTGTATACATTCCTGGAGCAGTTTCATTTCTGAATACTCCCAACTTTGGAGTAAACATAACAGACAACTGAACTGAAATCTACCACAAAAAAACCTTTCAGGGTTAGGAGAAAAATTAAGGTGCAGGCAATTTCGGACAAAACACGGGCATTCAAAGTATTTAAAAAACCCACATTCACACACACACATACACACACACAAAAAAACCTTTCTGGGTTAAGAAACACACATCAAACAAGCAGAGAAAAATATGGAAATTCAAAGATAAGGCACACACCTTAAGTAACATGCACTATGTAAACAGTAAAGACATTGTTCAGGGTCAGATATTGAACTTGCTTACAAGTTAGACACAAGCCACACGCAAGTTGCCTTACAATTTAATGCAAAAACCAATTCATCGGTTGAGACAAAATGTTTGTCTCAATGCATGTAGTGTAACATACGCACAAAAATAAGACAGTGCTTTCAGAAGGAAACAATAGATAATGGGTGTTTTCAAATGTGAAGATAGCCCTTATTTCCATGCTGTGACCCGTGTGGAAATGCAGGCTACCGTCATGTCAGAAATTGCCACCAGATATTAGCCCAGGCCGTTCCCTGGCTGGTGTTGGCACTCAGCCTGGGATGTGAGTTGGGGATATCTCCAATTCACAGTCCGGGCTAAGTGCCAACACCTCCAACTCACAGCCCGGGCTTAGTGCCAACACCACCCAGGGAACATCTGCCCAACCAGGCATAAAGCATGCCACAATGTTACAGCCACTTTACCTACCGTGATCTGGGAGGGGGGGGCGGGCTGGGCACTATGGCGACTGTCATTGGGTGGCATGGCCACCTGTCAGTCAGGTGGGTGGGCCGCTCCTTGCAGCACAGTGGTGGGACCAAGTGGATGCATGTCCATGCATTTCCCTGCCCCCTCCCCAGCCCAGCCACCATAACATTTTTTTGGTAGCCAGGCCGATTTTTGACTGGAGTAACTGCTCCTGCCACCACCCGGAGAAGTCTGTGGCAAAAGAAGGAGCCATCATGTTTGAAAGTACCCAGTGTCTCCCTTTCACAAGTCCCTTGGTTTATCATGTTCCTCCAACCATGTGTCCTGGTCCTCTGTAGTAACAGAAAAGTCAAAAACTCCATGGAGTTTAGCTAACAGTATTTTCCTTTGTATCTGTGGTAACTTAACACGCCAACAGGTTGACCAGGCAGGATAGCCTTATAAAGATGGGACTCTGATCTTATTTAAAGTGCATAACATAATGCAAAAATAAAAGAAACACGAACAGCTCAGTCCTGAAGCTGTTTGGTGCCTTTGCACGAATACATCTCCCATTGATGCCATTGGAGCTAGTGCCAGTATCAATTAACCAATGGCATCAAAGCTGCACCTATAAGTGGGCTCCCGAGATCATACCAAAATTTGTTAATTTTCCTTCTGAGGTTATGTTTTTTGAGCTTATTCTACCTTTCGGGAGATACTAGTAAAACCAAAACACAAACTATTGCTTTAGGTTTGCATATGCATACTACTGAGTAAGTCACACTGCTTGCTTGAAAAACCTATTTTTAAAAGACTGACAATCCAAGTACTGACTTTTGATCAAGCCAGAAATACTTGTCATCGTTGACACGTCTATATCCATGGATAGTAAATGAAATGAAATATAACTAGCAGAACAATGCACAAACCACTTAGTCCAAAGTAGCTCCATTGAAGCCCACAGCAACCAATGGCTTTTTCCTGCCCACCTGCAATAAGTTTTGGCTATCCTCAGATTGTCACAGAAGAATAAAGAAACTGATTTATTATTTTTTTTGCATCGAGTCTAGGAAATAAATGAGAAGACAACACTGCTGTGATTAAGGGAGAAACAGAGAGATCATTAAGTACCATCCATATTCTGTTTTGATTACACACACATATTCCCAGAGAAGCACCATTATGAAGATTCATCTGGATCATCAGACACTTTTTTTAGGGAGGGATATTCTGAGAAAGAAGAGAATAGACACAGCCAGGGTCACCTCCAACCGACCTATCAGGAGACGAGACAGGAAAAAACCTTAGTAGTCAATTTATCTAGTAGACCATTAAATGAGTTGGAAGTGAAAGTATTGAATAAAGGTTTATCTTTCATTTGCTCTGTTCTGAGAGCAGAAACTGGTTCACTTCCTATTGCCCATTTTGGAAGGATGGCCTTTTGTAGATTTTGGCAGAAAGTAGTAAATAATAATCAACAGTCTACTTTAACTGCACAATGCGCCAAGGAAGAGCTGGCACACTGGTGCCAGAAGCTATTCCTGGATCAAGTATTTGGATACTCAGCTAGCGAATTTGGGGTTTTCCACCATGTATTTTCAGGGGAAGCCAACTGCCCTTATTAAAAAGGAGCTTGTATTGAGGTCTAGAGATATTGCTATCCAACAGGATTTGGCCGCAATAAAACAATGGAGAGTAGTACCAGATTTCAGGACAATTAAAACCAACTTTGGCCTAGAACCTTATTTGGATCTTTTTTCTAGCGCAACCTTGAGGAGAAATATTACTCAACTCAGATTCGCTCAGATTGATACAGTAGTACTGGAAGGTCGATTTGGGGGTCTCCCATATGAACAGCGGTTATGTTCCTGCTCCCTGTGCGAAGTTGAAACAATGGAACATTTTGTTCTATATTGTCCCTATTATCGCAGGTTACGCGATACTTGGTTAACCACCCCCCTAATAGAATCTGTAACAGAAAGGGGAAAAGTTGATATACTTAAATCCTTATTGAATTTATCATCGGCCGACATGCTTGCCGCTTTAACAATTTTTATTAAATTGGCTACTAAAAGAAGACAGTTGATCTTGGCACAAATTCAAGGTTTACAGCGCTCTTTGTCTACTAACCATAAGACAGATCTTCAGGCTGGTAGTTAGAGATGACATGTTATATGTTTTTGGTCATTCTTGAATTTAATGACTTAATTAATTTTATATTATATACTTTATTGAATGTCTACCTTGTATTGGCGAATTGGTCCTTTTATATTTTATATGTTTATATGTTTATATGTCTAAGGATATTAAATGTTTTATGTTATATGTTAATTAAGATGTTACTAGGCTATGGTGAAAGCCAACGCCGTAATAAATTTATTCATTCATTCATCTTTCATTCCCACTCCTTATCACGATCCTTTTTTGTTAAGAGTCGAACTTTTTAAGTTCATTAGGAAATTAAGATTACGTGAATATTTTGAGGAACACACGTATGAATCTACTTGGCAATTTTGGGGAAAATTCTATTTTATCCTACCTGGGGATAAACTACACACAGAAGCACCCATAGGTTTGAATGAGGAATTGGACCTACCTATTTTTCTAAAAGGGCTATGTTAGTTTCACTTTATAAGGTGTTAAGAGTAGAAACCTTCCAGACATTGAAAGTCTTTTGATATTCAAAAGTTTTCTAAGTTTAAACTGTTTGGATTCCTTTAGCTCATGATCTTTGAAATTACCTTTTGCTCAATCAATCAATTATCCATTAATGCGGTATATATGTTTGTATTAATTTGATGAAGAGCATTTAAGGGTGTGTGTTCAACACACTATGAATATATATTTTTTAACTTGTTACTTATTGTTAGGGTATTTGTTAAACTTTAAATGAGTATTTTCTTAACCTGTTATTCATGAGTGAGATTTGCAGGTGTGGGATTGGTGTTAAAGCATGCATGTATTCGTCCCTTCTCCCTTGCTGCCCCCCATGCCTGGAACTCCCTCCCTGCCCACATCCACCTTGCCCCCTCCCTATGCACCTTCAAATCCCTCCTCAAAACCTACCTCTTCCTCGCCGCCTTTCCCGACACCTGTTAGAACTTTCCTTTCAATATTTACTGTCTGCTCTCCTCGCAGACACCTGCCTATCTGCAACCAAGCCAAGAACGTGCACCTGAGACTTCGCATCCGCTTGAATGTTATTTATCCCTTGTCTCTCCCTATGTCCCTTCTCCTTGTCTCCCCCCTCCGTGTCTATTAGATTGTAAGCCGTAGGCAGGGGTGTCTATCTTATTGTTCTGTAAAGCACCAGGTACATAGCTGGCGCTATATAAATGCTGCTAATAATAATAATAATAATAAACAGCACTAATTAGTCAATTGATAATTGTAAATGAGGCATTGAGTATTTAAACATGGGGAAGGCCAAGCTAGCTTTTCAGCTTTGACTTTGCCTGTGTAAGAAGAGAGGAGGTGCTCTGGGAAACCTAGTGATATGATGTAAATTTGCTTTTTTACCTTATGGTTGGGGATTTTTTTTGTAATCTAGTTGGATTTATGACAATTGATACAGTTTTAAGTTTTCTATCTATATTTAAGGATCACACTGGATCTTGAAGGGTTTCCTTAGCTGCATTTATGAATTTTTTCCTGCTGAATATCAGGAGAGTAACAAATGGAATTATTCCATATATGAACACAGCTGGAGATTATGTAAATGGGGATTGAATAATCATTAGAAAGAGATTATCTACCAGGTTTCTCAATATATTATTTGTGAACTCCCTTTGGTTTTTCTCTATTCCCTATTGGTTTTCTTCTATTTTGTTGTAGCAATGATAATATTTAAAGTGCTGAATACTGAAGATCAAGCCCTGAAGAAGACAATGGGTGAAAACAGACATGACGCTAACCACCCTTTAACCACCCTTGGTGGTCATTTATGCATGTTGCAGGGCTGTATTGGTGCTCTATGCAGCCCTGCAACATGCATAAACGACCACCAAGGATGGTTAAAGGGTGGTTAGCATCATGTCTGTATTCACCCAACATATGGGTTTTTAAAATTATTTTAAAATTGATGTTGGTTTTTAATGTATTTTATTGTATTGTTACCCGCCCCGAGATGCCGTGGGCATGAGGGGGCGGCATAGAAATGCCAATAAATAAATAAAATAATTAAATGTTGAAACGCATTGGCTTTTCTTAAATAATTTTCAACAATATTGGATAATTTAAGATTGGTTCTTTGGATATGCCTGTAACCGGTTTACTGAAACAAGGCTCATAAATATGTTTTGATAAATCGTTTTACATTTATCGTTATAGATCCTTGTTGGCTGTTGTTGACATTGTTTTGGATCTATCTTTGGGTCTCGTTGTTCATTGGTATCCTCAGATTGTCACAGAAGAATAAAGAAACTGAATTTTATTTTGCATAGAGTCTGGGAAATGATTGAGAAGACAACACTGCAGTGATTAAGGGAGAAACAGAGAGATAGTTAAGTACCATCCATATTCTGTTCTGATTACACACACATATTCCCAGAGAAGCACCAATTATGAAGATTAAATGCAAATATCCCTAGTGTTCCAGAGGGAGTAAAAATACCACAAGTTTGCAGCTTCTCCTTTCAGAATCTTTTGGACACAGAAGGAAAATAAAGTTGCAGGGATGGAAAGAAGCCGTACAACAGTTCACCAAGATGCCTTCTTCATCTGTTGCAAATATTTACATAATAAAGGGCAAGACGTTTGCTTCATGCACAGTTAGTTCCTCATCCTACAACTTCCTTTAGTTTCTGGGCACATCTCTCCCACCAACATGCACCAGTAACCACATGCTGTCAAGCTCAGTTGCATGAGTCTCTGGAGAAAGATAGCTATTAAAAATAAAAATAAGGAGCATATTTAGTTTTTTAAAACCAACCTGATCTCTGCTCATTTGCATTTTATGATTCAAGAGTAATTCCCTCCAATTTGAGAGGCCATTGGAATTCTTCAGATATGGTTTCTGGTGATCCTTCTTAGGGAATTTTGTGCAGTCAGAGATCAAACTAACACAAATGAAATATTTAAACTTGCTTCTACCTCCAAAGCGGATCACGATCACTGCAATACTTTAAAACTTTGATTAAAAAGTAATGTGCAATTGTAAAGGTTAATCTTTCCTGTGTTGCTCCTGCTTCTCTCCAGTTTTTCAGCCCTTTAAAGTTAAATATAGTAAACTAGTTTGCAGGGCAAAGAATTCTCCCCAGGACACTAACATTTTACTCTTTAATAGGGTCAGAGAAAGGAAGAGGTGCCACACTGCCCTTAGACTACCCAAGTCTTGCCAGGGGATGTCATTCCTTGCCCACTTGGGGAGAGGAACCAAGCTGTGGGCCACCCAAACCTAAACAACTAGCCCCTCTCCCCACACCTTCTGTGAGATGTCTCCTGCTATTGCTCACTCCATTTCCGTTCTGATTATGGATTTTGCCTCCTTTTAGGCACTGGACCTCCCTGGAGTTGCAACGGTAAGCCTGAGTTCACCCAGCATATTCCAATCCTGAGCTTAAATGCACCCTCCATCACTAATATTCTCCACACACACACCCCCTGGCATGCCTTAGGCAGCACTGGGGGGAGAGAGGGGAGCTTTGTCCTGCCCCCATTAAAAGGAAAAAAGATTGGGATTCTTTGGACAATTTATTTATTTATTTTACAATTTTTCTACCCTGCCCCCTCCTGCGTGCAAAGCAGCTCGGGGCAGCTTACAAAATGCATGAATAAAAACACAACAATAAAAAAAACCCACATAAAATATTACTAAAAACATTAAAATGATAAAAAGAACTAAAGAGAAAAGAACTAAAAAGGGCAGACTATATTGGCTGACCTTGTTCTGGCTGGGTACTCCATGCAGCATCAGCCACAAGGAGGGGCAGTGTAGCCATTATTTTTTATGCCTGGTCTGTGAGGAGATTTCCTGTGCAACCTGTTGTGGATGTGGAGGCTCTCCATTTGGTGCTGGATTTGACCGGAGACAGAGTGGGGATACTGCTGCTATACCAGTCACCCACCTATAAAGCCGCCTCCCTGCCCGCACTGACCGAGCTGGTGTCGGAGGTGGTCCTGCGGTCCCCCAGGGTGATAGTTCTGGGGGACTTCAATATTCATGTCGATGCCAGCCTTGGAGGGGCAGAGCGTGAGTTCATGGCTGCCATGGCAACGATGGGCCTGTCTCAGAGATTAGTGGGCCCCACACATATTGGAGAACATACCCTAGATATGATATTTTGCACAGGCCTTGAGGCAGGGGATCCATTAGTGGGGGAGATGTTAACAGTGCCTTTGTCATGGATGGATCATTATCTCCTCCAGGCAGGTATCCTGGTGTATGTCGGCCCCTAGGCAGGTGCGGAACCAGTTAGGTTGGTTCACCCCTGAAGGCTTATGGAACCAGAAAGTTTCCAAATAGCTCTAGGGGATGTTTCTTTGACCTCAGTGGCTGCTCACTCGACGGCCTCGTGTCTATGTGGAATTCTGTGCTGACCGAGGCCATCGACCGTGTGGCCCCCAGGCGTCCGCTCTCGAAGCGCCGACAATGCAGTTCCCCGTGGTACACGGAGGAGCTGCGGCAGATGAAGCATGAAGGACGGCGGTTAGAGCGACAGTGGTGTCACTCACGTGCTGAAGTTGACCGATTGCGGCACAGAGTCTGGTTACGTACCTATGTCATTGAGGTACGGACAGCAAAAAAGGTTTTCTTTGCTTCCCTCATTGCATCCACTAAGTCCCGCCCGACTGAGTTGTTCTGGGTGGTGAGGGGGCTGGTAAGTCTGGCCTCCCTCCGCCTGGACTTAGAATCATCAAATGCTCACTGTGATTTGTTTTTGGACTTCTTTGCGGATAAAATCATTCAAACTCACCACAGTTTTGATGCAACTTTTTTTAGCAGAGGACGGATCAGAGGCAGTAGAAGTCCCGTCCTGTCTTGCTTTGTGGGATGAGTTTCAGGCTGTGTTGCCCTCGGATGCGGGGGATGCTCTTGGGACTGTGTGAGCCACCTATTGTGAGTTAGATCCATGCCCGTCCTGGCTAGCTAAGGCTAGCCAGGAGACACTGGGGCCATTGCTGGTGGGGATAGTCAACGCCTCCCTTAGGGAGGGTAGGGTGCCGGATTATCTCAAGGAGGCAGTAGTGCAGCCCCTTCTCAAGAAGATATCTTTGGGCATTGACGCCCTGGCCAGCTATCAGCCAGTCTTTAACCTTCCCTTTTTAAGGGAAGGTTATTGAACAGGTGGTGGCTCGGCAGCTTCAGGGGCATTTGGGCCGGGTAAATTTTCTTGATCCGTCACAGTCGGACTTCCATCCGAGTTATGGCACGGAGACTGCGCTTATGGCCTTGGTCGACGACCTCTCCTGTGAGTTGGACTGGGATTGCTTGACCCTGTTGATCCTGTTAGATCTCTTGGCTGCATTTGATACCGTTGATCATGAGTTGTTGGTGACTCGGCTATGGGACTGGGCAGGGATTAGCGGGACTGTTCTTGAATGGTTCTGCTCTTTCCTGATGGGAGAACCCAGCGTGTGGTCCTGGGGGAGTTTTCATCTTCCCCCTGGGGCCTCACATGTGGGGTTCAGCAGGGTTCCATCTTGTCCCCTCTCTTCTCCAATGTGTACATGCAGCCTTCTGGGGGAAGTTTGAGGTGAGGTGTCATCAATATGCTGATGACACCCAGCTATATCTCTCATTTTCATCTGACTGAGGCCCGACAGTTTCGGTGCTTACCCGGTGTCTGTCAGCTGTGGGGGATTGGATGAGGGTGAGCCACTTGAAACTAAATCCTGACAAGACGGAGGTGATGGTTGTGGGGAGGGCCGGGGGGGTAGTGACCCCCATCATCGATGAGATCCATCGTCCCCTGGTTTTGCAGGTCCAGAGTGTGGGGGTGCTCCTGGATCTGCAGCTTCGCCTGGATGCTCAGGTGGAGGCTGTGGCAAAGGGGCATTTTGCCAGTTACATCTAGTGTGTCGGCTTAGGCTTATGTCTCAGACTCGGATCTGGCCACAATTGTCCATGCTTTTACTACCTTGAGACTGGATTACTGCAATGCACTCTACGTGAGGCTACCCCTGGTGCTGATTCAGAAGCTGAAGCTGAAGCTGATGCAGAATGCGGTGACCCATCTCTTGACGGGGATGCGCCAACGCGAGCACATTACACCAGTGCTCCGTTCTCTGCACTGGTTGCTGATAGTCTTCCAGGCCCAATTCAAGGTGTTGGTGTTAAATGGCCTGGGCCCCACCTACCTGTGGGACCGCCTCACTCTCCAGGTCCTGGATCGTGAGGTCCCAGGGAGATGAAGTACATTCCCCAAGAACCACATGTTGAGTTCTCGCGGCCAGGAATGAACGGAACCATTCAAGAACAATTCCGCCCACCCCGGTCCAGTTCCGCAGTCAAGCCACCAATATCTCATGGTCAACGGTATCAAACGCAGCTGACAGATCTAACAGAATTAAAATAGAAGATGTGCCCCAGTCTAATTCATGGCGCAGGTTTCAGTCTCTGTGCTAAACCCAGAGCGAAAACCAGACTGTGAAGGATCAAGAAAACTGACCCGATCTAGATGCTCCTGAAGCTGCCGAGCCACCACCCATTCAATAACCTTCCCTAAAAAGGGAAGGTTAGAGACTGGCCGATAGCTGGCTGGGAGTCAATGTCAAGAGATGGTTTCTTGAGCAGGAGCCGCACCACCACCTCTTTGAGGCAGCTTGGCACCCTGCCCTCCCTAAGGGAGGCATTGACAACCCACACCAGCAATGGCCCTAATGTCTCCCAGCAGGCCTTGACCAGCCAGGACGGGCATGGATCTAATTCACAACAGGTGGCCCTTACAGTCCCAAGGACATCTGCCGCATCAGCGAGTGACACACGCAGAAATTGATCCCATGAAATCGGACAAGGCGGGTCCTCCACCCCCTCAGGTTCACCTATTGTTATAAGTACAGTATCGAAGTCGCAATGAATCTGAGCAATTTTATCCACAAAAAAGTCAACAAACACGTCACAGCGGGCAATGGAAGATTCCAGTTCCAGGCGGAGAGAGGTCAGAATGCCCAGCCACTGCACCACCCTGAAAAGCTCCTCTGGATGTGACTTTGCAGATGCTATGAGGGCAGCAAAGAAGGAGTTCTTTGCTGCCCGCACCGCCACAGCAAAAGCTTTTAAACTAGCTTTATGTTGCAATTAGTCAGCTTCAGCACAAGTCTGGCGTCACCGTTGCTCCAACTGCCATCCTTCCCACTTCATCCAGCACAGGTCCTCTGTAAACCAAGGGAACCTGCGTCGTCGGCATTCCAGAAGCAGACTCCTGGGAGCTGTTCGGTCAGTAGCCTCAGGCAACAAGTTGTTCCAGAAGACAATGAGGTCATCAAGTGAACGGTCATCAAGATCAGGAAGAAATTCCCCATGGGCATTCCAGAACCTCTCTGGACACCTGGACTGGTCCTACACTTCTCTGGGGACAGACATGTGCTAGCAGATCAGTCTGGAGGAGATAATAACAAGGGTGTAGTTGATACATCCCCCACCACCGGATCCCCCACCTCAAGGCCAGTGCAGAACATTAGGTCAAGTGTATGTCCTCCATCATGAGTCAAAACCACATCCCTCTGAGACAGTCCCATGGTTGTCATGGCGGCCATGAACTCACACTCTGCTCCCCCAAGGTCGGTGTCAGTGTGGATGTTGAAATCCCCCAGGACTAAGGTCCTTGGAGACTGCAAAACCACCTCTGACACCAACTCAGCTAGGAAGTGTAGGGATGCTGCCATACAGGTAGGTATATGAGCAGCAGCCCCAATCTGTCTCCAGTCAAATCCATCACCAAATGGATCCCTTCCATGCCCAAAATAGTCTGCACCAGATACCTCCTCACAAACCAGGTGTCCTTAAAAATAATGGCTACACCACCTCGCCGCCCCTCTGGTCTAGGCCGGTGCTGTACAGAGTACCCGGCTGGGACGAGGTCAGCCAAAATTGGTCCCGACTCAGTGTCCAGCCAGGTCTCTGTAATACACACGAGGTCGGCTGACTGATCCACGATCAACTCCCAGATCGTTGTAGATTTACTACCAACCGACCTCGCATCCATCATCATCAGTCCTGGACCAGCCGCGCCCCCCCCCCCCCATCTCAATCACTGCATTACCTGTCTGGGGGCCTGTGAGGTGGCAGGCCAGAGTGCAGGGCCTGTGTTGCAATAAGTAAGCATTGCCAGGGCAATGAAGTTTAGGTGTGAAAGATAATCTCACATAGCGAGACCTCTCCAGTGCCATATTGTGCCCTCTGGAGCCAACCACACTGCAGTCTGGCACGCTGAGCCCAGGGAAGCATGCAATTTGCCAGCCAACCAAATTGCTACCCTGTGGGCATATGCTGATCACCCCTTTAAGGAGGTCGGGAAGGAATTTTTTCTGTTGGCTTCCTTTTGGCTTTGGTGGCCATTAGCTCACAGTGTGTTCTAAACTGACTGGCAATTGATTGGATTGATATTGTAGGCATGGGTTGGGGTGCCAAGCCTAATTGTTGCAACTCTTTCAGGGGGGTCCAGTTGGTTGTTATAAGTTTAATAGTTAAACAATTTGCAAAGACATCTCCTGAAGAGATGGAGATTTGGTGGCTGAATCAAGAGCAAGGGAAGTCAGGTTCCAGTCAACAGCCAAGGGATGGGATGGTTGAGCACTGCACTCGACAACAGAGGCGGTCTCATGTGGGCTATGGCCTCCTTACCTGCTTCAAGGTCACAAGTGAACACAGTGATGACTCCCAATCCCAGTCAGACGACTTCAGGCGGAGTGAACTAAGTTATGAATTCTAGGCAAAATGTTGGCACCTAAGAGGACATCAGACCACCCTTAGTTGTTGTTGTTAAGCTTGCATTAATGGACCCAGGATTAGTGAAGTTCCCCTCCCCAGATAACCTGAATAATTTAATTTGAATAAAGAGTACGGCCTTTAAATTCCAAATAAGTGTCCTTCTCTTCTTTCAGGGTGCGGTGACAAATTAGTAATTAAGGATGAAGGTGCTGTAGGGAATGCAATAAAACCTGGGCAATTATTGGCAATTATGAGTTGTTGGTGACTCGGTTGTGGGACTGTGCCGGAGTGGGCAGGACTGTCCTTGAACGGTGCTGCTCCTTCCTGGCTGGAAGAACTCAACGTGTGGTGCTGGGTGATTGTTTATCTTCTCCCCAGGACCTCACGTGTGGAGTCCCACAAGGTTTCATCTTATCCCCTCTCTTGTTAAATGTGTATATGCAGCCTTTGGGAGAGGTCATCAGAGGGTTTAGTGTAAGGTGTCATCAATGCCTCCCTCATCCATGCCTTCGTCACCTCGCGGCTCGACTACTGCAACGCGCTCTACGTGGGGCTTCCCTTGTTCTTGGCCCGGAGGCTGCAGCTGGTGCAGAATGCGGCGGCTCGTCTTCTTACGGGGACGGGCCGTCGGGAGCACATTACACCGGTGCTCCGAGCGCTGCACTGGCTGCCTATAGTGTGCCGGGCCAAGTTCAAGGTCCTAGTTATGATCTATAAAGCCCTATACGGCCTTGGCCCCTCTTACCTTAGGGACCGCCTCGCCTTTCGCGCCCCGGAACGGCTCCTGCGGTCCGCCGGGGGTGCCCTCTTGGAGGTCCCCCGCATGAAGCGGGGGACCACGATGAAGCGGGCATTCTCGGTGGTGGGGCCGCGGCTGTGGAACTCCCTTCCGGAGGAAGCTCGCCTGGCCCCAAGCCTTTTAACATTTCGGCGGAACTGTAAGACCTGGCTGTTTGCCCAGGCCTTTGGGAGGGAGGGGGGGGGGGGGAGTTTTTAATCCCCCGCCCGTTTATTTATTTATTACTGTCTTTTATACCCTGTTTTATTGAGAGATTTTATATTTATATTTTAAAATTGTTTTAATTGTTTTATGACTGTTGTTAGCCGCCCCGAGCTGCGTTGCAGGATGGGGCGGGATAAAAATCTACAAAATAAATAAAAATAAATAAATACGCCGATGACACCCAACTATACCTCTTTTTCATCAGACCCAGTCTCGGTGATCACCCGGTGTTTGTCAGCTGTCAGGGACTGGATGAGGGCGAGCTGCCTGAAGTTGAATCCCGACAAGATGGAGGTGATGGTTGTGGGAAAAGCCGAGGAAGTGATGGCCCCCATCATTGATGGGGTCCGTCACCTCCCTTGGTATCTCAGGTCCATAGTCTGGGGCTCCTCCTAGACCCGTGGCTCCGTCTGGATGTCCAGGTGGCAGCTGTGGTGAATGGTGCATTTCGCCAATTACATCTGGTGTGACGGCTTAAGCCATATGTCTTGGACACGGACCTTGCCATGATCATTCATGCTTTTATTACCTCAAAACTAGACGACTATAAAGCGGTCTACATGGGGATAGGCTTCCCCTAGTGATGGTCCGAAGACTGCAGCTGGTGCAGAATGCGGCGGTTCATCTCCTTAGTGGGATGAGTTGCTGCGAGCACATTACTCGGGTGCTCGCGTTCTCTGCACTGGCTGCCAATAGTCTTCTGGGTCCAATTCAAGGTGTTGGTTCTGACCTTTAAAGCCCTGAATTTCCTGGGCCCCACTTATCTGCAGGACCGCCTCACACCCCGGGTCCTGGATCAGCCTCTGCGGTCAGCCAGAGGTACCCTCCTTAAGGTTCCCCAGGTATCCTGGGTGTTGACTATGAGAAGGGCATTTTCAGTGGCTGCACCGTGGCTGTGGAACTCTCGCCAGTTGGAGGTTGGCCTGGCCTCAGACCTCCCCTCTTTCCACAGACAGAGTAAGATCTGGCTGTTCCGCTGCACTTTTGATGAGGGAGACAGGTGATGGGTGGGGGGTTGCGTGGGTTATTTTAATGTTTTATATTTGGGGATTTTATGTTTTTATGATGTTGTTAGCCGTCCCGAGATGCGTAAGCAGGAGGGGGTGGCATAAATAAATAAATAAATAAATGACGAATTGCATGCCTTCAGGAAAAATTCCTTCCCCAACCCCTATCAGGTGGTGACCACTCCAGCGTAGCCTCCACTGCCAGTTCAAGAGTGGGGAAGGGTGCCATCTGCCTCCACTCACTGGTGCATACCACAATGTGGGCACCCAGGAAGTGGACAAATTATAAAGGGTGCCTGAAATCTTGCAGCTCAAGATCACCCTTCATGCCAGAAAGGAGGGTGGTTGGGTTTAACAGTCTAACTAGCTCGGATTCCCAAATGTCCCCTTGCCCAGTCCACCCCTTTCACACAGTGTCTCCCTTGCAGCCTCCCTCTTACGGAGCGCACTAATCACCCCCCCTCAATCCCCAACCCACACAGTCTATGGGGGCGGGGGGGAGCAGCCTGTATATCTTCATAGCTATAGCTATGGCATCTGAAAATGCCATCCTAAAAATATTGCCCATACATGGACAGCTAGTTTGAGAATAGACAGACAAGCAATATGGACCCAGAATCAATCAAAGCAACACCACCTTTCAGACTACGGTGCCCTGGAACTCATGCCTTCTGGCACTGCAGTAGTTCCCAAACTTTTATTGTGCACCATTTCACAACAGTGTGGTGCACAATAGAACAAACAGTATTGCCAATGTAAACAAAGTCCCAAATATCAAACAAAGTAACAGACATACAGAAATGAATGTACCTAATAAATGAAGTAACCAGTAGGGATGGGCGAACAGAACCGAGTTTGGAAATTCGGTTCGGTTCAGAAATTCGGTTCGGTCGACCGAACTATTCGAGTTCGGTTCGAACTCCAAACTTCCGAACAAAGTTCGGAAATTCAAACTCCATTGAACTAAATGGAATATTATCTTTTAGGGATGGGCGAAGAAAGCCGAGTTTGGAAATTTGGTTCTTTCGGTTCGAAAATCGAGTTCAGTTCGGAAGTTCGGTTCGGTCAACGAAATTGGTCGAGTTTGGTCCGAACTTCCGAACCGCGTTTGCCCATTCCTAGTAACCAGTTACTGAAACAAAATACCCAAATAAGCTAACCTAAGAGTATTGCATTACTAGCAAAGTTTTATTCAGATATACATTTGTTTGAATGAATATACAAATAATCTTTGTGAATACAAAATGGCATAGGGTCAAGAACAGAATCATCAGGCATATTGATAAACATGACATGATGGAGAAAAGCCAACACCAGGGACCCATGTTTAGACCACTGTGCCTAAAAAGGGGCAAAATCCATAACCATAGCAGAAATCGAGGTTCCTGGCCAAGAAGCGTTTTGCAAAGAGAGTTTAATCTATTGGGAGTTTTTGAGGGTGTCAACAAGCATTTGGATAAGAATGATCCAGTCAATATAGTGTAACTATCTGGATTTTCAGAAAGTATCTGACAAGGTCCCTCATGAAAGATCCTTCAAAAAACTAAGTAGTCATGAGATAAGAAGAGGAGTAACTTTAAAGAACAGGCAACAAAGGGTAGTCAAGGTCTCTCTCAGCCTCAGTTTCCCAACTGTAAAATGGAAATAATAGTAACCTACCTCACAAGATTGTTGTGAGGGTGAACTAGATCAGGACTGAAAAGCACTTTGACCACCAAGTGCTAAACAAATTATTATTAGTAATAATAATAATAATAAGAGGGTAGGTCTAACTGGTCTGTTTTCACACTGGAGAGAAGCAAACAGTGGGATGCCCCAGGGGTCTGTACAGTTAACTGAAAACATCAGCTTGGTGTGCTGCAGTGGCTATAAAGGCAAACAAAATGTTAGGAAGTACTTGGAAATGGATAGCAAATAAAGCAGAAAATACCATAACGTTGCCATATTAATCTATGGTGCAACCACACCAAGAACGGTAACAAAAATTATTGAAGGTACGAAGCAGCTTCCAGATGAGAAGAGGTTCAATAGGTTAGGACTCCTCAGCCTGGAGAGATGACAACAGAGTACACAGACCATTTTGTGCGTTGTATCATATCCCCACCACATGGGCCAACCAGCCATTATTCTTGATGTAACCAAGCCAAGCATGTGCACCTGGGACCTCGCATCCTCGTGAATGTTCACTCCTTGTCTCTCCCTCTGTTCCCCTTCCTTTGTTTCCCTCCCCGGCCCCCGTCTCTCAGATTGTAAGCCCTAGGGCAGGGACCGTGTCTATTCAATTACTTTGTAAAGCACCATGTACACTGCTGGTGCTATATAAATGCTTGTTAATAATAACAACAACAACAACAACAACATCTTGAATGGCAGGTGGAACAAGTAAATAGGGAGCCATTATTTACCCTCTCTAAAAATACTAGGAGACACTCTATTTAACTGGCAGCAGATTTGAAACAAATAAAAGGAAGTACTTTTTTGTTCAGCATAAAATTAACTTGTGGAACTTCTTGCCAAATGAGAATAACGTACCATAGGGTTTTAAAAAGGACTGGATAAGTTCTTAGAGGAGAGGTCCATAAATGGCTAATAAGTCAAGTGGAATGGATCACTCCATTTTGATCTGTTGTGTACTTTCTCTGAAGCAACCGAACACGGCCACTGTCAGAGACAGGATGCTGGGCCAGATGGACCACTGATCTGACCCAATATGGCACTTCTTACATTCTTACTCATTTCAGCTCCAACACAAACCTAAATGCTGTTAGAACCAATTGCTGTTATGTGTTAGAGAATCAAGTGCTGAAGCCTACACATGGCATCACAAGAGGAGAGGCTAGAGAGAGAGAGCACTACAGAGCAGGGAAGCAGAACAAAAATTTGAGGACAACCAAATGAGAAAGGAAAGGATCAGATGAGGCTAAAGAGATGCAAATTGAGTAAATTATGAGGGAACAAACTGACAGCAACCTGGGAGGAGTGCAGGCCACTTATCTCTGCACTGATATGACCATTATCTTGTGCACATGCACACAAACCTCCTGCAAAATATTACGTTGTTGGAGCAGACATGTTGGGAAACAGCAAGTCCACTCTCATTCAACACCTCCGAAGCAGAGCTCAGAAAAGCATTTCAAACCAAGAGGACTGACAAGGAAAAGTTGCAATTACTGGGTAAGAGCAGCCACTTGCGCATGAGACAGAAGGGGAGGAACCTCGGTGAGCCAAAATCAAGTTAGGGGGAATCACGTGAAGCTCTGCTCATGTGCACGGAGTTTTAAGCAACATTAGCCCATTTCTGCCAGGATTTCACTCACAGATTACAGGGCTCAAAATCCAGCCCTGTAACCTGTGATTTGGATCCCTGTAATCCATGAGTGAAATCACAGCAAAAATGGGCTAATGTCATTTAAAACCCCTCACACACGAGCAGAGCTTCGCATGATGCCTCCTGTCGTGATTTTGGCTCATAGAAGTTCTCCCCTTCCTGTCTCATGTGCAAGCAGCCGAAGAGAGGCCAGAGTTATAACCAGGGTTATAAGATGTGAAGTTTCAGGACAGGGTTTTGGGTATGTGCATGAGTTAATTTATAATCCTGATGCATAAATACAGTAAGGTAAAGAACTGGAGACAATGGGCTAGATCCCTGGGCACAGTTGAGCTTTGCTTGGTGCAAGATATGGGGCATAGAGAAGACTTAAAGTTACCTTAGTTCCCACGGTGCAGGTCCCCAGTGTAATGTATAACAAAACCCACCCGGAGAATCGGCAATTGCCCTCTAACAGTAGCTGTCCAACTCCAAGCTGTGGCCATGTCAGGTAGGGCAAATTCTGAACCAGAAGTAGGGTCAGACCAGGATTGGGGCAAGATCAGGTAGAGTCCAGAGCAGATATGGGTCAGGGCAGAATAGAGCACGACGGGGGCAGCGCCTGATGGATCAGGGCAAGGCAGCCTGGAATAGAAAGTGACCATTGTTGTATCTACCTTGCTGAGGCTGCTGTGTAGCATTTATACTGCATGGGCAGCTAATCAGGAAACTAGGAGGTATGGCAAGACAGGAATCAAAGACCTGACAGATGGCTGAAGGGGGGTTGGCTGGCCGGTACAGAGGAGCCCCTTCAGGGGACAGCTAGGCATAATGAGTCAGTGTCACCATAGGGCTGACTACCTCTCCAGGACCTCCATGGGCACTGGGCTGGCTCAAGGCCCATGTTCTAACAGGCTAGGATCTAGCACAATGTGTTTGTCTCTTAACTGCACCAAATAATTCTCATCCTTTACTAAGTGGATAAAACAACTATTTTACTTAGGAATGTGTCCCTTGCATATCAACATGAAGAGACATTCAAAGGTTGGATTAGATATGCAACAGTGCTAGAAATCTATGATTCTTGAGCTGGGTTCTGTGTTTCTGGATTTGGTCCTGACTGAGCAGTAGATTTTGAAAGGCACAAATGGCACATATAGGTCCCCCCCACCTTACCCTATTCATTTCTAATTATAAGCAGGTGCTTTTCAAAATCTTCCCTTCAGTCATGGCCAAATACAGGGACCAAGAACCCCTAAGAATCTCATACTCTTGTAGATCTATTAGGCCAGAAGACTTTGAGAATTGCAAAGGGATGGAAATCTGTGAGTTTTTCTTACTAAACAAAATGTTTTAAAGGAATAAGGGCCCTTGGCACGCCAGTAATGGCAGCCATGGGGGCTTTGTTGCACTCCCCTGAGGGAATGGGGTAAGGCGGGAAAATGGCTGTACCCTCGCTGCTGCAGCCCGCTCCAGCAGGGAGCGTTGTAGGGGGAGGCAGCCAGAACAAGGTTGGGGAAGCGTGTCCTGGCCGGCGTTCCCCCAGCAACCGGGGATGCTCCAATGGGAGATGAGCGTTGGCTTTCAGGCCCCGCCCTGTTGAGGGGCGGGGTTCTTTCACCCGGCGTGCCTCGCCTCAGACCGCATTCACGGCTGTGAGCTTACGGGAGCAAGCCGCTCCTTGTGGCCTCTCCCGTCAGCACGCGGCCTACCGCGCGTGACAGCGGCGTGATGGGAAAGGCCAGGCCAAAGACCAGGAAGGGTCAGAAGCCTGAAGCAAGAGAAGGGGGGGCAGACACCAGCTGTTGAAGAGCTGGCCAGGACTTGGAGCCTCCATGCTGGGGCCCAGCATGGCGGGCGCTGCATCGGCTGTGTTGGGAGCCCTCCAGGACAGGCTAGCTGGCTGCGAGGCCCTAATGGGCTGCATGGCTGTGGCATGTGGGCATGCCCCCCTTCCACTTCACGCCCAGCAGGGTCTAGGTGAGTCCCACACGGCGGCACGGCCGGACCCAGTCGAGCTGCCCTGGGCACTCGGGGTGGCACGGAATGGTCACAGGAGGAGTTATACCTCCCATCCAGACAGGAGTCTTGCAGGACCCAATCATAATGGGTTTCCCCCAGGAGGGCTGCACCATAGGGTACCCAAGTCCACCGCTGGGGGCCCCCCATCACAGGCACCTGAGCTGAGGGGGGGGAAGGGTAATGATTCCCCCGAGTAGATATAAAACAGCGGGGGAGGGGGTTGTGCTGACTGCGTCCCAGGCAACCGACCCGACCCACCCACCCCCAACCTAGAAGAGCAAGGGCCCAGTCCAGGAAACCAAGTGCCGGGCTATGAAGGTATGGGGAATCCGAGAGCGGGTGGGGCTTATCCAAACCTCGCCGCATACAGCTGTGGGACTGTCGATGGTGGGCATAATGGGGTGGACCATGGGAGGGAATGGCCAGAGTCAGCTGCCATATTACACCAACCCTTGGTGTGCAGGAACAGCTATGGTTCCCATATCAGCGCCCTCCTTCATGGGTCCTAATTGGCCCACGGTGGGGACTACTGAGACACCCCGCCTATGGTGGAACGGGGCATGGGTACCCACCCTGGATCAACATGGCCCGCCCCCTGCAGCAATCAGGGGCCACTTCGCATATGGGCCTCAGGCTGCCCAGGTATGGTCCCTGTAACAGAATGCCCCTCCAACCGGAGCTCCAAGGCCTCCGGTCCCATTGGACGGGGGGTACGCAGATGTTTCGGCCCCCATTGGGGCCCAACTCTTACAGCCCACTAGGGAGAAGATATGGAAGGGGGAATACTTGGATATCGTCACCCTTTTATTTACTGACCCCATACCAGACCCGAACGATAAAGGGGACAGTAAGGAGAAGGAGTGCTTTAAGCACCTCAAAGTCGACCGAAATTGGGCAAACTGGACGTTGGCCTATTCCATTTACCAGGGCGTGATGGTTCAAGTGTACCCAGAATGAGTCTATGTGCTCATGAGATATGCGGACATCGTCTGTCATGCCTATGATATGGGCCCCTCTGGGGCCTGGCTCAGGTACGATGAGGCATTCCGCCACAGGGCTTCATATACCCCGGGGCTGCGTTGGGACACACACACCCCACATTTATGGTTGGACTCCATGAATGACGTGGCCAACGCTGTGAGAAAAGACAGTGGCTATGTTCTGACCCAGGGGGATGTGTGTGGTGTGGCACCTTCCAATGACCCCTTTCAGAGCGAGGCCCGGAAGGCCCAAACACCCGGAGGGAGCCTTTTCTGGCAGGTGTGTGGGCGCATGGGCTGTAGATTCCGGCACACATGACCCATATGCGGGGGAAACCAAGCCACGGCAGCATGCACCAAGGAGCGGCAAGCTTGGGGGAAGGGAAGATACGGGCAGGGACCCCCCGGAAAAGGGGGTCAAGGTACCCCTTTGGGTGGGGGCGTCGGAAAGGGCCCCAACCCCAGTCAAGGTTGATCAGCTGGCGCAGACCCTGGCAGCCCACCCAGACAGAAGTGAGGTGTTATATATAGTTGACGGTTTTCGTCACAGTTTTAGGATTCCAGCGGGGAGGTACAACAAGGAAAAGTCGCTCCTAACCTCAAATCGGTAACAGGATTAGAATACATGGTGCAAGCCGAGCTGAACAAGGAGATCAGCAAAGGGAGAGTGGCCGGCCCTTTCCTATCACCACCATTGCCGAACATGATCATCTCCCCTTTAGGGGTGGTCCCCCAAAAAGCCCATGGTGAATTCTGGCTAATACACCACTTATCCTACCCCCAAGGAAGATCAGTCAATGACACCATGCCCAGGGAACTCACATCAGTGCAGTACGTGCTATTCGACACCACAGTCCAGCTACTGAGGTCAGCGGGCCCACGCGTGCTTTTGGCCAAGTGCGATATTAAATCGGCTTTTCGTCTGCTGCCAGTCCACCCAGACAGTTTTCGCCTACTTGGTTTTCATTTTCAGGGCCGTTTCTTTTTAGACCGGGCGATGCCCATGGGCTGCTCCACTTCATGCTCTGCGTTTGAGCGGTTCAGCTCTATGGTAAAGCGGGTGGTCCACCAGCGGGTCCAGAGGGGTGAAATCACAAAATAGCTTGATGATTTCCTCCTCATCGGCAAGGCAGGGACTCGTGACTGTGTTGTGCTGATGGAGACTTTCCAAAAAGTGGCAGAGAAGTTAGGTATCCCCCCTAGCCCCAGAAAAGACAGAGGGACCCTGCGACGACACTTACATACCTTGGTATCGAACTGGAGACAGTTAGGTGTATCTCACACCTTCTGGCAGATAATTTAGAAGGGTTAAGAGCCAAAGTGGAAGCCTGATGCTCTGCGGTAAAGGTGACAGTCAGGGAGCTCCAATCCCTGGTTGGAAGCCTTAAACTTCGCCTGCAGGGTGGTATCCCCGGGACGACCCTTTTTGTCCCGCCTATACGGGAAACTTAAGGGTAACCCCCAGCCTCATCACCACATACGGGTGACCAAGGAGATGAAGGATGACCTTCAGACCTGGGCGGCGTTCCTATCAGAATTCAACGGGATCAGTTTTTGGAGGGAAGATCTGAAGTTAGAAGCTGAGTTACAAGTGCATTCCGACGCAGCCTGGGGGCATAAGCTTTGGAGTTGTACTTTAGGGGTAGATGGTGTGCTGCCCCATGGCCCAGGGAGTGGACAGAACAAGGGATAAACTGGGACTTGATGTTCTTGGAATTTTTCCCAATTGTGCTGGCCGTACACCTATGGGAAGCCTATTTTGCAGATCATTCCGTCTTTTTCTGGTGCGATACATGGCGGTGGTGCATGTAAATAACTCCATGTCATCTAGGTCCCACAGGGTCATGGGGCTGGTGAGGGCATTCATCCTAACGTGCTTGTGACACAACATTATGTTTGTTGCCAGACACATGCCGGGCACGAGCAATGGCATAGCCGATGCCCTTTCTCATTCCCAGATGCAGCGCTTTCACTCCTTGGTGCCAGGAGCCAGTCCGACACTGAAGCCTCTGCCGCCAGCAGTGTGGATCCTTGGATCCTAGAAGTATTCAATGTCATACAGGGATCCCTGGCTGTACGAACCCAGGCAGCTTACAAATGGGCCTTTAGGGAATTTCAGCAATTTCGGTCATGTAAGGGTCGGTCGGTATATTTTCCAATTCCGGAGGCACAAATGATCCAGTTTTCCCTGTCCTTAAGGAAAAGGGGGGCAGTGGTAGGGACCATCACAAGTAAGCTGTCAGCCCTTAGTTTCATGAGTCGCCTGGCTGGCCACCTTCCTCCTTTTTCGCCCAGAGAATGCTAGAAGGATGGTCCTGTGAGGGGCCCAGACAACTAGACAGCCATGCCCCCATTACCCCCCACCTTCTTGTAAGGATTTGTAGCGTCCTCCCCCACATATTCAGGGACCAGTACGAGGCCGCACTTTTTGAAGCGGCATTTAAAATCACCTTTTTGGGGGCTTTCAGAGTTAGTGAGATTGTGATGGAGTCAGCCCATGACAGTACGAATAGGGCACTGACTGTTGGGGACATACAAATAGGGCACCATACCCTTCTGATTCAGTTGCGATGGGCAAAGATGGATCAGAAGGGCAAAGGACAGATTATTTCTCTCAGTAGGGGAGGTGCCAGCGAGCTGTGCCCAGTACTAGCCCTTGAAGGGTACCTGGGTACTCGGCCAATGACTGCAGGCCCTTTGTTTTGCCATGCGTCCAGTTCCCCCCTAACCAGGTATCAATTCACTGCCATTCTGCAGAGTGCTCTGGCTATCTTGGCCTCCTTTTAAGGGAATATGGGTCTCACTCGTTCAAGATAGGGGCGGTGAGCTCCGCGGTAGCAGTGGGTTTGCCAGAACAAGATATCAGGGTGATAGGACGGTGGAGATCCAGGGCCTACAAGCCTTACCAGGTATAAGAAATTGATAAGGGAGAAGAAAAAGTTCTTTCAGCGTAGAGCATGGATGGAATTGGTCATTGCTTTTAAATTGTGCGACCTTGTATCTTTTGGGGCATTGGTCAATGTGGGATTTAGATCCACTCCCCCTCTGGCAAGTTTAGCAGCAAGTGGGTGGCTATCTCATTTTGGGAGAATTTTCTCACAGATTCCTGATGTATATGTTATCTCACAGGATGTCTTGAGAGAGGGTGTACAATGGCCCCCCGTTGATGATGAAGCAATTAGGATGTTACTCAGTGCAGCTCGCAGACAGAGAGCTCCTGGGATAGATGGCATCCCAGTCGAGATGTTTGTGCACAGTCTCGACTTGTGGCTACCGATCATCATCCATTTGTTTAATTTGATCAATGGTTGCAGTGTTTTCCCAGCTGGGTGGAATATAAGTGTGGTGGTCCCTATTTATAAAAAGGGGGATAAGGAACTCCCCCAGAATTACCGGCCAATTAGCCTGATTAACATGATTGCTAAACTCTATGCCAGATACTTGCTTGTCAAATTGGAAGCTTGGGCCAACGAGGACAATTATTTTCCAGAAGAACAGGTGGGGTTTCATGCGGGACATTCTACGATTGACCATTGTTTCACACTTAGAGGCAATTCAGACGTGTGTTTAAATCGCACAGCCGCGGCGGCGGCATCGTGCGATTTAAAGCACCGCGTACTTCCGGGTTGGTGTGAATGCACTGACCGCGCACATTTCAGCCTAACACGAACTGTTGGAGTGCGGTTTTGAGAGCTGCTCCGAGCAGCTTTTAAAACCGCGCTCCAACAGTTTGCGTTAGGCTGAATTGGTGCATTCACACCAACCCGGAAGTGCGCGGTGCTTTAAATCGCACGATGCCGCCACGGCGGCTGTGCGATTTAAACGCATGTCTGAATGAGCCCTTAGTCATCTAATAGAGAAATACATGAAAATCAGGAAAGACAGTTTGTTCATGGCTTTTTTGGACCTGCGATCATGATCTGCTCCATCGTAACATTCTCTGGGCCAAATTATTTAGCACTAACACAGACAGGAGACTGCTACACTTGTTTTATTCACTGTATGCTAATTCAGCAGTGAGGGTTCGGATAAGCAAGGGCGGTCAACTGACTAACCAGGTCCCCGTGACCAATGGGGTTAAGCAGAGTTGCGTCCTTGCTCCATTTTTGTTTAATTTCTACATTAATGGGATCATGGCCACACTGACTCGGCATCATTTCTATCCAGCTAGGGTCAATACCCTAGCTGGATAGAAATGATGCCGAGTCAGTGTGGCCATGATCCCATTAATGTAGAAATTAAACAAAAATGGAGCAAGGACGCAACTCTGCTTAACCCCATTGGTCACGGGGACCTGGTTAGGGGCAGCCCCTTGCTATTCTCTTATACGCTGATGACATGGCTATATTATTGCCTTCTGGCCTGGGACTAACAAGAATGCTAGAGGCAGTTGGACAATTTTGTTCAAGTATGCGTCTATCAATCATGGGTACTTTCAGACGATACGGGGCCCTTTGACCCCGTACCGGCACCACCGGCTTCGTTCCCCGCCGGGGTCACCCCTTCACGGCCCAACAGACGTGCCGGGGGGATCCCGGCGGGGAAAGTGGGAGGGGCCGGGGCCGAGCGGCGCAACGTGCGGCCGCACGGCCCCGCCCCCTCCACGCACCCCGCCGCCCGCCCTCCGAGGAGACGGCCGGGCGGCGGGGCCAATGCGGCCGCCGCGTCCGGCCGATCGTGCCACGGCCAGACGTTACTTTTCGTTGGCCACGGCCCGGGGTCCGTTTGACCACGCTTCCCGGGACCTTCCCCCGGCTAGCCCGGGAAGCGTGGTTCAAATTGACCCCATGTGCCGATTGAGCGTGGCCAACATCTGGCAGCTGCCAAACAGACGTACGGGACACGGTGACCCCAGGTGGGTATTCACCGTGGTTCACCGTGTCAACGTCATGTCTGAAATCACCCATCAAAACTCCAAAGTGATGGTAGTAGGTAAAAGCTCCAGGAAATATAGGAACTGCAGGTGGACCCTTGATGGAGTCGCTTTAGAGCAGGTTTCAGTATATTCCTATCTGGGGTTGCGTTTTCCCAACAATTTCAGCTGACGGAGGCATATTGAGGCAGTTAGGCTTAAATTTCAGCAGACAGTAATGGGCCTCTTAAGATTTTGGAGACTCTATGGTGGTAGATGAGTTTCCCCAGCCCTAAAGCTTTTTTACTCCAAATCAAGACCGTGTGTCCTTTATGGTGCTGAAATCTGGGGCTTGTCTCTTGTGGATATTCTTGAGTTCCCCCAGAATTTGTTTTTGAGAACTTTGCTTGCAGTACCCAAGTGTGTGCCTTCCTGTTTGCTATGATTAGAGACTGGAATTATGCCCATAAGGGTCAAGATCATAAGGGCTGTTCAGAATTATTGGTGCAAGTTGGAAGAGATGATGGAGGATAGGCTTCCCCGTTGGTGCTATGATGAGGCTCAGACTTGGTCTGCCTCATCTTCATGGAATAGTGGGGCTATTGGCCAGCTATGTAGGCTGGGTCTTTCTTCAGATTTGCTAAGTCCACTTCCCCTATGCAGTAGAAGGAGACTTATTCAAAAACAGCTAGTAGACCAGGCAATCCAGTTAGATCTAGGGGAAATACAGACGCCTATGAGTGCTCCGTTCTATAAAGAGATTAAACACACCTCCGGGCGGGAACTATATTTGGACCTGCTAGAAGATCCCGGTCTACGTAGAGCTTTGACTCTTTTGCAGTTCGATCTACTACCAACAGAAGTATTAATTGGGAGGCGGCTTGGGATTCCATATGAAAGTAGATTGTGTGCATGCAATTTGGGATGTGTTGAGGATTTATTGCATGTTTTATTTGTA
Organism: Sphenodon punctatus; assembly: GCA_003113815.1. Taxonomy (NCBI): domain Eukaryota; kingdom Metazoa; phylum Chordata; class Lepidosauria; order Sphenodontia; family Sphenodontidae; genus Sphenodon; species Sphenodon punctatus. Next base: position 2,118,929 of record QEPC01006374.1, read on the forward strand.
TGCCCTCTTACGCTGCATTTGAGGAAGTCTTTTCTAGCTCCTTGGCTGGTTTCGAGACCACACTCCTCACCTTCCCAATTATTTATTTTTTTTGCAAGTACTAAAACAGTGGATCTTGTAGTTAAATTGGCCTTGCTGGCACGTGATCTTTGTAAACAATATTCCTGAACTGCTTTGTTACGGCTGGTTTATATTATTTGTTCATATATTATTGTAGTATATATTTCAGATGCTGGCTATTTTCTTGCTCTGTTATTATTGTCAATTGTTTTATTGAGATGTCTTAGGATTTGGGATATGGCAAAAGCTAGTTCCCTTAATAAATATTATAATATTATTATTATTATTATTATTATTATTACAAGCCTTACACTCGAAGTCTCCCACAGTAATTTTTTCCTTTTCTATTCATGCTCCCAGGTCCAGCAAGGTTCCCCCAGAGAGACCTGATTTGGCTAATCGGACACAGTCTGGTGCGCCGAGCTGGGAAGGCAGCCGGGCAGACCTGCTGGGGGACCCAGTTGGGCCTCTCTGTCCGAGCTGTGATCCACTGGAAAGGGTGCAGCGGGATGCGGTGGCATCAATTACTACCTACCCTCAGGGCGGAGGCGCATGGACCTCCACCAGATGTATTAGTCATTCACCTGGGTGAGAACGAACTGCCGGCAGTAAAAGGGGTCCAATTAATAGTCAACATCAAATCCAACATACTCGAAATTGAGAAGTTGTTTCCTGGGGTGGTAATTATGTGAACTAACCTGGTTGGCCAAGTGAAGTGGGCTGGGTCCATACAACCCAGAAAAGTGGATAGAGACCGGCGTAATATCAACAGGGATGTTGGGAAGTGGGTCACCAAAAAGGGGGGAATTCAGGGTGAGCCATTACAGTATCACGTATCGGAATCCAGAGTTTTTCAGAGACGATGGGGTCCATCTTTCCCTAGCTGGAAATGACAGTTATCTCACCACATTGAAGGCGGAGTTAATAAGTTTTTTGGAGAGTGAGTGGAGCAAGGGTGGGGGACGGGCCTGTCCGAAGGAAACATCAGCAGCCCCTTAGTGGCGGGGGTCCAGTACTGTTATATAGTTTTAAATAGAAATTTATTAGCAGTGGAGTTATCTCCTTAAGAGATAGGGAAGCAACAATGGGCGCAAAGGCAGGGCATGGACAGCGCCAGGGATAGCATCCCGAGGAGGGGTGTTCTGCGACGGTGGGCAGAGACATGCATGGTCCCTAAGCTTGCGGCACCCAGAATACTTGCTCTTCTCCAAAAAGGACACTGTCCCCTTTCGGCCAAGGCTGCAAGCCAAGGGAGAAGATGACTGATAACGTTGGGGGATGGAACTGGAGGGCACATCCAGGCCAAGACCCCTGGGCATTGTTGGTTTAAACAGTTAAGGTTTGTGAGTACTGGACCCAAATTGCTAAAGGCAATTACCCCCACCAGGTTAATTCAAATTAAATAAAGAATGAAGCCATTTAAAATCCAAGAACTGTGTCCTTGTCTCATTCCGGATGCACCGACAAATTGTCTGTTAGTAATGCATGGAGCTTTGCATTTTCAGCATGTAACTGAATGGAGTTTGGAGCATTAGACTGAATCTCTGAAATTGTTATCATCAAGCTAGCTGGCATGCCAGCCAGTGAAACAATTCCAATGGGACTGAAGCCAGATATTTAAACAAACAACAACAACGAAAAAGGAAGCATTTCTGTTTAGTAAGGGGCTCAGCTGGCTCTGTGATCTGAAACTGCCTGGTACGGGTCTCTCAAATGTCAGAGTAGCAGAGTCCTGTCACCATCTCTGCATTGTTATGACAGTCATGGGTTGTGATTAAAAAAGAAACAGTACCCATCTATTTCATATTAAACAAGATATAGCAGTTTGGAGAAGTTCAATCAGAAAAGAAATTTAATGGCTCAAAGTGCAGGCTTGTTTCAATCTTCGTACACAAAACACTGGTCTCTTTCTATTTGGGCATTTTGGACATACATCACGTACCCAAGTAACTTATAAGACACAATACTGGATAATGTCAAGAATCTGATGTTTCTTTACTTCTTTCCCTCTTTTATTGATCTGAAATCTATTCACTTTGCTTGTGTTTTTGTCTTGGTTTGTGGTTGTGAAAAGGGTAACTCAGTAAAAGCATTTATGCACTTACTAGTAGTTAGGGTATTGGTTGGTCTAATCTCAGCAAAAAGCAAGCTTTACCATTGCAAGCCAGGTACTAGAACAGAGGTTTCAAATGCACCTTTTAAAGTGGAGGGGGGTGTAGTTATCATAGGAGGTTCCGTTTGCAAGGGGACGGAGAGATAGTTTGATTTGGTCCAATCCTAACAAGTTGGCTGATCATCAGCGGCGGCCCTAGCCTGAGGGCATGTGGGGCAGTGCCCTGTGCCTGCTCTCCCCCATTCCCGGTGCCACTGACAGTAGCACTCACTGACTGAGCGCTCTCTGCCGGCAGCTGAAATTGACATCGGAGCGTCATGCTGCTCTGACTGCTGCAGCTTGGCTTGCGGTCAGAGCAGCGCGGCGCTCCAATGTCAATTTCAGCCGCTGGCAGAGACAGAGGCAGAGAGCACTCAGTCAGTGAGCGCTAGCCTCTGCCTGCCCTGGACTCCTTCTGGGACTCCAGAGTCTGGAGTCCCAGAAGGGACAAACTTGGTCTGAACACAAGCCAGGCAGCTCAGCATTCAGTCCAAGTGCGCCACTGGGAAATGAAATTTCCCTGAGCGGCAGCTTTGCATTGAGTCCTATGGGCTCAATGCAAAGCCTCACCTGGGCATTCAGCAGAGGCGCTCGGTGGCGAGATGTGCTGCAGCGCGCATGCTTGAACTGACTCAGTCAGTTGAACATGCCCGCTGCAGCACATCTCGCCACCAAGCGCCTCCTTGAACACAGTGAACTCACTGCCTGGTGTCAGTCCCCGACGAGGTGACGACGGTGAGTAAACATGCACGGGGGTGGGTGGGTCGGGGAGCAGAGGCTGGGGGCCAGGGATGGAAGCGGGGAGGAGACTGGGGAATGGGGGGGAAGGTGGGTGTGCACCCCCCATCCCCTTCCATTCCCCAGGCTCACACACCCTCCCCCCCTTTCATCCCAGCCTCCCAGCCTGGGGAGACACTGGGGAAGGGGGGGTGAGTGATGGGGGAAACTCGGGGAGCAGAGGCTGGGGGCCTGGGATGGAAGGGGG
>QEPC01006374.1:2124083-2135017 GCA_003113815.1 Sphenodon punctatus
GTTTTGAAATCGTGAGATGTAACGGTTAGTCTGGTGATCTTATGGGTGTTCAAAATCCTAGAAATGTGATGTTTGTGATAAAATTGAGGTTTTGAAATCGTGAGATGTAACTGTTAGTCTGGTGATCTGCCTGCTTTTAAACCTGGCAGAGGAGGTTAATATAACCTGCCTAACTGAAATTGCTGGATTAAGTAATGTAATGTTAACCCTGGGAACTCCTTGCTTCTCGCTGGGTTATGCCCTGGCTCCGCCTACCATATCCCTGGCTCTGCCTACCGCATCCCTGGCTCCACCCCTAGGCTGGGCTCCGCCCCTAGGTCCGCCCTTACTACCCCAGTAACATCAAAACCCACCAGCTGCCCCTGATGATCATCAGAATCAAACCTTGAACAAGACCATACAACTAAGTACACAAAGTAGTGAATGCAGGAAACGTATAGAGTGTCCAGGCCCTGTGATTAGGGTGAACGTCAGAATGTTTTCAATACTTTCCCTTCCTGTATAGACAGATCCTGAAAATCCATACCATGTGCCATCTTGACACTATAATACCATCCTTACCACCATACTATCTCATAGTGACTATTCTGAGTAGTGATCCTACAGAATCCCACTAATTGCTTCATTTAACTGATGGCACATTCCTGTTTCAGTCTTTAGCATCATTAATTGCAACAACACAACTAGAGATAAAAAATGCATGAACCACTATATATAAGTCAGTGTCTGAGAGGATGAAAGACAGTCTTTTCAGGCCCATCACTGTAGATACAAAAGGTGGCACATCTAGCTAAATGAGTATTCCAGCAGAAGGAGCAACGCAAAGAGTTCAGGAGACATAGGCTGTGGACCATCTTTAAAACTGGAGGTTAGGGACATCGTGAATGGAAGAGGATGTTATGAAGGGGACAAATTTGTCATAGCATTTTAATTTCCCTACAGTGTACCTCTATCTTTCCTGCTTTCAGCTTTAGCCTACTACTAGTCACTAGCAAAACAAAGACTTCCACAGTCCTCTGTACTTACATTAAAGCAACAACTGCCTTACCAATGAATAATTTAAGTCAACTTCAATACTGGCTGTTCTAATGCACATGCTGCCTATTTCCATGATAGCCCTGACCAGTGGTGCAGTAAGGCTGGGGAGGGCCCAGACTCATGTCCCAATTATGCCCCCGCCCCTAAGGGCAAGAGGACGGGGTCTCTCTAAATGGCAGCCCTCCCAAGGATTCTGGTCAGCCTCAGCCTCTTCCTGCAAAGATTGTGGTGCCCCCTGGCTCCAGTGAGGCCCCCCCAAAGTTGCAGCAACTGCACCAGGAAGGAGGTTTTGAGTCAGCAGGGCCACTCCTGCCCACTATGAAGACTTCCTTCTTGGTAGGGTCCTTTGCAAGCAGCCTGAGCACCACTAGAAAATTTCAGAGTGGGTGGGGGAAGACTGTTAACCCCATCCTCCCCCACCTACTCTGAAAATTTCCTAGTAGCACTCAGGCCGCTTGCAAAGGGCCCTGTGTCAGCGTCCGGGGTCAGTCATCCTAGAGGGGTGTCACCAGTCCTTGGGAAATCTAGTTCTTGGAGCTGCCACACTACAAGCCTTTATTAACCGGCTTAGGAAGGGTTTAAAACAGATATAAGACTTTGGTTGTCTGGCCTTCACCACCCCTGCAGCCAGCCCAGTTCTCCCAACTAAGGTAGAGGCTTCTCCCAACTAAGGTGGGTCCCCAGACAGTTTTCAGTACATGTAACAGCCTCCGGGGTATATATAAAGGTCCCACCTGCAGTCTCTGTGGGTTTATCTCCAGGTTCAGGCATTCTCCTCTGAGGCCAGGCCGTCAGCTTGGCTCCCATGCCTTGGAACTAGGCAGCCTCTTCTCCTTACTGCCTTAGCCAGGCCCCCAATCAGAGCCCTCCCTCTCCGCCTCTGCTCACACCAGCTTCCAGCAAGCAACTAACCCCAACCCCCAGTCAAAATTCTTATATCCGGCCTCAGTTTCTTATATCGCTCAGGCCTCTCCTCTTGGGTTTAGCCGTTGGGCTCTTAAAGGGCCAGAAGTCAATCTGACCCCAGCTTACTCTGTGAGCTAATTCCAGGCCAGACTCATCCTTACTCCAGGGTCTGATTCTGGCTGTACTTATGTGCCTTATGACAGGCCCTTATAGAGTTCAGGACCCAGGTTCAACTGAGCCCCCTTACTCCATGGTAGCTTTGCCCCTGGACCTGACCCTGCTAGTTCAACTTCAAATGACAGGACCTGCACTCCAGTACTCACTCACTCATCTGTATGAATACTTCAAGAAAGCTTCTATGTCCATAGAAAAAGGAGAACCAGTGACTCATCCCTGCTCTCAAAGAATCTCACCACTGTAGAATGAATAGCTGGAGCCCTCTCTTTTATTTCAGAAGCCACAAAATGCAGAGAAAATGTGCCAGAATCAAGGAACAAATCACAGTAGTTCCGAAAGATATTGAGCTCTGATTTACACCAGCCAGGGATCTGGCCCTTTGGAGTGACCTGAAACATTATTACCATGTGCTACCCTGGACATAGGATTGCTGTATCCTATCCACTCATCCTACCTTTGCCTGACTTGTGAAAGACATGCAGCAGGTGTAGGCTCTCTCACATCCCGGGTATTGCTAATGTGGCAAAGATGTAGTACATCCTGCAGAGTCTTCCCCTGGCCAGATCAGAGCAAACAGAGCCACCCATCCATGCCAGATGGACAGGGCCAGAAGTTTGGCTCAGGTAAGGGTGGGGCTTGTCTACTGTACTTTGAAATAGGAAAGCCTTCCAGTTGTATGTCTAAGTTCACTTCTCCCCAACTGTTTTCTGAGGCAGCAATAGTCACCATGACAACAGTTACAGTCATTAGAGATATTGAACACAATTGGAAGGAAAAGGGGACTTAAATTAGTATGTTTGCGCCAATGGTTATTGCAGGTGCTCGGCAACTTGTACAATGTGATCCATCATTAAAGAAAGAGGGAATTTGCCAGTGCTTTTCCTGACTGTGAACTTCCATATGTGCAGTTTCTTTTTGACAATAATATTTCTTAACTGGCTCTAAACAGCCCCTGTACTCCAAGTTCCCTCCTGTCACTTCTACATATTGGCCAGGTTCCCAATCATTTCTTGTGGCGATAGCCGCAGCTCAACTTGCCAGCTTCTGACAGATGAGCTGCTGCTCTGGAATGAGGTTCAGAAGATAAGGGGTGAGCATTCAGAGTACATTACGTGGCACTAATGTTCTTCATCTGTAACAAGAATGGGTGCGATATCAGTCATAATGGGATTCATTAAAGCAGGCAGGAAACAAACAAGATGCTCTGTCTTTGGAGTAAACTCTATCCAGCACAGTTAAATTGTGAATTTATTTACTTACTTTCACACAGTCTGAAGCCTTCTTCTTCCAAAAACAGGAATTATTGCTACAGATTTTATAATAGCAATATTAGTAGACCCGAATGGCTCCTCTTGCATGAGGTGGGGTGAGGGGTAGCAAGGACATTTCTACCTGGCTTTCCTTGGGGGGATTTTTCATCAGCCATTCCTGCTGAAAGAAACAGGGCCTGGCCGTACATCCCCCACCCCCGAGTTCTTGAATCGGATTTCTTTTTAAGATGTATTTGTGAATATTTTAAACTAGCTTAATGGTTATCATTCATATGTGATAAAATACTTGATGTTTATTATACTTCTCAGTTTTAATTGTCCATGTTTTTGTGAATGCGTTTGAGTATATTTCCCCTCCCCCCCATACCTACACGCTAAAATGTGAGGTGATGTAGTAATAAACACTGTGCGTTGGCTATACAGCCTATTTGCAGACCCAAGGGCAGGAATGGGAAGCCTTTGAACCATGAGCCAAATCTGCCCCATAGCTGTTTTTTTTCAATTATTTGGTCCCTTTCCAGTCCCTGGTTGCTAGCCCATGGATCCATTCCCTACCTTGAAGCACTAAAATAATGAGCTTAGGGGAATGGAGTGGAGATGAGGGCACGCACTCAATGACAAGAGATTTAGTCCATGGTCCAAAGGCTCCCCATTCCTGACCTTGGGTCTGTGAATGAGCTTTATAGCCAATGTACAGTGTTTTATTACTACTTCACCTCACATTTTAGCATGTAGGTATGGGGGTGGGGGTGGAATACACAAAGCATTCACAAAAACATGGACAACTAAAAACTGAGAAGTATAACAACAGGCATCAATTATTGAACATCAAAATAATCGATTCATGGCTTAGATCCATGATCTGGATCCTCCCCATCCTTCCTTCGTCCTGAACACCTCCCTTAAGCACCCTCTACTCCCAACTCCTATCTGGCACAACAAGTTTGTTGTACTAATTTTCAAACTGCACCACCTGAGGGGAAAGGTTCTTGGCACTGCCTCAGGGAAACAAAAACCTAGGCCAGGGTTGGGCAAACTGTGGTTTGGGAGCTGCAAGCGGCTCTCAATCAAAATCCAGCTCTTGGGGAATTTTTACACAGGAGAGATTTTCCCCATATTTTAAAAGTCCAGGTTGGGGAAAACCCCACGGGGGGGATTTAGACGCTCCTCCCTGGATGTCACCTGGGATGTCACTGGAAACAGCGGTGCCAGGCAACTGCTGGATGGTTTGAGGTATGGACCTGGTAAGACCCCAGGTCTTACAAGTCCAAATCTAAAAACATCCAGGAGTCGCCCGGCACTGCTGTTTCCAATGGCACTCAGGCAACTTCCAGTCCAGGGAGGAGCATCTAAATCCCACCCACACGCACTGAGGTTTCCCCAACCCAGACTTTTAAAATACTTTAAAAATATATTTTAAAATACACAGAAAAGTTCTGTGTAAAAACACCCTTAGCCAGGGCCAGGGCCAGACCCAGGCCTCATGCTGACTTAATGGTCATGTATTTTAGTTCACTCCACCCACTCCACTCCACCTCAGAATCTCATCAGCCAGCACTGCAGAGAACCAATTCCACCAGCCAATCATTGAGTAGGAGGGGATATGCTTGGAAGATGCTTCAAAAGGGGAGCACACATGTCATTCTTGGCCATATGAAGATTTAGGTTTATGCCTCTTGGGGCTGGGAACTTTGCCCAGCCCTGAACTAGGCCATCTGCAGGGAGGCCCTCTGGTTTTGCAGTTCTGGTCCTCCTCCTTTGCAGGGAGGCCCTCTGGTTTTGTACTTCCAGGTCACAGGCAACTCTCATCCTCAGAACTGTCCTTACGTTGGGATGCTCAACAAGAATTTTCTTGAGAACCAATGGGGCACAATATAAATTCCCCAACCACAAGCATAATACACACAAACATTGCCATCTGCATGTGAACTGGAGTGGAAGAAAGGGATAATACACATTTTAAAATGGTATAATTTATGTCATTGCAATCTGTAATGTGAGCTTTGAGAACGGAGGCATACCTACTTACAGAGCAGAAACACTTGTGAGACTTTCACCAATAGTTCCTGTAACCTAGGAATAATTTCCCAACATAGTCAAGAGGGTGAAGAGTTAGAACTGCAAGGAAAACAATAATTAAGAGCAAAGAAAGGCTGTTGTTACTTGATAAAACAGCAGCCCCCCCCCCCAAATGTTCCATTTGAGAAAAGAGCAATGTTTATGTGGCTAGTCCACAACTAGGGAGAAAGACAAAATAAATCAATAGAGACAACGTAGTAAAGTGATATCTTTTACTGGACCAACTACTTGGAAAAAATACTTTCTGACAAAGGACCCTGTAAGGTCCAAAAGCTTGCATTCCTCCACCAACGGGAATTGGTCCAATAAAAGATATCACGTTATTCCTCTGTCTCTATTGCCTATATTTGGGACCAACACGACAAACCATACTTTCTCGACACAAAATAAATAAAATAATTAATCATTGCAAATTGTTTAATCAGCTAAATCTCAGAGAAAAAATAAGATTCTTTGGTGCTCCACTGGAATAAATCAAGAGTAATCTTACTTAATTAAAGTTGCAGTATTATAAATGAAGGAAAATGGAACAATTCTTCATCCACAGTCAGAGTCTACTTGTCAAGCGAATGCAGAGAGAGTTGTTCCTATTTAGCCAAAAGCAGAAATTGAGTCTCATTAAAAATTTCTCTATAGCTAAAAAGATGTGTTAAAAAAACAAATCCTCTGGTAACTTGAAGATGAAAAAAACTATAATATCGCTTATTTGAAGTGGTTCAAAATTGTTCATGAAAACAAAAGTGGATGAAAACTTGAAGTTGCAGATTTGTATTATATTTTTTTAATTGGAGAGGGTGCAGAATTTCACTGTCAAAACAAAATGTGCAAAATTAGCATTTTTAGGGTGTTCGGTTTTTTAAGCTTGGTAACAGTGATGTTGCAACAAAACTTTTACATTTAAAATTTTCTAAGATTTTAAAGTCATTTCCGAATGTTGAAAGAAATGTCTAATATTCTTTTGCAAGACTGGTATTGCTTGCTTTTACTAGTCTTGGTTTAAATGATCATTGCTTGATATGAAAATAGATAGCATAGTTAACTTTTAAAATGACTAAAACCTTCCAAAAGGATATCCTAAAACTGACATACTATGAATTTTCCACAACTGTTGCGCAAAGCAAGCAGCTAGTAATGATTTGATCCTTGTAACTCCCCAGAGACTAGGGGTGGGACTATCGGTATCGGATTAATCCGATAATACTGATAATAGTCGGTATCGTAATAATCCAATAATACCGGTAATTGTCGGTATTGGTGATACCGGATTTTTTTAGCATTGCTGGGTTTATCAGATTTTTAACATTGTTCATTGAAGTCAATGGCTGCAATGTTAAAAGTCCAGTAAAATCGGCAATGTTAAAAATCCAGTATTCCAATATCGATAAATCTGGTACCAGGAGATCAGATACTGATAAATCCAGTATCCGGTGATTCCCCTTCAGCACCCACAAGGGAGAAGTAGGTGACACTAGATTAACAGACCATAAGAAGTGCTATACTGGGTCAGACCAATGGTACATCGAGCCCAGCACCTGTCTCAGACGGTGACCAATCTCAGTTGCTTGGAGAAGTATCCAACAGGTCGCTATGGGGCAATCTATTCCCTGGTGTTCTCTCCTAGCTCCCAACAGTAAGAGGTTATATTTCCCAAACCTCCCTGGCTAATAGCTACTAATGGACCTATCCTCCAGAAACTTGTCCAACCCTTTCTTAAACCCACTTGAACACGTGGCCTTGACCACGTCTTCTGGCAACAAATTCCACAACTTAATTGTGCATTGAGTTAAAAAATACTTTCTTTTAGTTGCTTTAAATCTGCTACCTGTTAGTAGGCGCCACTGAGAGGTAGGATTGTGCCCGATTGCCTCTCACCAGTGTTTGGGTTTGACTGGGGAGCCACGAGCTATAAGAGGCAGGGAAAGGCTCCGTCAGGAGGAACCTTGGAGAAGACAGGAGCTGAGGCGAGGCAAGGTTCTGTCTTCTGGTAAACCAGGCTCAGAGAGTTTGCCTGAGCTGTGAGGGTTTGGTGGGGTTTAGTTGGGCTACAGGAGGGATCATGCCTGGCCTACAAAGCCATGAGTAAGAGTGACTATTGGAACTGTTGGAGAACAGTCTCAGAAGCTGAGACAGAAACCCCTAGCCTGAGGGGGTACTGTGTCTGGCCAGAAGGTGGAACTGTATGGGTATATGGACACTGGGATAAAGAGACACTCGAGTTAAACATTCCTCCCTTTAATATGACTGTTGGAACTCAATTCTGCCAGTACTTACTCTGGGTAACCCATCCCTGTTACAAATATGCATTCAGGTTCACATTTAACAACAAATTCTTTGCAAGATTTTAGGGTAAAGTAATACAGTTTAAACTTCTGATTATTAAGCATTTATGAAATTACCTTTTATAAACTGTCAGTGCCCCCAATTTGTGCAGAATTGGTTTCTCTGAGTATCTTGTTGAAAGCTAATGATCATCAGTGGCTGAAGGGTAGGAAATTAGGGCCAAATTCCGTACTAAATAGGAGTTTGATCTAAAGTCCATCAAAGTCCCATTAAGTTCATCTGGTTTTATTGGCATAACATATGTTAAAAATGTGACACACACACACACCCCAGGGGAAAAGCAGCAGAGCAATCAGAGGATGCCCCATGTAGTCAGAATAATTGTAAAAACCACCCCATAAAAAGTCACTCCAGCTTTTTTAGGGTTGCTATTTAATGTTTTGTTGTCATTCGGATACACACAGAATGAAAAGTGATGGGTATGGATTTTTTAAAACAATAGAATGTTCTGCATATTGATCTTAGAAAGCACATTAACAGTTCATAAACTGTTATTTTGAAACAAGGTCTGGTTCAGAGGGTTTTTATTTCAGCTGATCCGGTGAAAAAAGTTAGCACATCTCCAATTCATTAGCACTTTCAGCTCCTTACATTATAACAATTAAACTCTTTCAGCACCTCTCAAGCACTACAGCCATTTTTACATGGATGGAGGTGGGTGGGAGGATGGGTGTTTTGCTGTGGTGGGTGGAGGTGTGTGTGTGTCTGGCTTTCCAGAGGGCTCCATGGGTGGAGGTGGGTGGAGATGGGTGTGCAATGGGTGGAGGTGGGTGTTGCGCGGGAGCACACACGCACCCCCACCCATCCCACTTGGTGTTCATTCACATGGGTGAACACCAAGCAGATACCCACCACCCACCCACCATCGGCTGTATACACGGACGCCCCCGCACACCCACCCGAACACTGAGCGGGGCGGGGGCGTCTGTGTAAAAACGGCCTCTCTCTGGTTGTCTTACTGCCTGAAATAATGATCTGTGACTCATCCATTTGCAGAGCACACTGAAACGCTCTCCATATTTTGAAGAAATTATAAGTGCCTAATTTAATCCACATGCCTTCCTTTGGGTTTTTTAATTATTTATTTCTGCATGATAGCAGACGATTGCAGGTCTCGGGTTATTTATAGGTGCTCAGTGAGAGAATGGGACAGAAGTCACTTGGCCTTTTTTTTTTTTTTTTTTTTTTTTTTAAGGTTAAACTCTGTTAACATCTTTGGAATCACAAAAGGACAGTAAAGAAGAAATGTCAGGCAATTGCATTAGAAAATAACACAAATGAGCCCCTCATGCCGGGATTGGCACATTTCTCTAATGAAATCTGGCAGCTCAATCACCAGCTTTCATTCCCATTAGCACACTTATCCACAGGGAAACTAGGAGACCATCACATTGTTCTGACAGAGCGCAGACTCATATCATACCAAACATAACTGTGACAGCAGGTATTAGTTAATCCTTTTACATTGGTGTCAGAATTTCCCTATAGCTGTAATCTTTTTTACATTGTTCAGCTTGACTGTCAGGCCTATTTACAAACAGAAAAGCTGTGAGGGACAGCTCATCTCACTCTGTTATGGAACTCTTTACACCTTGAGAACAATCGGCAGTATTTTGATGTCGAGGTATTTAATTCGCGGCTTTAAAAGAATGCGCGGCCAGTTTTAACGAGCAAAATGTCACATCTAAATCACACTCACGGGATATTTACACACAGCGTGATTTTATTCCGCGTGTGCACCGTGCACGTCTAAAAGCGGTATGTTAGGACTTGTTTATTATTAGTAGTAATCATGTGCATAGTGATTTCAATGTTCAAAGTGCTTTACAATCCTTATCTAGCTCATCCTCACAACAACCTTGTTAGAAAGGTCATTATTATTCCCATTTTACAGATAGGGAACAGAAGCTGAGAGATGGCATACCTCCCCAAAGTCCCTATTTAGAAGGGACAGCCTCTCTTGCATGCTGAACCCCACTGTCCCCTTTTCAAGGGGTCAAAGTCTTTCTTTCAGGAGAGGGAGACAAAAATATGGATATTTAATCCTCAGGCAACTCTCTCCTGATTGTATTGCAGGAAAAGCACTTGAGGGGACAATGGGGAGATGATGGAATGACAAGAAATTAATGGAATGATACGCAGCAGAGTTTATTGGTCAAGGGGGTGGGGCTTATCCCTTTTTGGCTGTTCAAAATGCTTGGAGATAGGAGACAATAGCTTGCTAAATCCTACCCAACAAGTTCATGGCTAATTACAAATCCAAACCCTTATCCATACTTTATATAGCGTATGCTGGCAAACAAACAAGATTATGTAGCACTAGTTGTATCTTCTTCCCAATTGATGCCTCTTTCAGATGGCCTAGAAAAAGCTCTCCTCCAGACCAACTCTGGTTTTCTCCCAAATGATCTTGATACAATCTGACCTTCTGTATCAAACAGCACAGGTCAGCTTTGGAAGACAGAAGAAAACACTATGAATTGTCTGCAGTACTTCCTCTTTTCCTGCAGGTGCTGCTGTATACAGAGGAGACTCAGTCAAATAGTGCTCTCTCTGGGATGAATTTACCTTTAAAAGAGCAAGTTCTTAGGAAGGTTTCGCAGTTCCATGCATTAGAGCTAGAATGTGTAGATTATTTATTTATTTATTTATCAATTTAATACCCCACCCCTCCTGCCATCAGGCAGCCTGGGGCGGCTTACAATATTTTTTAAAAAATAAAATAATTAAATATAAAACATTTTTTAAAACTGCAAACAAGAGGACGACATTTAGCACCACCACCCCACCCCCATTCCTCCCTCCACCCTTTCACCCCCCTCCCTCACCAAACGCCTGGCAGAACAGCCAGATCTTACAACTTTTCTGAAAAGAGGGGAGGTCCGGTGCTAGCTGCACCCCCACTGGAAGGGAGTTCCACAGCCGTGGCATAGCCACCAAGAATGCCCTCTCCTGCGCGGCCCCCCAGAAAACTTGGGGGACCTCAAGCAGGGCAGTCCTGGATAATCGCAGGGGTCAATCCAGCACCCGGGGGGTGAGGCAGTCCCACAGGCAGGAAGGACCTAGACCATTTAGGGCTTTATAGGTCAAAACCAACACCTTGAAGCGAACCCGGAACACTAT
>QEPC01006374.1:2135117-2151229 GCA_003113815.1 Sphenodon punctatus
CTGTTGAGCTGGAGTCCATTGCTTCTGGCCGGGCTGCCGGCGGTGGCAGCACTGGCGTCGGCAACTCCCTGCCTCTGTGCGCCACCTGCATCCGGTGCCCCCACCCCTCCTCACGCCGTTCCCCGGTGGTGGTGATAGTGGGTTCTAACGCTATCTTCTAGAAGCACTGAAAGACTGAGATCAGAGTTAGGGAACAGAGAAGAAGGCATGCATACAAGGATAAGGGACGGAATCATGAAAAACAAAATCTTTGTTTGAAATCGGTACCGATACTGATAACGACAACGATAACAAAAAATGACATTTCATTATTAACAAAAACAAAAACTATTCATTTGAATAACAAAAACTATAATGAAAAATGACATGGGGTCCAGGTACACACCCCTACCCCTTATGCACCCACACCCCCAATTTTTATGTGGTCCTCAGAGCTTGTACAATTTTCATAATGGCCCCTGGGATGGAAATGGTTATCTACCTTGCTCAGTCTAGAACAAGGTGTGCCTTCATAATTTCAACCAGAGGTAAACCCTAGATATATTAAGTATACTCAACAATTTTCATCAGTTTATCACAGACATATTTATTGTTCTTGATAACTACAAAGGGGGACAGCTAGTTTAATCCCAAGACTGTAGAATGGGGCTAATAAGAACAGTTATGAAAGCTTAATTTTTGCAACATTCCAAGACTATAGAAATCTCAAGAAATCTCCTTTAAAAAATTCTTAATGGGTTGCCAATAATAAACCTATTTTATTCAGTACAAAATAAATGAGAAAGCTAGGGAAATTAGATGACAATTGCAATGCATATAAAAGCAACAGTCATGCACCATTGTAACACAAGATAATAAAAATTTCAACAAACAAGGAGCAAAAGACAGTACTGCTGGAATTTACTTTGCTATCTACACAGTTATATCCACTGGCAACAGCTATAAATTTCTACCTTTTTGGTGTGCACCAGGGGCCCATGTCATTCCCCCCCCCCTTTTTTGTTTTTGTTATTTAAATCTGTCATTTTGGTTTTCATAAATATCAAATTGTCGTTTTCGTTTTTGCTTTCATTTTTGTTTGTATTGGTTTCAATAGAAACCACATTTTTGGCTGTAACATTTTTGTTTTTCACTATATTTGGCTGAAACCTGGGGTGTACATACCTCCAGTACCATATTCCCAAAAGATTGAGTACAGGAATCCAATTTTAGAAGCAGTTTAATTATTTTATTCTGAAAAAATCTTTATATAAATTCTTAGCTGTAACTTCTTTGCCTCACATTTAATGTAGATGAAGTTTGGCACGTTTATACCCCTTCCCATATTTACTATCTCTGCCAACTTTCAGAAGGATTGGATAAAGGGTCCTGATGGTATAAAGCAATTAACATATAAATGTATGTCTGAGTGTAACATCTTTGTAGTCCAACCAGTCTACATGAAATTTGGCAGGGCTGTATATCATACTTTCATGATCATCTCTGCCAAATATCAAAAAGATGTGATAAAGGGTCCCAATTTTATATGCCTGCACAGCATATGCAGAGAACGAGCCTATGCCAGGGATTCTCTTATGTGTCACTGTGGTATAAGATGTGATTGTGATGATAATTGGCCAGCATGGATGTGTAAACTATGTCTCCTGATTTCTGGGATGCTATCCCCAAAGTCCCAGTTATGCTCCTCAGGGCTGCCCCCATGCCCACCTCAAAGCCACTACCAATTGGTCCTGTAAAGCTAGAAGCTGTCTCTTATACACATCTAGATGTGTATAAGAGACAGGTGCTGCAGGATGTGATTGTGATGATAATTGGCCAGCCTGGATGTGTAAACTATGTCTCCTGATTTCTGGGATGCTATCCCCAAAGTCCCAGTTATGCTCCTCAGGGCTGCCCCCATGCCCACCTCAAAGCCACTACCAATTGGTCCTGTAAAGCTAGAAGCATGAAGTAATTGGCTAGTGAATGTGTCTGTCAGTCTTTTGGGTTGCTTCAAATCTTCCCTCCTACAGTCTCTCTTCCCCTGCTGTGCCAGGTGCCTGCTTCTGACTGGCACTGCATGTGCTGCTATTTATCTGAAAAATAGTCTTCACAGGGACAACATCAATTGCTTATAAAATTGGATCCTTTTATCAAAGAATCCTGTCATTTGGCAGAGATGACAGGGAAGGTGTGTGATACATTCGTGCCACATGTCTTGTAAACAGGATGGAATATAAAAATGTTACAGCTAGAAATGTATTTTCAAGTTAATGTCTTATACCATCAGGACTCTTTATCCAATCTTTCTGAAAATTGGCAGGAGAGCTTGTGGAGGGACATAATAGTCACAAGTTTCATTCCAATTGAATGGAAGATAAAGAAGTTGTAGTCGTGAATGTGTATGGAGCTTTTCTTAAAATCACAACATTCAATTATTTCTAAAATCAGTTCCCTTTATCTAATCGTTTCAAGATTTGGTACATATAGTGCCCTCCATTGGGGGTACTATCTCCCCAAGTGTCATCAGAAGTGAATAAGAAACAAAAAAGTTACAGTCAGAAATACACATTTCAGTTTTTTTCCTGTATTTCAAAAATAAAATGTCATTTTCTTTCTATTTTTGTTATTATTTATCATTTTCGTTATTGCAACAATAATAATGAACACAACATTTTTGTTACTGTTATTGAAACAACGAAAATGACATGCACACCCCTAGAAAACGCCACTCAAATTTCACGTTTTTTAAATAAGTTATTGTACACCCAGCATTTATCTATCAAGTAGCAACATTTTCTGCCTTCCATTCATATTCACCATCTTCTCAACACCAGCTATTGAGCTATAGTTAAGCACTGACATTAGCTTCAGACCAATACCATGGAATGTTTAACCTTGTCAATCACGTACATGGCATGTAAAATGTTTCAGAAAATTTACGTCATTCAAAACAGTTGGACAGTGTCAAGGGGAGTTTGGCATTCTTGAAATGGATAATCTTTGCAGGATCAATAGTTATTTTCACATTACAAATATACCTTCCTAAATTTGAGACATTCTAGAGTCTCAGATCATTCTTGGAGCTTTATTAAATAAAAAAATAATAATCAGAAAATAAAGTGGTAAGTTGCATTTATTTTTAAGCTCTACCTTTTAAAGTCACTATGACCCTTTTTACACAGACACTCTAACACTGATAAAATGGGTGTTACATTTTATTATACATGTTGCAGGGCACCCACAGAGTACACCTACAGCTCTGCAACATGTATAATAAAATGTAACACCCATTTTATCAGTGTTAACAGTGTCTATGTAAAAAGGGCCTATGAAAGTCTATGAAAGCATGTATGTTTCTAGCTTCCTTTGAAAAACTACTTACTGGTCTACTGTACTGAACTAAAGAATTGAATAAGTTATTATACATACAAATATAACTGAGTGACCTTGTCCACTGAACACATAGGCTAGATAACTGGAATCTGTGGTCATCATGTTGGTGACACTAGTTTCTTCAATTGAAGAGTTGTATTTAAGGTCCTTAATTTACTAAAGTAAATTTCAAGGTATCAAGGTATTTAGTGTGCGGTTTAGTTCGTGGTTTTAAAAGAATGCACGAGTGGCTATAATGCATGAGAAGTCTCATCTCAACCCCGCCTGTAGGATTTTTACACGCTGCGGGATTTCACACCATAAGTGCCCCGTGCATGTCTAAAAGAGGCCTCAGTCCATCTGTAAAATGGAGATAATCTTTTCCTACTTCTTAGGGTGGAGTGAGGTTAAAGAGCCATATTCAACGTGAAGCATTTCTAGTGAGGAGGTCCAAGACCAGGGTGATTAAGCGTGGTGGCTATTTATTTATTTAGTTGCATTTATATGCCGCCCCCTCATGCCTACGGCATCTCAGGGCCGCTTCCATACAAAAATAAAACAATATTTAAAACACCAATAAAATTCACAACAATTTAAAAAACGTCATTTACCCCACCCCCTCCTCTCCCCCAAAGGCCTGGGAGAACAGCCACGTCTTACATGCCCGACGAAAGGCCAGTAGACTTGGGGCCAGGAGGGCTTCCTCCGGGAGGGAGTTCCACAACCACGGCCCTACCACCGAGAACGCCCTCTCCATTGTGGCCCCCCACTTCATGTGGGGGACCTCTAGGAAGGCGCTCCCGGCAGATCGAAGGGGCCATCCTGAAACACAGAAGGTGAGGCAGTCCCTGAGATACCTGAGGCTGAGACTGTATAGGGCTTTATAAATCAAAGTCAGCACTTTGAATCTGGCTCGGTATGTTATAGGCAGTCAGTGCAGCGCATGGAGCACAGGTGTAATGAGCTCTCTTCGTCCCGTCCCTGTTAGGAGACAGGCTGCTGCATTCTGCCCTAGCTGCAACCTCTGAGCCAGTGTCAAGGGAAGCCCCACATAGAGCGTGTTACAGTAGTCCAGCCTTGAGGTGATGAAGGCATGGATCAGAGCAGCCAGGTTGGATCTGGAGATGTATGGGCCCAGCCTCCGCACCAGATACAGCTGGTGGAAAGCCGCCCTTGCCACCACCTCTACCTGCCGATCCAGGCAGAGGCCTGAGTCCAACACCACCCCCAGACTTCATGCCTGCTGGGTCACAGCGGGGCGCACACCCTCCACAGGGGGGTCAGCACCTCCTTTGCTTTACCCACCACCATCACCTCCGTCTTATCAGGGTTGAGCTTCAGTCTGCTCTGCCACAACCATGTCACAATGGCCTCCAAACACTGGGACAGCACAGAGACGGCAGGACCTGTATCAGTTGAAAAGGAGAGGTAAAGCTGGGTGTCATCAGCGTATTGGTGGCAGCGCACACCAAACCCTCTCACGATCTCCCCCAAGAGCTACATATACACATTAAATAATAATGGAGACAAGACTGAACCTTGTGGAACGCCAGTCCAGGGCCCGGGGGCTAGATGTTTCTGCCCCCAGGACAACCTGCTGGGTCCTCCCCGAGAGGAATGACTGGAACCATCCTAGGACAGTCCCATCCAGACCCCCCTGGTCATGCAATCGTCTCAGCAGCAGCCCATGGTCCACTGTATCAAACACGGCCGAGAGATCTAGCAGGACTAGTAATGTTGAATGTCCTGCATCCATCTCCCAGCGGAGATCGTCCACCAAGGCCACCAACGCCATCTCTGTACCATAGCCGGAGCAAAACCCTGATTGAAATGGGTCAAGGAAATCGATGCTATCAAGATGAACCTGGAGCTGCAGAGTGCATGTATGAACCTTTCACCTCGGTTGACCTCCCTGAGATTTACAGCTTGGGTTCTTTGATAAGAAGACTGTGTCTAAGCCAATATTGTAATACAGTAATAAATTTAGTCGCAATGAGCCATTTCCTAGTGTGTTTCCAATATTAGTCTTTAAAAGAGCTCTAACAGAAGCAATGACTCAAAGGCCGCCTCATATGGTTTGTTGCTGCTTTCATTTTGTTTGGTTTTTACTCTTGATTTTTTAAAATCCCAATAATCCATTCCACACTTCACCTAATCAAGCAGTCTTGGCAAGAGATTTACTCCATAATTCATAGACAATATGTTCCACAGCAACAAGCCCATAACTACTCCACTTCTCAAAAGCCAGACGTCTAGCTTAGAATACTATGCACTAGAAAGGTATACAATGCAGAATCACAGATAATATCACTGCTTTATTGTGTGGCTTTTGCATAACACTGTTGACAAACACTATAAAGCAGGGGTGGGAATACCGGTATCGATAATCTGATAATTTCCGGTATCGGCGTACAGGATTTTTAACATTGGCCACTTTACCGGGTTTTTTACATTGTGACCATTGAAGTTAATAGTCACAATGTAAAAAAACCCGGTAAACCTCCCAATGTTAAAAATCCAGTATGCCGAAAGCAATAAATCCGGTACCGGAGAGATCCGATACCTGTAAATCCAGTATTCTCCCCAGCATCCCACCCCTATAAAGTCATATTAAAATGTAACTACTAACTAGAACTATAAACTCAAAACCTGAACAAGGTACCAGGAACATAGTCATGTTTGCTATAACTATAACTAGAGTAATAGCACGATGTTCCTTCTGTTTAGTGCTGGTGCTATTACACAGCACTGGTGCATGTACCTTTTACTTCGTATGGAACTTGTGCAATGCAAGTGCTGGCATAAAATGTTAAACAGCCGGAGGATCACACTATAAGCGTGTGTTATTAATTCTTCACACCATTTAAAAAATCATTCCTCATTATTTAAACTTCTTATGATGCACGTTGACTCTTCCACTGAAAACATATAATTAAATCAGAGCATGATTAACATTTTCTCGCCCTATGATCATGTTTCTTCAGGCTCAAAGCTGCAGAAAACGACCTAATGGGATGTGGCAATTCAGTTACTTGACTTAAAAGACTCGCCTGTTGATTACAGGGCCAGCAAAAATTCTATACGGATGCTTTTGCGTGCCAAACTTTTACTTTCAAGATGGTATTAAAAAAAGACAGTGAACTGACTAACCAAAAACAGCAGCAAAACTGAGCTAGAGATCGCTGAGCATAAGAAATAATGAGTGCTATACCCACCCCACTCCCAACAGGGCCATAATATCATGTTTTTACACCCAGGGCAGAACCCTCTGCTTGGGCAGCAGGGATGACACTGGATGTTTTTAGACGGACGCCTGCTCCACTCTTGCTCTGCCCCACCCCTTGGTGGTCCATCCATGTAAAGGCGGGGCACCTTGGGGACAGGCAGTGTAGGAGTGGAGCAGGCACTGTCTGCTTCAGGGCTGTAGCGGAATATTGCAGCGGTAGCTATTTCCGGCGGAAACAGTGTTTCCGCAATTAGTGGAACGGCATGGCAGAGGCTTTCATTCTGCTAGTTTCATTCCACGGTTCCGCGGTTCCGCTTATTTAATTCCGCTACTTAGTGGAATCGTGGAAACATGACATTTTCGCTACTTCCGCAATTCCACCAGCGCCACAAAATAGCGGAATAGTGGTTTTCCGCAATTTCCGCAATTTTTCCGCAATTCCGCAATTTGCAGAATTCCGGCGGAATTAGCGGAATGTCCGCAGAAAAGTCACGGTGTGGCGCGGGCAATTCCGAAATGGTGGAACGGAATCGCGGCGCGGTAACAGCTGCTGCCGCATCAGCCCTAGACAGCTCTGCTTGCGGTACTCCGGAACATCCTGGAGCACCACAAATAGAGTGGGCTGCCCAAACCGAGAGCACTAACCCGGGGCAGAGCAGCAATCCATCTACTTGCAGATGGGCTGCTGCAGCTCTCCTTCAGCGCAGGGGTTGCCCTGACAGAAGCCATAGAGCTGTCAGCAGCAGCCTAGAACAGCTGGCAATCTGCCTGAAGCTCTATGGTGCGGGGGAGGGGGGCACCGCATGGGCAGACTGCAGTCCACAGTGGTGAGCGCCTCCGTTTAAGCATGCCAGAGCAGACCCAAGGTGGCCTCCCTCGTGTCCATCTAAAAACATTCACAGCCTCTTGACCCTAGCAGAGCCGTTAGAGTTGGAGATTCCAAATCAGGGCAATGGTGGACATGCACTGTGGTTGGCCACAGGGAGCAGCAAAGCTGCCATGGCACCAAGAAGCAGGGTGGGAAGGACTAGAGTGGGGCACCGTGGCGGTTGCGCCACCCTACATAACCTTCCTTGGCAAGAGAGGACTGGAGGAATCCTGAATATTTGCTTTAAATTAACCCTTCCTCACCTCCTTCCCCTCTGATAGGGACAACAGTCAGAAAGAGGCTTGCTGCAACTGGCAAATTTGGAGATACAAATTCAAACTCTTTCTTTTCAAAAAAATGCCTCAGTACATCCTTAACAGTCTAGAGTAACTGATGTTTAAACTTTATCTACTTTAATGAAAATAAGAGCTTATTGTTCAACAGCCTCCATAAGTCAACTGCCAAACCCACTTTGGGTCCCCAATAGACCTTCAAACATCCTTCCCTTAAAGAAGAAAGATTTGTGTCAGTGAAGGTCTAAACAAACAGGATGCCATCCCAGAGCTATTACTACTTATAACACAAAAACAATAATCATGTTGATATGAATTCAAGGCAGGCGCCCCACACCCCTTATGACTTATGAGCCTTAATTTTGTGAAACTTCAAAAGGATAAAAGCTATGCACACTGAGATCCTTCATGGGCTTTTATCTTTCTATCGTAATTTGAAGCTCTCCACAGTTAATCAGTGCATAAAGGGGAGGGAAAACCCTGTTGATTTGGAAGCAAACTGATTTGACTTTGCAGTAATCATCAGCAAAGCATAAACAACATAGGACAGATCTTCACAATTCACTTGTGGATTAAACATAAGGGCAAGAGTGGGGGCTGTCACTTTTCAAACAACTAATTTTTAGGGGAAACCTATTTTCAATTTTTTATTGTCCAATTTACTGGAGACATTGCATAGCTACAACACAGGTAAAACTAGTAATAAGGCAGGGAGGGATCTAGGGTTTATTTCTACTGCTGCCAAACTCAGGAAGATGAATGAATGCAGAAGGGGATATCTGTAGGGCTGTAGCGGAATGTCACAGCGGTAGCTATTTCTGCCAGAAACAGCGTTTCCGCAATTAGTGATATGGCATGGCAGAGGCTTTCATTCTGCTAGTTTCATTCCGCTACTTCCGCAGTTCTGCTAATTTCATTCCGCTACTTCCACAGGCTTCGCAAAATAGCGGAAACATGACATTTCCGCTACTTCCGCCATTGCCACAAAATAGCGGAACAGCGGTTTTCCGACAGTTTACAACAATTCCGCAACTTTTCCGATAGTTTCCAAATTTGCAGAATGCCGGTGGAATTAGCGGAATGTCAGCAGAAAAGCCACGGTGTGGCATGGGCAATTTCGAAATGGCAGAATGGAATCGTGACGCAGTAACAGCTGCTGCCACATCAGCCCTAGATATCTGTTCCCAGCTTCTTATATAATTTTTGGTAAGTCAACCACAAAGGAGTTGACTTGATAAGTTGGGGGGGGGGGGGGGTGATTCAAAGCTAGCTCCATAACTCTCAGCTTCCCCATTTTTCTCCAGTCTCCCAAACCCTTCCTTCCATCAATCAATCCTCTCCTTCAACTGTGCAGGCCCCTAACATAGCAAAGGCCTTTCCTTCAGGTCTGGCCCAATAGCAGCAAAACCCTTTCTTTCCCATCCTGATTGGAGGGACAACATTTGCATAGCCAATATTCTTCTCTGTTCTTAAATTTCTCTGCAGTAGGATTCTTCCCTCACCCATAGGCACGTGATCAGGGCCAACTTCTTGACCATCTTTCCTGCTTCCCACCTGTTTTCCCAACTATGCTATATTAAGCAGGGACACAGTCAGCAAAAAGAGGAAGACAACAAGCAGCAGCTACTCTTCAGTGGCCAGAAAACCAGACTCTAGCAGCTGGAGGACAAAAGTGGAAGTGGAAAAGAGGAGGAAATTTGCTTCCATTGTTAGCATCTAATACCATGGAAGCACCCAGACGTCACAAGTATTATTGTTATTATCTATCAATCAGTCAATCAATTTATTAATATGCTATCTTTTGCCATAATCCAATATACACAAAGATACAATACAAAAATAAAAACAAAAATAAGGATATAATCTCAACTAACATTCATGCTGGCTGTAAATCTAGGTCTCTGATTCGCTGCCTGTAGGACAAATGCTGCAAGCCAAGCTACAAAAGCCTCATTCTTTTCTTGCATGATCCAGGTTAGTTTCTCAATCTTGGAAAAAGCAGCTAAAAAGCAGGGCAGGGGAACAGCAACTGTTGCCTAGTCTCCTTATATAAGGGCCACTCGAGAACATAGTAGACCGTGTCTTCAGGCACCACTTTCCAAAAGGGACAATCTCTCTCCTTAGTTGGAATACCCAACCTGCGTCCCTCAGCGATGGCTGTTGGCGTTTGTTGTAACCTCAGCCTAGTTAAAGCCATTCGTTGAAACTTCTTTAAGTCTAAAAGAAGATAACTCTCTAACCTCTCCCTTCCTTCCCAATGGATGTACAATGGAGCTATTCGGGAAAAACATACTGTTGCCAGATCAGATTGGCGAGCTATGTCCCTTATTGGTTGGAAGATCTGTAATTTTTCAAATTGAGAAATTAATCTCTGATCTTCAAGGACAAGATACCCAAACCCCAACCCAACCCTCCACCTGTCCTTAGACCTCCCCTCATTCCATAGACAGTGTAAGATCTGGCTGTTCCGCCAGGCCTTTGGTGAGGGAGACAGGTGATTGGTGGGGGGTTGGAGATGGGTGAGGGGTGGGGGCTGGGTGGGGTTTAGCTTTGTCATGGGATATGTTTTGTATTGGTTTTTTTATATTTTTATTGTTACTGGTATTTTATAATTTATTGTTGTATTTAACTTATATTTTATTATTTTGTTTGTTGTGAGCTGCCCCAAGCTGCTGTGGCAGGAGGGGGGCAGCCAAGAAATTGAACAAATAAACAAATAAATAAGAGAATGCTTTACAAAGCTCCACTAGGTGATTTACTGGCGGGTACTAATACTTTGTCTTCCAGAAGGCACATTTTAGGGAGTCTCAGGGGGGGAATAGGTCAAGATTTTACACCAATAAGATAATAGTCTAATGCTTATAGCAGGAGGGTGCGGCATATACATTTTAATAATAAATAAATAATAGACGTTTTAGTAGCAATAGCCTCTAGACCAGTCTCTAATCTCAGAAAGGCTGAGGGTATTGTTATTATTAGGCATCTATACAGCACTTTCAGCATTCAAAATGCTTTACAATCCTTATGTAGCTGACCCTCACAATGAGGTAGGGATTCCCTGGGAGGGTGAGCTATTCCCATTTTACAGATGGAAAACTGAGACCAAGAAATAGTGACTTGCCCAAGGCGATTTAGTGAGTTCATGGCTAAAATAGGATTTAATTCCTGGTCTCCCAGATCCAAGTCCAATAACTTAGCCACCTGGCTACACTGGTATTAGGCTTTGTATATGATGCAATCTTTAACTCATTTATTTATCCTGCCACAACATTAATGATCGTCTTGGGTATGGAATTTTCTAACTGGGACTTGGGGGCGGGGGGGGGGGGCAGGAACTGACCTATAAAGGTTTGGTATGTTTATACTAACCATAAATCTTAAAACAAAAACAAACTGGCAGCAGTTTTAAAACTTATAAATGGACGTATTCTTTTACTCAAAGAACAATTCAGGGGCATAGGTAATGGTATAATAGATGCAGCAGGTGCAGGTGCATGTGCACCAGGGCCCACGATCATGTAGAGTGTATATGCCGAATGAGTGGATTCCATCTTCTGCACTAGGGCCCATACCTACCTATGCCCAAGTATAATTAATCGGTGGAATTTGTCATTAGGGGATGTTATGAAGGCCAACAGCATAGCTGGGGGTGGGGGTAAATTGGATAAATTCTTAATGGATTGTCAAGTTGGTCAGGGGGTGAGATGTCTGGCTGTCAGGGGCTAAGAACGAATATCAGGAAATGGATTACTCCATTATAACCTACTGTGCACTTCTCTGAAGCGAACCAAGATGGCCACTGCCAGAGACAGGATGCGGGGCTAAATAGACCCAGTATGTGGAAGCTCCTATGTTCTAGGTCCTTTTCACTTTCTCCCTTTCTTAGAAAGGTGTAGATTAGAAACATTTTTTAAAAAGTGGAAAGCACTTGCTTGAACATTTCTGTTGGAGAAATGAGCAAGTTAATTTAAGTGGAGAATCTCAAGTCCGACCATCTGTTGGTAGACTTTTATGGAAAAAAAAGGCGACAAAGACACACACACACACACACACACACACACACACACAGAAGTGTAATGAAAGAAAGGGAAAAGTGGCTTTTGCCATAAGGCTGTCGCTTATTTTCCGAGATGTCGCAAAGTTAGCACATGGCATAAGGTCCAGTCAGCCACTCTGAGACTTTGGCTGTCCTCGCTTCTAGTAACATTTGGCCAAGGCTTTTGATCAGTCTGTGGGAGGCAAAGCTTTTGAGTGGGATCAGATTTCTTTCTAGCTTGCCAAACTGGTCACAAAAAACTGCTAAAAGATTAAATCTGTTCTAGATGGCAAAGCTAGGCTTGTAAACAGATTTTTTTTAAAAAAAAAGAAAAAAAGTTGAGTGTCTGTGGAAATCAACACAATGTAAGTCAAGTGTGAGGAAGCAAAACACTTAGGTGCACATCTTAAAAGCTGCTGAAAACACAGTGACGCAAATGACAATGTCAATTTCCTTCCTTTTTCTGTTGCTTCAGTCAAAACAACTAGGAGGTTCCCATGAGCCTCAGTAAGTTCAGTTCCTTTCATGTAGCAAATTAGGCATATTTTTCACTCATAACATCTCCCAGGGTACTGATGTGCTGTTATCCTCAGTTTACAAATGTAGAACTGAGGCAGAGAGAGACTAGGACCCCAATCATATTAGTCTACCTCCAGAGCTGTAAACCCTCATTACTTATCCCAGGTAGGGTTGTGCAATTCATTTTTATGAAAACGAATATCTCATTTTCATACCTTCAAATCTCTCCTTAAAACTCACCTCTTTCGCTCTGCTCTGTTTGACTCTTTATCCTGCTGAGCCACTATTCCTATACCTACGATCAGTTTACCCTTATCCTTGCAACATGGACCTGCCTGCTGTCATTCTCATCGTAACCAAGCCAAGTAAGTGCACTTGAGACCTCGCATCTTCATGAATGTTAGACCCCTTGTCTCTCCCTCTGTTCCCCTTCCTAAGTCTCTCCCCCAGCTCCTGTCTCTCAGATTGTAAGCCCTAGGGGCAGGGACCGTGTCTATTTTATTACTTTGTAAAGTGCCAGGTACACTGCTGGCGCTATATAAATGTTTGTTAATAATAATAATAATAAACATAATGAAATTTTATGTAAATAATATATAGAGAGATAGATATATATGAGAGAGAAAGAATAGGATTATACACTATATTAGGATTACAGGATAGGATAAGGATAGATAGATAAGGATATAGAAGATAATATAGAGAGACAGATAGCAGATATAGATAAGGATAGGATAAGATAGAGATATTTCATACAGATATATAAATAGGTATACATTGTCCTTGTGTATAACTGGACACACTCAAACACCCCATGAGAAAGGCAAGGACAGCGAGGTCTGGTCATTGGGTCAGCCAAGGCAGGGGCGGGTGGCTCCTCAAGCACTGGAAGAGGGTGTGGACATGGAGGGGCTGGCACTCCTGTCACTGCCTGCCCACCCCCCAAGATTAAATGCCCAGCTTTTCCCTCCCTGCAGCAGTGGCGCTTCTCAGGGGACGAAGCGGCTGAGACGCTGGACTCAATGGCAGGAGTTGATGCTCAAGTCAGGGACCCCCAGCCTTCCTTCCATCAGCAGTGGCACTGGAGAAAGGGCAAATGAAGGGTGCAGCATATCCTTCTTGAAGTGGCACAGGCAGCACCCATGTGGGGGCAGATGTGGACAGCAGTGATGTTGGTGCTGATGTGGGTGATGCGTTGATGCCAATAGAACTACAGAGGGCACTGACTAAATTCAGTGAACTCAAAGAATTCTCTGGCCATTAATTACAAGACGACAAAAATTCCTTACTGGGGAAGGAAAAGAAGTTACCATTGGTTTATTGATAACAAGAAGTTGGAAATACTGAAGGACTATAGATAGCTAGGAGTCCTCTTGAGTTCCTCTTATAACTGGAAGCATCACTTACAAGTAGCTAAGATCAAGGCATTTCAAACAGCAGCAGCAGTGATGAAGTTGGACACTAAGTTCCCTAAAAAAAAATCTATGGTTGATTTATTTTATGTCTTCCGTGCCAAGGTGTTAGCTCAATTATGATATGGTTCAGAAATATGGGGTTTTGCTGCAACAGATCAGATAAATATACCACAAAATACATTTATTAGATCCTCCCTCAGCCTCCCACCTTCGATGCCAGCAGCCTTTTTGAGGCTAGAAACTGGGCTCTTGGACCTAAAAATAGCTGTAACTGTTAGGATGCTAAAATACTGGTTTAAAGTATTGGCAGCTTCCCCCTCTCGCTTAGTAAAGATACGTTTTATCGAAGATAACTTGAGAGAATCCTCTTATCAGTCACCTTGGCTGAGATATATAAACACGACAGTTCGTTCACTTGGGATGGGGTATTTGGTAGAGGATAACCAACGGTTGATTACTTTAATGGATCAAGAAGTAGTCTTACAATGCCTAGTTGATATATCATGGCAGATGGATTTTGCCTCAGTCCGTGGTTCTTGGGTTGCTCCAAATTATTTGCTGTGGAAAAGGGAAGTAGGGATAGAAAACTATCTGAAGATGAAAATGGATAATAAATTGACGCGAGCCTTTAGTAGGCTGCGATTGGAGCAAATGACAACTGCAATAATAGAAGGTAGAAGGAAGGGAGTCCCTAGAGTAGATAGTGCCCATGTGGATTGGGGGTACAAGAGGAAATTGTACATTATGTTTTGGACTGCCCACGGGTAGAGGATCTTAGGGTTGCCCTTCTCTATGATAAACTTCGGTCCTTGAACGTTTTCTCCGAACATGAGAAACTAATATGGTTGCTGAACCAGAAGGACTCTGCTATTATATTAAAGCTGACGGTATTTGCGTTAAAGGCTGAAATAGTGAGAAGGGACTGTGTCGCTTCATGTGCTATCCCTGATTTAGGATAGCATAGAAAAGAGATGGGAGTTTCAGATTATTATGGGGGAATAAAATGATTTTGGGTGAGCAAATAGGGAGTGTTTTGAAGCTGGATAGAAGTATTGTTTTATAATTATGTATAAATTTTAGATTTTATGATATATTGGTGGCTGTAATGTAAATGGCAAATTGCCAAACTGCAATAAATTATTTCATATGTTCATATGTTCTGCCCCCCTGGGGTGTTGTCTGCCACACTTTGGGGTGCCAAAACAAGCCTGATTGTTGCTCATCTGGAAAACTGCTACTGCTGCTGCTACTACCAGTCTGTAATGTCTCTCTCTCGTAAGTCCTGTCCCCGTGGGGCACTGTCTACTAGTTTAAGCCCAAAACACTTGGGACAGCAGGTCTCCTTTGCCAGTCCCTGCTGCTTCTCAGTGCCAGCCTGCCCACTGCCTGCACTCCTGATGCTCTATCTTTTGCCTGCCAGTCTCTCGCTGATATTCTTCTTCCAAGAAGTTGAAGCCTTGCTGGGGAACAAACCACCTTCTGTCTCCTCCTTCCTCTGCAAGCCACAGTGCCTGCTGCTTCAGTGCCTGCCAGACAGTGTCTGCTTTTGCTCTGTCCCCTGTCCACATGCCAGTCTCTCAGGGATATTTCTTCTGCTCTGTGGCACTCTGGGCAACTTTGGGGAAGGCGTAAAGTACTTTGGAGGCAAAATACAAGTGCTTCCTAAGTCTCAGGAAGCCCTAAAGTGATTCCCCTTGGAATCCAATGCAAAAATGAAAATGAAACTAAAACTAAAATAATGGGGAAAAACCAAAAATGAAAAATGACAATTTTGGGGAAAAAAATTAAAAATAACATGGGGCCCTTCTGCACACCCCTAATGCCAGGGGTAACTACTTCACTTTCAAGCTTTCACGCTAACATTGAGTCTTTATCCACAGAGAAGCTGCCCCAGGGGTGTGCATAGGAACAACAGATGTTATGTGTTAAGTGGCTTAACATGCATAATTAACACCCTGACCCTGTTCACATAACCCCCTACACATTGAGGGTAAACTACACCACAGAATATACTCCTTTTAATCTGGACTACAAATTCCCCAGGGGTGACCATCTCCTACGTCACTTTTAAAGTGTGTGTTCATGTGAACATGGGGAAGAAGACAGAAGCAAAGCCAGGACAATTATTACCACCTAGGATTTATGTGAATAAAGCCTGGGTAACTTGACCAAGATCACACAAGAAGCATGTGGTAGAGGACAGGGGCGGCTG
The DNA here is from genome assembly GCA_003113815.1 of Sphenodon punctatus. Taxonomy (NCBI): domain Eukaryota; kingdom Metazoa; phylum Chordata; class Lepidosauria; order Sphenodontia; family Sphenodontidae; genus Sphenodon; species Sphenodon punctatus. The sequence goes on from QEPC01006374.1 coordinate 2,151,041, forward strand.
GTGGGTGTTGAGGTTGGAGGGGCAGTAAGGTCGGTGGGCGGCATAACCCAGCAGCAAGGAGTTCCAAGGGTTAATGTTGGATGGACATTACATTACTTAATCAAGCAATTTCAGTTAGGTTAGGCAGGTTTAAAAGCAGGCAGACAACCTTAAACCTCACTTACAAGCAGTTTTAGCAAAGACACACAC
>QEPC01006374.1:2162839-2211946 GCA_003113815.1 Sphenodon punctatus
ATTAATTATCTAAAGGGGGTGCCTCCCCCCCTGGCAACTGGGGAGGCTGGGGAGGGGAAGCCCCGAGGGTTTTTTCATTCCCCTCCCCTCATGGAATCTCCTGCCCCGCGTCCCCGCAGCGCAGGCTGGAAATTCTGCGCTGGGGTAAGCAGGGCAGGAGATTCCACGGGGGGAGGGGAATTCCGCGGGAAATCTGCGATTCGCAGACCCGCGTTTCCCTCGGGGCCCTGCCTATACCCCAACACAAAATGCATGAAGATTTGCCAGAACTCTTGCAAAATTATCTGCTTAGCAGCTATAAACATCATATCCAGACACTGGCGATCGTTGGAAGCTCTTACCATGGACGAGCTGCTTCACAGGATCTGGTATATGCATATTATGGAAGAATTCCACGCTGAGCTCCATAACAAGAAGCAAGATTTTGAAGCCACTTGGGCACCAATCAAAAAAGTTTTAGAGGAGTTTAAATGGGACAAGAAAACAAACACTAAACAAAACCTTTGTACGTATAACCCTGGAAGATGAAATATAATATGTATTGCTGATTCATTGTCATGACTCTGTGGGGGAACCGGGTTTTTTTTTTTGGTTTTTTTTTTCCTCCCGGGTGTTTTTTCTCGGGTATTTCGGGCTTTTCTTTTTGTTTTGGGGTTTATGTGTGGGAGGTTAGGGGTTTTTTTTTCTTGTGTTTAAAGTACAACACATAATTTACTGAATGGCGGTATGTCGGTTGACCAGTGTAAAAGGTACAGGGTTAAATTGTATGGAATAAGATTGTATATGGTCGATTCTGTTGTACTTTGTTTATTTCATAAATAAAAGTTACATAAAAAAAAAAAAGAAAGATCAGCAGGGGAAAGGCTGGGATCTCACTTCAAATCAGGTTACTACGAAGCTGGCTGGCCAGAAAGACCAGGGCAGAGACCTAGGCTTTGGGAGGGTGCAAGAGGTGGAGGTTCAAGAGAAAGGGGGCTTTAGACCAGGGCTGGCTCTATTATTATTTATTTATATAGAACCAGCAAAACTCTGTCCTAAGGAGCTTACAATCCAGAATAGACAAGAGGTGGGAAGTCAAGGAGAGGGGAACATACGGAGAGAGCTTGTTGCATGATGGAAGGTAGATCTGTAGCAGGCAGGTCAAGATACCTGCTGTTTGCAACTCTTAGTCATGAAGTAGTGCTGAAACAAACAGAAGGTTCTGTATTTGCAAATATTATTCATATATTTGGATAGCACCTTGAATATTCACACTGAAAAGAATATTAGCATTTTTGTTAAACCCCCCTGTTTTTTTGGGAGGGGGGGGGTGTTTCTGGACATTCTTGTTTGGTTTTTCAGTTATTTAATCAGCTATTTAATCAAATCAGAAAATATCTAAACAAAAATGATAGAAAACAACAGAAAAGCCAACTGAAAAACCTGAAGCCAATACCCAAATGAAGCAGGCACTGATAGTTCCATACCAGCTTCGCCAGACCTGAATCAAAGTAGGTAAATTCTTTCTAACACGGTATTCTCAGCAAATATTTGGGTATAAAGAAAAAACAAAGCGATGGCCGCACAGTGGTAGCCCGACCCGGGATGGGACAAGAAGCCGCGGTGAACACAGCGCAGACCAGATTGGGATGCTGAACAGACATGCCCACGGCTGGGGCACCAGCGTGGGTAAGAACCACCACCAGCGCATGGCTGGCTGGCCCCAACCCTGCACTCTGTCCGGCACCCAGCCTCCCACCATGATGGTCTACCAGCCTGAACAGACAAGATAGTTCATGGTGTCCTGCTTTGGCCTGGGCAGGCGGGTCTTTGCCCGGGCTATGACTTTGGCTGTTTTTACACTAATGTCCCCCACCCCCACCCGCAGGGTGTGGGGGAGGGTGTTTGAAGTGTGGGGGCGCCCACGTAAACAGCATGGCGGTGGGTGGGGGGGATGGGTGTGCAATGGGTGTCCATCCATGTAAAGAGCATGGGTGGGGGTGCATGCACGCTCTCGACACACACCCATCTCCACCCATGGAGCCATCCAGAAAAACGAAGGAGGCTTCATGGTGGCAGTGGGTGGAGATGGGTGTGCACCCGTGGGAACGGGTGCACACCCACCTCCCCCCACCGCTCCAGCACACCCATCCCCCCAGCCACCGCTGTCCATGTGAAAAGGGCCTTTGAAGGTTTCCTTGAGGTACACGTCTGAGCTAGCCACTGACATGACCTAGGCCAATCCTGGGCCAACATCTGGCAGCACCCAAACAGACATGCAGGTGAGGTCAGGCCACAGAATAACAAAGCAGGCCACAGCGGGTCACTCTCATATCTGTTTTTACACTTTGTTTCAGCACTACAGTGGAATTTTCAGTTCTAAAATCAACAGAGCTAGCTAGCTGCTCTACATGCAGACATAGCAACAGATTTACTACATTACCTTGCTGCACCTTTCTGTAGGGGTGTGCATGTCTTTTTGTTATTACAACAACAAAAAATGTCATTTTGTTATCGTTATTTCAATAATGAAAATGACAAACAACAACAACAAAAATAGAAAGAAAAACATTTTGTTTTTGAAATAAAGGGGAAAAACTGAAAAACGTATTTATGGCTATAGCTTTTTTGTTTCTTATTCAATTCTGATGAAACATGGGGAGGGTGAACCCCCAATGGAGGGCACTATGTGTTCCAGATTTTGAAACAATTAGATAAAGGGAACCTATTCTAGAAGCAATGGAATGCTGTGATTTTAAGAAAAGTGCCATACACATTCACGGCTACTTCTTTATCTTCCATAAAATTTGCATGAAACCTGTGAATATTATGTCGTACCACAAGTATAACACTCCTGCCAATTTGCAGACAGATTGGATAAAGAGTCCTGATAGTATAAAACATTAACCTGAAAATACATTTCCAGCTGTAACATTTGTATATTTCATCCTGTTTACAAGATGTTTGGCAGGAATGTATCACACACCTTTCCTGTCATCTCTGCCAAACTACTGGACAATTTGATAAAGGGAATCAATTTTATAAGCAACTGATATTCTCCCTGTGAAGACCATTATTCAGATAAATAGCAGCACATTCAGTGCCAGTCAGAGGCAGGCACCCTGCATGGCAGGAGGAGATTGTAGGAGGGAGGATGTTGAGCAACCCAAAAGACTGACAGACACATTCACTGGCCAAACACATTACTGCATGCTTCTAGCTTTACGGGACCAATTGGTAGTGGCTTCGAGGCGGGCATAGGAGGCGGCCCTGAGGCGGGCATAAGGGACATAACTGGGACTTTGGGGATAGCATTCCAGCAATCAGGAGACATAGTTTACACATCCAGGCCAATTATCATCACAATCACATCCTGCAGCACTGTGACAGAGCACATAAGAGAATCTCTATTGACACTTTCCTAAACAGATGCATCTGACTTCCCAGTAACAAGTGGGGGAGATATGTTAGGATGGTCACAACACATAATGAGGATATTTGGTTGACATTTCTGCTGGCCAATTGGCATCACAAACAGATCTTATACCACAGTGACATGTAAGGGAATCCCTGGCATAGGCTCCTTCTCTGCATATGACGTGCAGGCATATAAAATTGGGACCCTTTATAACATCTTTATTATATTTGGCAGAGATGATCATGAAAGTGTGATATACAGCCCTGACAAATTTCATGTAGACTGGTTGGACTACAACGATGTTACAGTCAGACATACATCTATATGTTAATTGCTTATACCACCAGGACCCTTTATCCAATCCTTCTGAAAGTTGGCAAAGATAGTAAATATGGGAAGGGGTGTAAACTTTACAAGTTTCATCTATATTAGATGTGAGGCAAAGATGTTACAGCTAAGAATGTATATGAAGACTTTTGCAAAATAAAATAATGCAACTGCTTCTAAAATTGGATTCCTTTATTCAATCTTTTTGAAATCTGGTTCACATAATGCCTTTCATTGGAGGTATATGCACCCCAGGTTTCAGCCACATATAGTAAAAACCAAAAAGTTTACAGCCAAAAATGTGTTTTCCATTGAAACCAATGGAAAACGAAAGCAAAAACGAAAACGACAATTTAATATTTATGAAAACCAAAACAACAGATTTAAACAACAAAAATGAAAAACGAACATGAAAACAAGAACAAATGGGCCCCTGGTGTGCCTCTACCTTTTTGTTCCTTCCATATTGCTACTTCACAAATGGCAGCATGTGGGTTTGGCAATAACTCTGGACTTCGCCAAAAAGAAAAAAGAAAAAATTATTTTAAATGTACAATATGCCAGTCTACAGTTGTTATGAACAGTATCCAAACTACCATAACTTTTCACTGCCAGGAAAGGGATTGGTCATGTCATAGGCAAACTATACCAGTGGAAATTAATTTTGATCACAGAGGCAAGAACATGATCATTTAGAGATTTCTTTTAAAAACGTAAAGTTTCCTGATAACAGGAACAATTTTAGGACAACCCTTTCTCCTCAATCTTGCCTCATCTTTGTAAATCCATTGGAAGCTGAAGCTATGTTCCTTTTTAAAAGGGCACATGGGGTGTGGGTTGGTGTTTGCAGTGGGGGGAGAGGGTGTAGATAGGTGCACATCCATCTCCACCCATCTACATGCATGGAGCAACCGCCGTTTTCACCGGTTGCTCCGTACGTTGGTGATGGGTGGAAGTGGGTGTCCATGTGCATTCCGCGGGAGTTCCCATGGAACATGCATGCGTGTTCCACCTTCACCTGCTCGCCGCAACATGCATTCATGTTCCATCTTCACCCACTCACCGCAGCGTGTACACAAGATGCACCCAGGCATGAACATCCAGATTTCTGGGTGTTCACGCGTGGGTGCCGGCCGTGTAAAAAGGTCCTATATCTATATTAAATTTATGTTTTGTTAATATTCTGCACAAAATATTGGGTTTGAAGATGCTGCCAATGCCACTGTGGTGTGTGTTCAGTGCAAAATACAATACAAAACACTCTGTGTTCCCCAAGTTTAGGTCAGATACTTTGTGGTTGAGCTAGAAAGGCTATCAGCCTCAATGTGAGCTATACTGTGGGCACACACCTTTTCTCGTTAACTACAGAGCAAGTGAAGACTTTCAAAACCTGATCAAACCTCTTGTTCTTTTTAAGAGAACAAGAATTCTCTTGTTGTTTATTCACTCAAAACTGCTGATTCAGATACTGGTAGCCGGAAACAACTACTGCCTGTCAGAGAATTAATACCTATGCCTGCTGATGCCATCAATGACAGCTGAAGTGAGGATGCAACATATAGAATAACCCATCCATTGAATGAATAGTCAAATACATCTACTTTCACCATAAGACACAACCAAGGCATAGCAAAGTGCTGTGTAATTTGACTTCAAATCACGGGCATTAAACAAAAAGGCCATGCAGTAACCGAAACGTGTTTATTTATTTATTTTATTTTATTTAAATTGATATGCCAACCTTCCCAATGAGGCTCAGGGCAGCTTACAACATATAAAGACAGCATATAAAAACAGCTAAAACTCCCCTTAATCCCCTATAACCTTTCCCCCAATCCCCCCCATCCCATCCCACCCCACCCCTGCCTGCCTGCCAAACACCTGACCAAACAAAAAAGGTCTTACATCATTTCCATAAGATGAGCAGGCTCCAGTTGCAGCAGGGGGCCTGGCTTAGTGGGGTGGTGAGGGGGAGCTCCAGGCTACTCGAGTGCCAGTAGGGGACGCTGTAGGGATCGGAGGAGCTCTGGGCTACTCCAGTCCCAGCAGGGGGGTACTGTAGGGAGTGGGGTAGGGGCATGGCTATGGGGGGAGCTCCAGCTACTCCACTCCCAGCTGGGGGGGGGGTGGCGTGGGGGCACTTACTATGTGGGAAAATCCCTGCTACTCCAGTCCCAGCAGGGGACCCTAAAGAAAGCAATAAAACCCCACATAAGATAAAATTTGCTTTTTCAAATTATGGACAACTATCTCAACAGCTTATAAAACGTTTATGACTATACGCAGGACAATCAACATCAGTGTAAATTTAAATTATGCTCTATCTTTGAACAGACTTAGCTCCCACTGACATTAGTGGTGGAGACTTGTGTGCCCTTAGACTGCAATCCACAACCTGCAACTTACTCCGAAGTATTTACAGGCTTCTATGGGACTACTCCAAAGTAAGTGGCCTGCGGATTGCAACCATATTCACTGCAAGCCAGAGTCTGCTGCTATAATTCACTTTACTCTGCATTTATTTTTTCAACTGGGATGAGTAAAATGGGTAGATAAGCATTGAGTAAGGCTGGTAGCATTTTCAAACTCAGTATTTTGTGTGGAATATTAACAAAATATACATTTCGTATAAATACACAATAGCAGAGAGATCGGATATGAATAAAACTGCAAGCAGCAACATGTATAGACAACTAATAATGTGTCTTGCATAACCCAGAACACTAGTTGTGTCACACCAATACGATAATGTAGGGAAAAACAAGTTTTTTTCAGCAAAACCCTACAGACCCTTATATCCACATTCTTGGCATACCTTTTCAGGTTATAATATGCCACTGAATCTCTTTAGTTAGAAGAATTTCAAATTCTTTTAAAACCATTTGTACAATTACTATGCTTTTGGCCTTTGGCCGTAAATAAACAAAACTAAACTAACCAGTTACTAACCAGTTACCAATACTCTGCATGAGGTCAGTGTTGAGACAATAACCTCTCAGAAGAATTGAGCGACAGTCCTACCGAAGATCAAAATAAAAAATAAGGAAACCTCTCATAAAGAACAGCAAGTTTACACCAGAGCAAATACCATATGTCTTTATCCCACCCCACCCCCGGCAACTTTTTGGGTGTCTATTTTATTTATTTATTTAAAGAAGTCTTGTGCGACAAAACTGAAGATTTCCTGGGAATATTCAGACTTATGTGCGCCAGTAAATTAATTATTCCCAAGAAAAATCATTGACTATAAAAGTCTTAAGCCAGCAGCAATAAAACCCCCATAACTGAAATCTCCTTGTTAGCCAAAAATACCACGGCTAAGATAGTACAATATATATCATACTACTTACATTTTAACCCAGGAATAATCATAACACAACAGATGTTCCAGCCACCCCAAGAATTTCTGTTATACAATGGTTGTTTCAGCCACTCTGTCTGCCGATTTTCAGTGGCACCTTTTAAAGCAGAGCCCCGTGTCTCTCTCCCTATTCACGAGGAGTCAAGATGTCATTCACATTCCATTCTACCTGTCTCCTATTACACAATAGGGGAATCTCACTCCAAAAATGGCAGCATAAATCAGCTCCAGCAATCACATTTATTGTTAAAAAAAAAAAAAAAGCAAACAGCATTCCTTGCTTCAGCTAAGCTACAGTAACCACCACCATCATGCAAAAAATAAAATAGGTAAAAAATCTTGACCTTTTTAGGGTGTGTTTTCACACTCCACTCTTTCATATTAAGAACTCAAGAAGCATCGTGTAACACATTTCAAGCACTCTTGTTTTCATGACCATAAAAACACCATGAAAATACCTGGGGTGAAATCATAAAAAGTTTAATTGTGTTATTAAGCCATGAGTGATTTCCACCAAATCAGAAGAAATCGGAATGTTTTAGTCTTCAGGTATACGACAGACTATAAAAATTCCAAGTATGACCAATATTAAGAATAAAAAACACCAATACATCAATTTTGTTCATAAAAAACCATCATCACTTAAATGACCTCCTCCTACACACAGGACTCAAAGATATCATGAGTGTAGGAGAGCACAGCTAGTTAGTACTTCAGGTCAAGGACTGGTTACAGAATCAAATCAGCAATTGTTTGGGGGCAAAACCCCACTGAGTCAGTTTTATAGTTAACGTCTCCTTCACATTCCTCCTTTTAGTTTTCTGTTTCTACAAGCCACATAAAGTTAAAGCATAAAAAATTGTTTCATCAAACGCCAACATACTTTATCATTTTTTATTTTCATTAGGTACACAGTTGAACACTCTCAACTACAGACAGCATTAGTAAATAGGGATGGGCGAACGCAGTTCGGAGTTCAGACCGAACCTCGGTCTGTTCGGACGACCGGACCGAACCGAACTTCCGAAACAAACACTCAAACTTCTGAACAGTTTGGAAAAGTTTGGATGAGTTTGGGGGCAGGAAAAACGTGACTTTGGGCAGGAAAACGTGACTGGAAGGGGGAGGAAGCTGAGAAGCAGACTTCCTGGCACCAGGGGTGAACACCAGGGGTGGTTTCAGGGCCAAAAATACTGATACCGAAAAAATTTCTGTTTCAGTACTGATAGCACTTTTTTGAATGTTCGGCCGAGTTTGGATAAACCGAATTCCGCTGAACCCGAACTCGGGTTTCTAACTGAATGACCAAACAGCGTTCTGTTCGCCCATCCCTATTAGTAAATCCCACCCAAAAAGGTATTTCCTAAAGAAGGATTTCCCTTTTTCTATTTGACTGAGCATCACTCATTCATTCATTAAGAAATGACCTCAATATGATAAAAGTACCACCAGTATTTTGTGTGATGTTCAATGCGTAGCTACACTTACACCCTTTTTTTAAAAAAATAAAAAAATGTGTCCATGCTGTGTTTGCCTGGATACTTTATTCTTAATCTGTTTGTCACAAAGCAAAATTCAGAAGGATGCAATTTTGGTCTCTCATTTCTAAATTATAGTCTACATTTGACATTTTAAAGAGGCAGTTCTAACAAAGGTGCAAGCTTTAAAAGGCAACTTCATCCACTAACTAATTCTTTTACTCACAGACTCCACGTGCCTCATTTTTGGAAGAAAAAAGTGCTGCTGTCCAATCTTATTTTCATCACGCAGGGTCCGACAGCTCAGAAAAAGCCCTAACACAGTTGCAGGTTTCATGCTTTCCTTCCTGAAGAAAGCAAGGCACATTTTAAAGCAGTAAGAAATGGTTTTCTTCTGAACTTTTTGAAACGATGGATGTTACAATGTCTGTTAAACTCAGTATGGCGAAAAGCAGATTTGGAATTTAAGGAAAGCTAATGAAATGGCAGTTAACTTAGATGAAAAGTTATATGTGCCTGCCTCTCCAAAGCATTTCACCTATTCCCAAAGGCAGAAAACAGGGAAGTCACACACGGTACCTTCTAGAGGCAATTACCCTGCGGTCTCAACACACATTGTGTAAAAACAGACATGCAACTAGTGGAACTGCTCCCCAGGCTGCCCTGAGACAGGAAATTGTGGATGACATGGCCCAGGTCAAGCCAGGGTACCGAACTGATGTGCCCACGCTGGGGAGCCATCCCACCACCGACACAGCCTGGAGCACAACAAACATAGTGACAAAAGCCCCACCACCTGCCATAATGGACAGCCATGGTGGTGGCCAATGAGGTACAGCCATGGCAGCCCCCAGTCCAGGGCACATAAGGCGTACCACAACAGACGTGCTAGCTTGCTATGGCCTGCTTTGGCCCACAGGGGCGGCCCTTAGCCCAGGCTGTGACCTCTGAGATTTGCCAGGGCATACACCCCGGGGCAATCCTGGGCCAACATCTGGCGGCACATATTTACATCTGCAAGCAGGTCCCGGGCCACAGTGGACCAAAGCAGGCCACCGCGAGCCAAAATCATGTCTGTTTTTACTCATCCGTAGCCATTAGTAGTTTCCACACACTATATATTACCGGTACTTTTCAGAAGTGCAAAACAGTGTGAAAACAAGCCGTTGCACAATGAGGCACAATGGATACAGCTGTTTCTGAATACCTGAAACAGTAACTAGTAACATCAAGCATAAGCTTAAGTAAAGCAGGCTTTGCTGAATGACAAAGGAGCTGCACCGTGAGCTAAGTGACCAGGTTATTTTTTAGGTTACAGCCGACAGTGAAATGTATACTACCTAGACATTTCTGCTATAAATATGTTAGTCTTGTTTTCATCTGTTGCTTACCCATGTGTACTTTTTAAAAATAATAATCCTCTAAAAGATCCACCCCCCCAATTTAATTTATCAACTAAAGCTAAGATTGGCTAATCAACCTACTTAAAAAACTTAATGCCATCTTCATCTTGCTCAGTGAAACTTAACCATCCCATAAACCTTCCACTGTAAATTAGCCATCACATCAAAACATCTGCTGAATGTTTAATAGAACATGTAATGCACTGAGGCAACATTTGTACCCAGCATCTCCAAATGGCGTATGTATGTACCCATTAACTGACAAACAGAATGGAAATAAACAGCAGTTTTTTTAGAGTAATTAACAGAAGGCCCAACAAGAACCAGCTGTCTGGGTTATTTAAAAGCTTGCTGGCTCTGGATTTGGGCAATTATTTATTATACCATAACACTGTAAACTATTTTTCAAAGGCTTTTTTTTTTTTTTTGCCTATCATTTTCTATGAAAATTTACTGTAGGCGAAATTCTAGGCAAGGCAAGCCCTAAAAACATTTTGAGCCTGCCTATTGCTTTATTCCCAGGACATTGCCTTCTTCCTCATGTTCCATTGCAGCCTCTGAGGTCAGCTGGAAGCACCCTCTTGTACCTTCTGCCTGCCAAGTTTCTAAAATGAGGGCACGCAGAGAGGCATTCTTGGCAGCTGCCCCACAATTATAAACTCCTTCACCGTACAGGGAGGTTCTTCTAAGCTGTATCATCTTCTGGCGGCAATGCAAGACCTTTTTGTTTGGCCAGATATTTGGCAAGCAAAGGTAGGGTTGGGTTATTGTGGATTAGGGAATTTCATCTGTTTTTATGGGGTTATTTTGATATCTGGGTTTATTTTGGTTTTGTGCACTGTAGCCCACCCTGCATCTCAAGGGAATGGACAGGACAGAAATATAAATAGATACATAAAATACGATATTCTCTTCCTACACTTAATGTGGGTCTCTCAAAACTTCCCACTTGCCTATCAGCAGAATCCTCCTAGATCATAACATATTTTAAACACACTCACTTTTCCATGGGATGTGTGCTCAGTGAGGTGTAAAAACCCAAACATGCCATAAAACCAACAGGGATTTCATCAAAAGAGTCACTTCTGATGATATACAGTAGGGGTGGGGAACCTGAGGCCTGGGGGCCAAATGCAGCCCCAAGCGAGATTTTAAGTAGCCTCTTTCCAGTTTCTGGATCTGGCCCCTGGATCCATTTCTTTCCTCCAACCATTGAAAGACTGAGCTCAGAGTACGGGAGCAGAGATGAGGGCATGCACACAAGACTAGAGGACAGAGTCATGGCACAAATTCATGATCTTGGTTCTCCTTTTCTTCAGTACACCCCTTAAATACTCCCACCTGCAACTTGTATGTGGCCCCCTCGGAGGTTGTACGAATTGTCAAAATGGCCGACGGGACAGAAAAGGTTCCCCACCCCTGATCTACAGAAACTGAGGAAATTCAGAGGCAAAACAAATAAGAGCACATTCACACATTCAGCAGACCAGCGCTTTTTTCTTTTCCCACCATATTACCTTGATGTGTGGCAGACTCTATGCGCGTTTTTAACCGTGCTTGCGTTTGTTTTTTAAGCGCACTGGCAAGCGGCCAAAACCTACCTTTACAAGAGCAGGTTTGAAATGATCCACATAAATCCTCTTGTTGGAATGTTGGGGCTAGTCAGTATCATGTCAGTTACACCGCGACCTGGCTCCCCGTCTCTCGGCTCCGCTCCTCTCCCTTCTCTGGGAGCCAGGGCGCTGTGTAACGGACATGACACTGACCCACTTCCTCAGCTCTCGGCTCTGCTCCTGCTCTGCTGCCACTCCTACTCCTCCTCTCCCCCCCCCCCACCTGAGTACATTAAAATGCTGCTTTTCCTAAATGCAGTCAATTTCAAAATGCGCTTAAATAAAGCCAGTGTAAATAGCGCATAGGTTTATTTAAGCTCATTTTGAAATTGACTGCGTTTAGGAAAAGCAGCATTTTAATGTATGTGTGAATGAGCTCTAAGACTAATTGATTTGCCAGCATCTCATCTGAACATATTGCAGCCCAGACTGCTGTGCTGTAAGAGACTGGGAAATAGATGTCTACTTGTATTCTTTACTTGCAGGCTGCAGATTGTCAACTCAAGTGTGTTATGAAGAGATAATGCACAGAAAGGAAACAACAGTGGGCAGTAGGGTGAGGAAGGGAACAAAGATTCCATAAATGACAAGGTGCTGAACAGGATCCATAATTAATAGGAATAGCACTGGAGGAGATATAAGTCTCAAAACACAGAAACTGGGGAAGCTTCTACTGGATTTCTCTGAGTGAACTGACTGTTTGGCCGCAAGCCCCTTCTTATTTTATGCCCTTGTATGGCTTCCAGATCTTTGCAATCTTATTACACTTTGGTCTTATCAATAGCTGCCTAGGCAAATTCTGCTTGTTTATTTATTTAAATGTATACCCCACCCTTCCCATTTCTCAGGACAGCTTACAACATAAAATATATAGAAGCACCTTTAAAAAATCTCCACCTTTAAACCATCCTGCAACCCACCCGTCCAAGCCAGTCTCACAAATAGCTCTACCTTGCACACACTCCTGATGCCACCAGCAAGATTTCTCCATCTCCTTTGCCATCAAAGTAGAGCAATGTGAGATATTACCTTTTCCACTTTGAAAAGGTAAAGGATGGAATGAAGAAAGATGGTGACAGCAGAGGTAGACTTAAAGCATTAAGACAATAAGCAGGGGGAATGGAGATAGAGATAAGGATGGTAAAGGAATAAAGAGTAGATAGCTTATATAAAAGATTAGGCCATCAGGTCAAGTGAGACCAGATATCATCAATCATTTATTTATACACTGTAGCACTTTTAGTGTTCAAAGCACCCAACAGTCCTTATCTAGTTCACAGTTCACCCTCATAACAACTCTGTGAGGGAAGTCATTATTCCCATTTTACAAACTGGAACCAAGGCTTAGAGAAAGTGACTGGCCCAAGATCATCCAGTGAGCTCATGGCTAAAATGGGATTTCAGCCCTGTTTTCCAATGTCCAAGTCCAACACCTTACAACCAAACTGGAAACATACCTGTTTGTAGACTGATAAAAAAATAAATAAAACAACTACCACCTGAGGAATCACCTTGTTTTTCTTCTCAGTTGTTAACAACTTCTGCCTTGTTAATAAATCTACCCTGAAGGATGACAGTCCACAGAATGAGGACACCCAACACTTGCACACATCTTGAGAGGGATGTCCTTTGAAATCAGAGAACACCCGCCTATGGCTGGAGTAACAATGGACAACAGACCGGGTCTCAGACCACGGGAACAGTACTTGCAACTAGAGCCAAATTAAAACTTCTTTTTGAATCAAAAGTTGAACTATTGAAATGATTAAAAAAAAATATTGTTTATTGCCATATTATTCAGCCAGGTCTGTACACAGTTGGGTTGAAATTTCATTCTAAGTTGAAATGGATGAATATTTCGATTTCAAAATTTTGGGATTTCCATAAAGGACTTCACTGCTGTACTTGATAAGCATAGCTCTGCATTCATGCTAGAGAGATGAGCTCACAGCGCAGAACACAGATTCACATTTCACCCCCATACCCACTTGGGGGGGTTGTTTGTTTTAGAACCCCCTGGATATTGACTGAAGTTTCTCTTCCCTCAAAGGTAGGTATCTCCCAGATTTTGCTCAGGCCCTTAGGATGCTGGAACGGACCAGGGGGCGGACCAGGAACATGGGGGAGGGGGGGGGGGCGAAACCCTGGAACATCTTATTTCTAAGGAGGCGGCAAAACTGTATGGCGATGGGGCAAGCCTGCCCCTCTTCCTGTCTCTGGAAAGAAGTGGATGAGAAGGACTGGGGAAAGCCCCTGTTTTGGAAACAAGCCCTGACTGTCTCAGAGGCTGAGGAGATTCCTTCTGGCTCTGGCTAAGCTGCAGCACGGCACACCAGGGCTAGCGCAACTCGCCTCTGCTGCAGCAGGGGGAAGGCACGGACAAGCCCACCCCGGATCCTGTGTGCTCCGGCCCCCCGGCAGGGTGCGTTCCACGCTGCTGCACTAGCTCAAGCTGCGAACGCCCAGCGTGGGATTCCCCCCTCTCTCCCAGGTCTCCTCAGAGGCCGCGCTGTTTCCGCTGATACTCCAGCGCCCTCTAGCGTCCAGCCGCTGCCGCCACCCACAAACCACTTGACTCCGAGTAGCTCCAGTGCTCCCGGAGTAGATGCGATGGCCCAGATCTGGTGACCTTGCCTGCGTTCTCTTCTACTCCTAGTTCTACTCCTGTTACTGCTACTCAAACCAAGTTCTCCTCTCTATTGTAGCGCTCTATGCCCAAATGACTCCCTTCTAGGGTGGCCAGATATGCAGATTTTAGAGGACGCTTATGAGAAATACAGGTTGCAGGGCTGTATTAGCTCCAATGCAGCCCTGCAACCTGTATTTCTCAAAGGCCTCCTATAAAATCTGCATATCTGACCACCCTACTCCCGTCTCTCCCACAACTCTGTATTCAGGAGAATCTTAATGACCCACCTGAAAGCTATATTGCTATCCCCCCACCCCCCTTTCTTCTTTGTCTTCCTGTTTTCTTTTCTTTTTACCCTGAAGAAGCTTCATTTACAAAAATAGCAACAAAAATGATCAAGGGCATGGAAGTGCTCCCATATGAGGAGAGGCTTGGTAGGTTGGGGCTCTTCAGTTTGGAGAAAAGACGACTGAGAGGAGATATGATAGAGGTCTATAAAATCATGAGTGGTGTGAAACTAATAAACAGGGAGCAGTTATTTACCCCCTCAGCTAGTACTAGAACTAGGCGACACTCCATGAAACTCATGGGTGGCAAGTTTAAAACAAATAAAAGAAAATATTTTTTCACTGAGCGTATTATTGGGTTGTGGAATCTACTGCCAGAGGCTGTGGTAAGGGCCAGTACTATAGCTGAGTTTCAAAGAGATTTGGACAAGTTTCTAGAAGATAGGATCAGGGAACATGACAGGAGCTGGGGGAAAACAACAGGGAATTGATCCCCCATTGTGACCTGTTGGGTGCGTCTCCCAAACCATCGTGATTGGCCACTGTCGGAGACAGGATGCTGGGCTAGATGGACCATTGGTCTGACCCAGTATGGCACTTCTTATGTTCTTATACAAGTCTGGGGGGGAAAACCCAAAAGTATATTGTTTTGGGATACATTTTCCAGATTTAAGGGACTGGGGCTGTGTGTGTGAGTTTGTTTTGTTTTAAACACACAGTTCCAAGGGCTCTGCTACTAGGACTTGACTACTAGGACTTGAAAGGCACCTGTCAGCCCCCAAATTAGATTCATTTCACCACAGTAGGCAAAGAAATCAGTTATACATACATCGGGGTTGGGAACAATATCCCTCCCAGGGCCAGGGGCAACGTCAGAAATTAGTATAAGCTCCAAGAACCACACAGTAGTTCAGAGTGGGGTGTCTTAGGGATATACTCAGGAAGAGGAGGTTCCAGACCAGATCATGGCTCTCTGCCATGGATTTGTCCACTATCCTTGTGTGTAAACACACCATCTCTGCTCCCATACCCTAAGCTCATCCTTTCACGGTGGAAATTGGATCAAGGGGCCAGGGCCAGGAACCAGAAAGGGGCCAAATGAAAACTGACTGTGGGCCTTATTTGGCCCGCAGCCTGACATTCCCCACCCCATTTAAAGTATTAATATTTGTAAACACATATCTTTTAATTCAAAGCAGTTCCATTTGCCTAATTAGGATCATGCAACTGGATGCTCTCTGTGTAATCAAGACTACAGATCTTCACCCAGTAATTCTTTTCATTAACCCTATTTGAGCCTCTTGCTATTTGAGCCTGCCCTATGTTTGCAATGGCCATTCGGCCTCATACCTATGAACTGTGAACAAATGAGGAATCAGGTCCACTGATCCTGCCTGAGGTCAAACGTTATGTGTCAGCCACACAGAGAAAGTTAAGGGTTGCAGACTGTAAGGTTTAAAAGAGATCACGTACAAAATTGTGTGTGTTTACCTGCGTGCTTTGGTAGCAACTGCAGCCCACTCACACTTGGATTTCTGTAGCTCTGTCATCAGAAAACCTAGATCAAATACTTTACAGGTTACAGTTGACTACAGCACTGTCTGTTTTACAGGGATGCATGAGTCACAACTTCTTTGCAAACTTTTTTGCAGGCATGACTCTAGTTTTGAGACTTCAGTGTAATCCTGCAACCTCAGACAGCAATTATCAGTAGCAGTCATGATCCCATGTGCAAATGTAGTGCCCTGACTGGAGTCATAACTGAACTCACAGAATGATAACCTCTGATATAGAGGCACAACCCTGGAAACATTATGGAGCATGGTGCACTGCTTAGTGCTTACTACATACGGTACAGCCCTGTTTCAGTATAGTGCTATGTTTAAGTATTCACTGGTCCTTCTGACTTGAGTAGGATGTAAGCATATGGTTTAGTGCTGTCCTGAAGACATGTTTTCCTGGATCCGTGCTAGAGTATAAGCAGTGGGCTTTAAAACCATATTGAAGAACAGAGTGACACTCTTTATTGTCACTAGTTTATGTGTAGGAGTCATGAGTGACAGGGGAAAAAAGAGAACCGACATAGGTGTTAGGTCAGCTGAAGCCTTTTTTACCACGGGGGGGGGGGAGCTCATTATTGACAATCAGTGTCAAGCTACAAGTGCAGCAGGAACAGGGCAGAACTGTTTGGATGCAAGTTTAGACAAGGACACATAGCATTTGCTGTCACTCTAGTTAAAACCTTCTCAGAACTCCACCTGTAACTAGCAGGGCTCAGTCATGTCTGATAAGGGTTATAGGGTTGTTTTTTTGAGGTGGGGGAACAACTCTGCATATTCAGTTCTGTCCACAGAAGTCACAGCTCTGGTCTCTCACAGCAGGGGTTAAAGCTGGTGGCACTGCTGCGGCAGCAGCACCCTGCTGATTTCCAGCAGCACCAGCAGGTCTGACAAGAGGTGGAGGCGGGGGGGACAAAATTCAGGGGGGCTGGGTTGAGACTGTTGGGGCCCGAGTTGAGGCTGTTAACTAACTTATTCTATTCATGCTATGTGTTTTGTTTGCTTATAACATTTGGGGTAGAGTCTGGGTGAGTTGGGGGGTGGGGGGTTCCAAAGGGAACCTTCGTCCCGGGTGGCTCTTGGCAGCCCTGAACATCAGCTCTAAAACTTGAGATGGGCTAGGGGTTTGGCTGATGCAGCCCCTACATCAATTTTGCCCTGGCCTCCATCCCTTCATGGTAATTGAGAGGTTTTCTAGTGTAGACAAGTCTGCAATGGATTAAAATAACATTTAATCAATGCTTTCAAGCTGAGCATTTTTCCAGTGCAAAAATAAATTAATGCAATAGCATGGGTGAGAATGACAAGACACGCACACACACAAAAGTGTGTGCCATGTGTGATTTTTGTGTGACAGCACACATACAAAAATCAAATCGTGGGTTCCCCCAATTTATCCCTTAATGGAAACAGACCTCCTTTGTAAGCAGTTTTAAACTTTGGATTTGCTGAGAGGGTATTACCGTATGCTGCTAAAGTCTACATTGTTGTGTATATGCAAAATGTTGCAGAGTTATGGTCACTTTGGGAATCCAGCTTTGAATAATCCATCTTCCATAGATTTAAATCTTCCATTCTAACATTGCTAAATAAAGAGTACATTTGGACTAAATTGTTTTTTTGTTCTGAAGAAAAGAACATGACAAGGGAAACTGACAGCAAGTTTAGATTATTGCAGATATGTTTTTATTTGGACATGAGACTCAAGGTATTTTTACACATGACGGCACTAGTTGCCGTGGTAAGAGCCCTCACCCCAGGTAGGATCTGGCCCCGCCGTCAAACAAACGTGACGGCAGCCAGGGCTGGGGACGTGGTGGGGAAAGGACAGGGGGATTTGCGGACATGGTCTGTACGTCCCCAGTCCCCACGCTGCTCAGCATGGCCCGGCCCCCTCCTCAATGGGTGTGTGTGGTGGCCTATGAGGCTACCACGCCCATCCGGAAAAGCTCCAGCCACCGGCCGGAGTTAGGTAAACCGCTCTACCACAGTCTGGGGATGGCTTCTCCGGACTGCGATAGGGCTAACTCCAGGATGTGTGCTGGCAGGGAGCCCAGCACACATCCCGGAATTAATCCTGCCACGGTCCGGGGTATGTTTGTTCCCACCCGCAGCGAACATCTGGCAGGCGGAAAAACAAACGTGACACCACCATGGGTGGCCATATCGCGGTAAGCATGGCCACCCATGGTAGCATCACGTTTTAAAATACCTTGTAGTAAAAACACAAATGCATTTCACCACTCACTCACATACATGGATACATGTTGTATGGAACTGAAACCTAGGCAATCTTACCTACACGCATAGGGTATACATATGTTACATGGAAATACACAGAGGTATGGTTATTTTACTGTGGGAGGTCAGATGTAGCAAAATGTGTGAAACAGCTGAAGTGATTTTTATGTAGGCTTCATTTGCCTGTATCTGTCCAGAGCGTTACACCTTGAAACTGTTCAAACTTAGTTGAACTTGAAATACACCTATGCTGAGATTTTCAGAACTGCCTAGAGGTGATAGGGACAACATCTTTTTAACAATCATTTAAAAAGGAATCCTAAATTACGTGGGTGGGTTGGAACTTCACAGTCCTAGTGGCCATGTATATGATGTGGTTTTCAAACACTTATACCTTTACTAAAGCAGAATTTCAGCTAACTTCAACTGACAAAGCTGCATGGAAGTCAAAAGGCTCTGGCCTATTATTCCGGTCTCTGATTGTTTCCAAAATAGCAAAGATGTTCATCTTCAGTCAGGATTATTTTAGCTCCATGAGAAGTGAGAAGATTTAAAGTGAGCTGGTTTTGAGTTTTAGACTCTGGATTAGCAAACCCCCCCACACAAACAGCCAGATTTAATTTTACCAAACTTCATTCATTCCTCCCTGCCCAAAGTGGCTAAGAGGCTTATCATGGACATACCTTTTTCATCAAAACTTCTGTGCAACTATTATACTAAATAATCAGGATACAAATATTTAATTTTTATCAGATTGGTTAAAAGATTCCCCCCTCCCCTTTTAACAGAAACTGTGTTATGAAACTCCTACCAGTTTCACAGCACATCAGAGACATTTGATTTTCATCTGTGCATGCTTACTATCAGGTATTCTAGCAATGAAAAGATGAAATAGTAAACCAGCTGATCATTTATTGAATGCTTCCTAATTTGTTGGTGTAAATGCTCCTCTATAACATGATAATAATATTGTTGGAACAATACCACTCAATAAATTACATTTCTTCCATGTCATTTTTCTACGTAATCCCATGTGCAACGGGTGAAATCCTCCTGAGTCCTGACCCATGAAGTAATTAAAGTCAATACCACTGACTTCATTTGGACTGGATATCATCCTACTACTCAAAAGTGCATTTCAGAATGTGTACCAGAAGCTTTGCCTTGGCAATATTACTACTGCCCATCGTGGCAGTATCTGAGCTTTTGTCTCTCAACTTCCCCAGTCAACATCACTTCTCCCTCTGTTTCATTAACAAGCTTTCTTATTCTCTCCAAGATAAAAACAATTTTCCTCTGCTATATTTATGTCTCTGACTTATTGATCTGATTTTCTCTAATGTGAGCACCCAAAATTACCCCAAACTAATTCTATTTTACTGTAGCAATTCAACTGGAAATATGAAAAGGGAAGCAGATGCAAAGTTATTTAATCAAGATTATGCTGCACAAAGCCAATTGTGTAGCAGACCATGGGTACTATCCTCCTCTGGTCCTTAATCAGGCAAAACTTGCCATTGACTCCAATAGATATCCCCCCCGCGTATTAAGGACTGCAGGATCCAGCCCCAGTTAATTATTTATCCAATGGAGATATTATGCTTTATTCTGAGCTATAACAACATCAAATTATGTGAACTATACAAAACTGTAACTCACATTTTAATGAGATCTGGAGTTTGCTTAATCTACCATACACAAAATCAGTCGTGTTGCTTTTCTTTCTTAGCTAGACAAGGGAGATTTTGTACAGAAAGATTTAACAAATAATAGTAGCATTCTGTAGCTGCAAATTTTTCATAGCATAAAAGCAAATGTGAAAGTATCAATGGAAGATTCAAGGCTCCTGAACTAAGTTGAACTGATTTTAAGTTATTGTTTCTTTGGCACTTTTAGACAATTAAATATAAGAATTATTTATTTATAACTTTTTACCCCGCCCCTCCTGCAAACAGCTCAGGGCGGCTTCCAACAATAAAAATGCAATACATAAAAACAATTTAAAACCATCAATAATAATAACAATCATATATAAAATTATTAAAACAGGGCCCGGGACCTCCATTTAAACAATAAATAAGGTAAGGTAGGGGTAAATAAGGTAGATTGATTCCCTCAACTCTTTTTCCCCCCTGAAGTTAATATTGGAGTATCACTTTCATCAGCACAACTTCCAGTTAAAAAAACTAAACTTGAAATTCTACCACAAACCTACAGAAACAAGCATGGAAGGAAAACATTAGATGATCCACTTTACATGGGCTATTTTAATAGATTGCCCTTGTGGAAGAGATTTTGAACAAAACTTGTCACTAACAGCCTATTAGCCAAAAACTAAAACATACTCAAAACATACTCAAATTAGCATTAAAGCTAACTATGGACAGGTTTGTTTCAGTCAGCAGGACAAACAAAAGCCCATTTCCACTATTCTTCGTACAAATCCTTTTGGCCATCCTGTAAAAGGTATAGAAGATTACATATGTACTGCTCATCATACTGTTTCATCCTTATGTGTGCTACTGAGTGCTACTGTATTATGCATACACAGCATGTATTCTGCGCAATCTATTATTTATGTATGAGCCATTTCTGGTAATGCAATAATATTTTATTTTAACAGGCACTATTGTTCTGCAGCTTAGGCACCTCTTTAGGAGCTGCAGCAACAGTACTGGGCAGGTAGAGAAAACAAAGAGACAGACATACTTCTTATGTGAAATGTTGTAAAGGAAGCATGGGGGTGCGAGGAACAAACGAATAGGGGCGTTCTTCAGGGAGAGAAACAAACTTTTGCTTTTTAGGTTTTTCAAACCTTCTTCTAGGGAATTTCGTGCTTTTCCTATTCGGACCCGTCACTGCAAGCTGGATGACCTGGATGAATTATGCAACCTAAGCTACACATCCACCGTTCTTGCTCTCCAAGTTTGCCGAGCATTTCTGGAGTCAATAGTCTTTTTACCGAGCAGCAGAGCCGCCCCCCCGGCGCCCCTCTCACCGAGGCGCGTAGCGGTTCAGCTGGCTACAGGAAGAGTTGGGGATGGGAACACACAATGCCACACACAGTCGGAGAATATTGATCTGCTTAATCACAAGATCAGCACACTCCCTGAAATATTAATCTGGGCTCCGCTGGAAATGCAACGGAGGCAGGAGAGAAAGGAGACTGACATTTCTCCTTCGATCAAGCTAAGCAATCGCTTCCTCCCCTTGTAACTTTAGCTAGCAGCCCCCCAAACCTATTCATGTGTGGCAATTCGTAACAAGAATACTGCAGGTAAGTGCCAGAGACGAGAGTCCCGGCTGAAAGAGACAGCTTCCCAGGTCATTGGCAAACTCCAGCCTGGGATCAGGTATTACCATTCAGCCACTCGCCAGAGAGGATTTGGTGCAACTAAAGTTTGGTGGCTTCAGGTCTTTGCAGCATAGCACAATATTGGGGAGAGAAAGTTGGAGTCCGCCCTTTAGAAGAGCCCACTCACCTACCTACCTGCGCAAGCGAGCGAGCCGGAGAAAAGCAGCTGCTCTGTAGCCGGGCTCGGAGGCTCCCTGGATGACTCTTTAAATCCTCTCGCCTGCTCAGTCTCGGCTAGTTTAGCAATCGGGGACTGCGAAGGTGCTGCTGAGAGGAGAGGAGTTGGAGTCCTCTGGAAAGCTTGGCTCCATCCTCACTGCATCTAGAGGGAAAGCCGGGGACTTGAGCCTGGGGAGCGCTCGGATCGCAGCTGAGAGGTGGGAGTTTGGGGGCTGGCAGACAGCAGCTTCGCACAATGAGAGATTTCCACCTTCTGAAGAGCCCGGGCGCCTTGCTTTGAAGGCAGCTGCTAAGCCGAGAACCCCATTCAGGCGCCCCCTGGGGGTTCCGGCCAGTACAGCATCCCCCCCGAGCAAGCGAATTCTCTTCACATGACTAAGCCCCTGGTTCTCCCTCTGGCAGCATCGCAGACCTCAAGCCTCATGTTCCCAGGGGTGTGTTTGGCAAAGAGCTCAGCTACTCAATTAAAGCCCTTTCAAGTGGAAATCGCCCAGGTCTGAGCGCAGCTAAATACCTGGGTACCAATATGTTGCTCACTAACAGCTTCTAGCCCAAGCACACAGACTCCTGCCTGTCATCTAAACCCTATCTGAACAGACGCAGGCTGCAGTCCTGAGCCAACTGAATGAGAGCTTTGCCAGGGTCGGTCGGGATTTCGCCCAGGGAGCTAACCTACTTTTCCAGCCTCCCATAGGTAGTACATGATTAGCCAGAGGCTGTTAGTCAAAAGGAATTCAGGACTGTAACCTTCACCCCTTTAAAGGCAGACCCACTGAAGAGGATTCTTCTGGGGTCCCCTGCTTCCCAGCGGGTGTGTTAGATGCCTAAAGGAAGGGACCCGGGGTTTCAAACATTGGAAGAGGACTCCTCCTTTGCCCCAGATCTCTCAGAAAACGGGATTGGGGCAGCACAGAGTGGTGGAAAAACCAATGCACAAAGTTTACTGAACACAGGGTGTTAATACAGCAGGCACCCCGGCTTCATGTCCTGGGAGGGGTGGCCACCTCCGGCCAGGTCTGGTTGGGGGAAATGAACAAACGACCTGGTGGGGCCAGAGGAGATACAAGGCCATCCAGCTGCCCATGCTCCACCCTGTGGCCAGCATCCCACCCCCACCATGATGGGCAGCCATGGCTCACATCTGGTGGCCTGTTCACAGACACACAGCTAAGGCCCTCGCCCAGGGGGACCATAGTGGGTAAAGTCACATTTATTAACATCCAGTAGGTCTGATTATCTCTCTAAAAGCAGAGGAACTGCAGCCTCAGAGAGGGTGTGCTGACCTCTCAGGTCACACTGACTGGGAATCCTGACAAAGATGAGACAGTCCAAAAATTGCCAGAAAAAGAGACTCTGCACTGATCACTTACAAAGACAGGACTGCACCAGCAGCTCCGTCTGTTTAAGATGGAGTAGGCTGAGGATGGATGAGACAATGATGAGTATGCTTACCTGGGCATGGGGAAGAGCTAGCTTTAGTTCAATCCCCTAGCACAGCTTCCAGTCCCCATTCCAAAAGCACCTGGGTGCACACTCCCATCGACTTACCCAGGAAGGTCCCAATCCTGAAAATGCACACAAAGCCTGGAAACATTGTTTTCCAGATCAGGATTTTCCTATGAAGCCATGGGCAATTCAAATAGCTTCTGCCCTAGGGGAAAAAGTACAGTGGGCATAATAGCCCTTTCTTGCCTGACAGGGAGGTTATGAGGATAAATCTATTAACGATATTGTGAGGAGCTCAGATATTCCAGTAGTTGCAACCTGTCCTGTAACTATGAGAAAAATAACCCTTTCAGGCTACCAAATCAATACTGCCAGTATAAGACTCTGGGTGTTAACAAATGAGATGACAGGCCCCTGGAGTCTGGGTTTGGTCCATGCAGCCCCACTCACATGTTTAGGGCATTGATCCTAATAAACAGGCAGTCCCCTGCCTGTATTTCTTCTGCATTTGGGCAGCCCCAACTCACAGGATTAGTGTGACAAGACTAATACATGGGTAGACTTTAAGGTGGCCAGATATGCAAATTTTAGAGGACACATATGAGAAGATTTGCATATGTGGCCACTCTAGTAGGCATTCTTCCCCACCATGCTCCTCCCTCCCTCCCCTACTCAGTATTCCACCTCCTATCATGACTCTCAGCTGTGGCAAACCATGGGGAGATGAAGCAACACCATCTGTTTGTTTCTTCAGCGTTATGAGTCCGGGAGGCAGTCAGCGCTTGCTCTCCCTGCCCCTCCACAGAAGTTCATACTTGGGTTTATACCTGCCAGCACTTGGTGGCTGAAACAAACCTTTTGCATGCAAAGAACACCGAGTTTATTGAGCAAATCGCATACTTTAAGTGCCTATCATGAAAATAAATGTGAAATTGAAAGCAAATCAGTCTTTGCATGTTGTCAGCTTGTCACCACCCAGCTTGTTGCATCCATGGCTCACAGCAATGTACCCGAAAGTATCAGCACACAGTTTTATTGGGGTCTCACCTGCCATGGTATTGGAAATCCCTATCACTTTGCATAAAACCCAGTCAAACGCATGCCTCTTGTAGCCCCTCTCCGTCATCTTCTGCATTACTATACAGCGGGAGCGGAAAACATCCATGCTCCTGAGAGCACTCTGCACTTCTCTAAATGTCCAAACCTCATATAGTGCAACAAGCTCTCCTTCAGTTGGTTCACATTCCCTTGTTTTCCCCAAGAGATTCATCTCTGCCATCCCATTGAGGCACTCCTGGGGGTTTTGTGGGTGTCCTCTCTCTGTCATCAGGGCAGTGATGAGGGAAAATGGCAGGGAAGGTCCAACCTTCATTAGTGACTGCCCTACTTCTGGCAGTGCACAGACTTCCAGAAAAGGCACAATCTCATTCATTTCCCACTCTCTCATCTTGTCCGGGGCTCCTACTTTCCCATTCTGCTGAACTTGGAACTGCAGCAGGGTTGCACGGTGTCTGTGCTCCATCATGCATACATAGAACCCCATTGTGTGTATGTGCCACCCTATGAGTGCATAGGCTGCCTTGGAGGGTCTGACAGTTCTCTCTCTACATCAGACATCACCCAAATGCCAGCAAAGGCAAGGGTACCCAACACCTCCCTCCCCCAACATCTCTTGGCCACATACCCTGGTCGACCACACCACAGCACCCACAGACAGAAGCCAAAGCCATTTATCTTTCCCAGGCAAACACGCAACAATAGCTTTCTATGGCATTATGACCATTCATGCTCATTGCAAGCAAAAACTTACTTTCAAAAGATAAGAAATTATAAGAGTAACTTTTAACCAATGGGAAGGTCTTCAGCCCTCACCCCCAGTTAAAAAAAATAGCACACTTCCATAGTGCTAATATCTGTAATATTTTTAGATGAGCTGGCGTGTGTTTGTGGCAGAAATGTCTATGCTATAATAGTCACCTGAACTGGCAGTGCAGGTGCAGGTGGAGCTGCCCACCCCATAGCAAGAATGACTACATGAACTGAAAGGGGTTTTTCTCCATGGTTCTCCAGGCCATAGTTGACCACCATGGATGTTTGTGTATGTACTGGCTGGGTAGTATGGGGAGAACCATGATGCCAGTATCTTCCATCAGTCCCCCTTCTTTGCCCACATGTATACTGGGGACATTGGACCCTCCACTGAAACATACATTGAGGGGGTGCTCATGAGGTCTGTTGTTGTCAGGGCAGGGGACCCAGTCTACTTCATGAAGCCCTGCTCATGAAGGCATATGCAACCTGGAGCAAAGGTACTTTAACCAGAAGCAAAATGCCACCTGCTCTGTTGTGGAGAGAGCTTTCAGGCTATTAAAGCAGTGCTGGAGCTCAATTGCAGTCAAAATTGATTTCCAGCTGGAGACTGCTCCCCTGTTAACTACCACCACATGTGTTCACAGCATCTGTGAGACCAGCAGGGCCATGTTGGAAAACCTCCTGTCAGTTAGCTCCGGTGAGTCAGTGGCCCTGTTCCAAGATCAGTTGAACTGAGGGGAGCATCAGCGCATAGCTAGCGAGATCCAGGACACCTTGTGCCAGCACATCAACCACAACGCTAGTCCCAGCACCCACCATCAAGTGACAGCTTAATGAGCATCAGTGAACTGATTCAAATGAACTTTTTGTGATAACAATAAAGCATTTTAAAATGTTTCCTATGTGTTTCTGTGTTTTCCTCTGGCCCATCCGGCTTGCCCCTATCACCCAAACGGGCATCCTTTCCTCTTTGGCCTGCTCCCCCCCATGCTATTTCCCTCCAGGTGGCCTTCCTCTGTGTGTTCCCTATTGGCATTTGCAGATTAGCCAGCTGCAGGTCTGAACCTCTGCATTTTCCTATTAGTATTTGCAGGCTAGTCGGGTCTGGGAATAGCAGTAGGAAATGCAGAGGCACAGGCATGCAGCTGGCAACTATGCCCCCTCCAACTCAAGTGCAAGGCCAGTGGACTCCCCACCCCTATTTTCAGTGAATTCATCACCCCGCTTCCCTTTCCACCTAACTCCCAAGTCCCAAAGTGGCTTATCGCTATGCCATACTGTCATTCTCCAAGCCCCTTCCCCCAAAACGTCTCTCCTTTCCCAGAAGCACGGGAAATCATGGATTATGAAAAATTAAAGAACTTTATATACAAAAAATTTAAACTGTTTCTTCTCACAGCTGCTCCTCTTGGGGACAGCTGAGTGTGCTCGCTTGGGTGGTGGTGGGGATATTTTCCTTATCCTCCTCCCATGGATCTGACTGTGGACAAGTGTTTGCGGGAAGCATGTGGGAATGACTGGTGGGGGTGGGGTTGTGTACCTGGCCCAGGAACTGTTCCCTGGCATAAGTGCACTGTGGAGAGAGCTCAAGTGCTTTCCCTGGGGATTGGATTGCTGGGGAAACCAAGGTGGCATTCAGGACAGGTCCCACGTGGGAGGGTGTGTGTGTGTGTGTGTGTGTGTGTGAACTGCCAATGGTGGTTAGGAAATAGCACCTGCCCCTGAGCAACAATGCTCATGGTCATGGCAGCAACATGCTCAAGCAGGAAGCTCTAGAGCTGAATGGACTGGGACAGTTTGCTTTGTGGCTGTGCCCACATCTCACTTACCTCCTTTCTTGCCTTCTCGATCACACTGTCTAACTGCTTACACTGCTGCCAGAGGCCTTGTGTTCTGCGGCATTCTGCTGCACCAGCCGCCTACACTCCCTGACCATGCCATAATGGCATCCTGGATCTCGTCCACCTGCTGTATGGTCTCCCTGCATTGCTGGTTGTGGACCCACAGTTCCTGGTTCTGCTGGGCACTTGTGCCTGGGGGTTCCGGCTGTGCCAGTTGCACTGGCAGACCTGTAGCAAGGCAAAAAGGAAAGCCATTAGTTTAGACCGTCCCATACACCTTCCTGCCCCAGTGTTTTAGACTCCCACCCACCCAATTTTCATTCCTCTGCCCACCTGAAGGAAAGCAGGAATGAGTACCTGGCCTATGCTGCTGGGGGTGGAGGTGGGGGTTGCTGCAGTGGGATCCTAGCACCATGCAGTTCTCCTCCCACAATCACTGTAGAGGAATAAAGATCACTGAAATCAACCACTGCCATTTGCATCCTTCTCTCCTCCCCAGTTGTCATTTTGACTTCCCCTTGGTTGCCGTTTTGGCTTCCACCCCCGCCACCAGCCTACTGTCCCACCATTGTGCCTTCCCACCTTCCCACCATGGTGCTAGCCCGCCACTGTGCCCTCCCACCCCTCACTCCCTCCAGCCCACCATTGTGCCTTCCCACCCACTTCCCATACCTACTGTTCCTGACGTGTGAAACTGTGTCCTGGGGACTTTCCTGCTGCTCCTCCCCATTCTCCTGGTCACCTGTCAACACAGTAAACAAAAAAGAAGTAAAATTAAATAACAATAAATGAAGCATTTATTATGCAGCTGTATAATGTAAACACACATAGAGTGCATTCACTTACCATTCTCCTCTGGCTTCTCTACAAAGGTGGCATCTGGGTCCTTTGTGCCCTCGACCAGAACCTTGGGTGGCTCCTTGAACAAGGGCTGGCTCTCAAGTTCAAGGGGGATACACTGTGAGATTCACGTTGTCCATGGCCCATCGACCTGTGCTGGCTCTGGGGTGGGGATGGGCATGGAGGGATGTTCGCTGATGCAGTTGCAGCAGGAGCAGGCAGGTGGGGGATCCATATCCACCCACTTCTAGCTCCTTGCGAAGGCACAGGTGGGATGCAACAATGGTTCCATCCATGCAGCAGAACCAGAACCAGTGAATGAGCTCATAATAGAGTGATGTTTGCTTCCTGTGGCCAGAGGCGACATTGTTGTCCCGAATCTATTTGTATCTTCACCTCGAGTCCTTGTTCCACTGCGAGCACTAGAACAAGTCCTGGGTGCAGCGCTGTTGCGCCATTTGGACTAAGATCTCTTGGAACACCACCTCATTTCTGTAACACTTCACCAGGGTATATTGGGCCTTCTGCTCCCCCATAGAGTGATGAAGGCCTTGGTCTCTTCTTCGGTCCAAGGAATGTGGCGTTGGTGGGGGGATCTGAAGGCAGCGAATGGCTTCAGCTGAACAGTGGAGGTAGTGGTGCTGGTTGTTGCTTAGCTGTTGGTATCAGCCATGGCCCTGGTTATGGTTATCTTCCGCAAGTCATTCCTGAGAATGCAGCCACTGGGAAACAGAAAGCATCGGGCACGTACTGTCAACCAGGACAAAGTGGGAGAACACATGTTTGAAAATGGTGTGGTGGGCCTTTTAGATGGATGTTACATGCGTGCCAGTGAGACAGAGCAGAGAGAAGGGCCAGAAGTGGCCAGTCCTTTGAATGCTCTAGTCTAGGCTCTTAGCCTGTGACTCTGTGGTGCTGGAGGGACCAGTACACGTGGCAGCTGCACATAACTTAATTGATGGGATGTGGACATGTGAGCACACATTAGCCCACATTCACCTGTACAGCAGGCTCTGCATGCTCTGGGACCCCACCGTGAGTGGGGGCTGCGTGTCTGGTGGATGGTGGCCACATGGCCAGTGGGGGCGAACACCTAACAAACAAGCAGATAGACACTTACCTGGTGTGGGTTACCATCTCATTTGTTAACTTCAGGTGCTTTCAGACTGACAGGTGGCCAGCTTTAGTGTGCTTCACTCCATGGCCACCGTCACATTAGAAAGTGACTGCGTTGCAGCCGCCAGATGTTTGCCCAGGCTGAATCCCAACCATGGTGGAGACTTGGGGAAACCCCTGAGTCACAACCCAGGCTAGCTTCTGCCATAGCAGGGACATAACTTCCGGACCCAGAGGAAAGTGGGCTTTCATGTCTGAAAGCCCACTTTACTTGGACCTGGCCAGAGTCCCAGTGGTTTTAAGCACCATGGCAGGCATTGGGGGGGGGGGGGGGGGGGGGGGGGGGGGGGGGGGGGGGGGGGAGGGGGGCACTGTACACAGCAGGACAGCAGGGCCAGGCAGACACACATCCATGTGTCTCCACACACCCTTCCTTGCCACTGTCACATTAGGTGGCCAGGCCAGAACCTGATTGGTTTGATATGTTTTTTCCCCACTCTGCTTTTTGCGGCTTCATGACACAGACTGCACTCAATGAGTACAAATAAGTCTGACATACCATGTCCAGATGCTCACATGAGGATGCTCAGACCCAAGGTTTATCTGTAACAGAAACCCCACTCACATCCCAAAACAGTAGAGGGGCAAGCACCTCTGAGAACAAAGACCCCATTTCAACAACAAAGCGAAACATGTCCCTGACTTTAAGTAGGTCATTCTACCATTAATTATAGAAAGCAAGGTAGATGTCTATGGGGATATATCCATAAATGGGGCAGGGGAAACAAATCAAGTGTCTAGTGGGAAGAAAGCCATTTTGCAGTAAATGCCGTGCGCAGGGATTCAGGTCTGGGTTCAATTTCTGGTTCTTTGACAGACTTGTGAGACCTTGGACAAGTCGTTCAGTCCCTGATCCTGTGAAGACTTAAACATGTGCATGCTTTTACACCTATGCTATGACCTGTTGACTTAATAGACAAACTAGGGATCTGCTCTTTCCAACGCTAGATCATGCATGTAACTTGACTCATGTGACGCTCTTGCATTTAAGTAGTAGTAGGATCAGGGCATTATTCTCAATGTTTTAGTTCAACAGTGGACAATCTAATCAAAAAACATAGATATGGTCCTCAACTCCCTCCCCCCTCCCCATCAAAAAAGGGTTTAGTGGTGAACAATCAAAGGGTCATAGATCTGGCCCTTAAACCCCACAGAGTCTGAAGGGTAAGGCTTCAAGGTGGTATAGAGGGACTGGCTACCAGCCACCTTCTACTGCTTATGTATGAGAGCATGTGTGATAGACACTTGATCGATTCCACTTTTTCTCATCCCTCTATGCTTGAGTCTAGGTCCCAGCCCTCCCAGATATCCTTGACTGCCTACTTAGCTAGATTGCGGAGGTTTCTGGGTTTTTGTTTTGTTTTGCTAAAATTGATTTGTAAGGTTGTGCAGCATTATTTTTCCATCCTTCTCTACCCACTGATCCACAATGAGACTCACAGGTGACAGGGTTAAGATCTGCCTGAGTTGTTTTGCTATCCTGAACATAACACTTCAGACAAGCATGCCCATTGCCCACTCCGCCTCCCTCCTTGCAGGCCACAGCCTGGGGCTTGCAGTGCAGGGCCATGACTCTATTCCTTGCTGATCAGCTGATTAGTGGAGAACAGGAGCAATGTACCCTCTCCACACTGCAAACCCCAGACTTGCAGTGCGAAGAGAGGAGGAGATGCTCCAAGCAGGGAGCAGGGGCATCAACAAGGACCTCCCTCAGTGCCACCCTGGACAATGGGCAAGTCAGCTCTGGGAGCACTATATCAGTGATTATTATTTTTATTTAGCTAGATGAAGTGGGTGCAGGTTGAGCCCTAGAGTGGGGGATTCTGCCTGCTGCTGTCCATGGACTGCCTATCACTTCCTTAGTTCATAGGCCACACACCATCTAACATTTCTGTATGTCATTGCAGGAGGGTGGAAATGGAGCTATCAGTCTGTTGGGAGGTGCGACAAGTCTACAGCAATAGGGACCATACAGGTACCTAGACAGCCAGACACTGCGATTCCTTCAGAGCAGGCATCAATACATGTCCGCTAAAAATACTTAAATGAGTTTCTTCAGCATTGCAAATTCTTCAAGAAAAGGGGACACGAAACAAAGATAAATTATTCCTGTGCTCTGAACCAAGTGATATTGGGCGCCTGATAAATAAATCCTGTAATGCTTCTACTGGGCACTGCAAGGTTTGAAGTACAAAAAACAGGCAGCAAAATAAAATTTTGGAGTCAATGCCTACAGCGTTCGTCACAGACCTTCCATGTTGTAAACAACAGTAACAATAACAACTTGTAATGGAGCTGAATTCCTCTGCCAACAAGCCTCAGCTCTAATTAGAGGCACTCGCATAACACTTGTCAGTTTTTGTGGAAGACACATGCTAAAGATGTAGACCTTAAACCTTGATTTTCTCAGTGCAATTAAAGAGTCCAAATTAAGAACAGCATTTTCACTGAACACATTATGCAAAGCACAATGATCTGCCATTCATTTGTGGCATAAAAATCAGAAATCAATCATTGTATTTAGACACAGAAAAATAAACAGAATTTACCAATATCCTGCCAAGTGAGACTCATTGTCAGTTGTTACATAAAACTCATTGTCAGTTGTTATAATCAGTGATTTCCCTTGTCTTTGCCACTTACCGCCTTCCTGTAACCATTGCTGTCAATATAAAAGCTGTGTTGTCTTCCCGATTCCTTATTTAGTTCATCTGCTGCATCACTCACAACATAGTCACTTAACTACTCAAGTACTCAAGAATGTAAAGATATCCCCCATCTTGACTTCCTATGATCATCTGGGTCTTGAGACTAACAACATAAGGGACAGCATCGTCACATGATTCTGTGCCAACACTGAAGAAGCTTTTTCTTGTTCATATGTTGGTGCTTTTCTTGTCACTGATTTGAAACTTTCAAATCAGTGACAAGAAAAGCACCAACATATGAACAAGAAGTGAAAAAGAAAGAAATGGAGATTTACTTAGGCAATTGTATGGTATTCTAGAGAAGCTGCAGGGTTTTGTGTGTGTGTTTTTAAAGAAAGACCATGCAGAGAATTAATGTACTGTATGTTCAACCTGGGATCTTTATTGGGTTGATTCAGATTTAATATTTTTAAAGGATATTTTCTCTGTTTTCTTTTAACTTCACTCCAGTGTTCAAGTCATGCAGCAGCAAGGCTGTAAACAGGAGACTTTATTTTCACGGATATGTATACAACAAGCAACCTTGACTATCACCCAGTGGTTATTTATACTTCACTAATATGCCTCTTAACATCACACTTCTTTGCTAGAGCTGACTGCTACATCTCTAGCTAGTGTTGCCGAAGAAGTCCTCAGTTTCTGAAGCTCACTCTGTGCTGGGATGATGAATTGTTGAAAAGCACAGAGACATAGATAGATACCAAAAATTCCTGCTTCCTCCTCTGGGTGGCATCAAAATATCTTCAGTGTGCAAATGCCTGTTTAGAGATGGGGGAGGCTTTAATGTTTTAAAGGATCTTAGTGTAATTAAGGTTAAAAAAAAATCGATTTTTGCTAATAGTTCCTGATAAGGAGATATAGTTTTAATTAACAAAGAAATTAATGATTTAAAGTAATCAGTGTCATTAGGTTTTCAGCATTCTTACTTCTAAGACAGACGTGTATAACAGTCTTTAATCGACACGTACTTTGTAAATATTTGCAGCTGTCCACTAACCACACGTAAAAAAGACCCAAGTCACAGGCTTTTTCACCTGAGAAAAATGAGAAACATTCATGAGTTATTCTTGGTTATTCTTGGTTTCCTTCAATCAGTCTAGGGGTGGGGCGGGAAGTACAAGTAAATCTCACACAGCCCACCCTAGAGGGCTGTGGGACACACAAGTCACAGGTTCAAGATGATAAGTTTGAAGAACATTGAAGGACACCAGCTTCTATGCAGAGCTGATGCCGTAAGAGTCTATTCTATGGGCGTGAAAATAAATGGGATGGAAGGGGTACTTCCTCCCCTGAGTTTGGGTAGGAGAGAGTCATCCTCTCTTTAATTTTTGTACCTGGAGAGAGTTCCCAACCAAGAGTCTTTTGCAGGTTTGAGAAATTTTGAGCAGGTCTCAAGTTAAAATGTTGCTTCTCTGACTGCATTTTCTGCACACCTCACCCATTTGCCTTTCAACAAGTGCCCCACTCTGGAAGGGGAAGATGCTAGGGGCCGATTTTCATATTGTAAATAATAAGTTAACAGGATGTTTTTAGATGAACAGCTGCTTCACCCCCGGGTTGTCCGGTCCATAAGTGCCCCGCCAGATGTGGAAGCAGAGCAGTCGCTCGCAGCGCTCCAGAACATCCCAGAGCACACCACACGGCCTGCAGAGCATGACCAGTCAAACCTGGGGCACCGGCCCGAGACACAGCTGCTGTCCATCTACTCGAGCAGTCACTTTCTAAAAGGTAAACCATCTGCTCTCCACCAGGAGTATGCTTATGAACCCACTGATATAAGTAATCCCTAGCAAGGGAACACGGGGAATTGTCTTATTTCAATCAGAAATGATGCTGTTCTCAGTTTTGTATACAGCACATAGAGGCTTCACATCCATTAGAAATGCATGTTAGAAATGCAGCAGCAAGAACACACAGGATGCAGAGAGGAGTTGAATACCACCCAGAAAAGGAAATCATTCCAAGTCCTCTCTTCAAAAATGTTAACAAGCAGCTACTGCCAGCACATCATTGCCTGAGCTGGAGTTGGATGTACTGAATGCATGATAAAAAATAAAAATGACATGGGATATTTGAATTATGGATCTATGATTATATCTCAGGGTCATGGTGACCAGACCAATCACTCTGCCCTTTTACAACATCAAGCACCTTGTTGAATTATATGCTTAGGAATCAACCATTGTTTGATGTTCAATAAGCGCCTTGGGGCAAAAACCTGTCTCTAACTACTGATTGTACAGTACCAGGTACATTGCTTGAGTAACAAATTAATTATTATTATTATTATTATTATTATTATTATTAATAATAATAATAATAATAATAATAATAATGTTAGTACTAATAATATTATTAATAATAAATAATTAACAATAATAATTAATAATAATTAATAATAGGCATTACGCAAAATCTGGAAAGATGAGCTCCCTTTCAGGAAAGGGATGGAAAAGCTTTTAAACCCCGCTTTGACGTGTCAGTTGTGTTAGGGTCTCTATGCTGCTCTTGTAGCAGAACACTGCAATGAATCCAGTGATGAGAGGAAAAATCCCAAGCTAGCGAGATCCTCCAGAAGGTGGGGAACTCGAGCAACAGTGTCTTTTCTGTCCCTCTCCGTGTAAGGGGCATAGATGAAGAACTAAGGGATTTTCAGCATCCTAACTTATGTGACAGGGCAAGCTTTGGTTCCAGCTGGCCTGGGTTCAAGGAAGTAAAGGATTCTAAAATTATCTAGGCATTTATTTTATTTTATTTATTTATTTATTTATTTATTTCCTGCCCTTCCCTGAAGGCTTAGAGCGGCTTACAAAAAAATATAAAATACAATATAAAAACATTTAAATACAATCCCCCCAAGACCCAACCCACTTCCATCCTCCAACAACCTCCCACCCAATCCCTATCCCTATCCTCCAACCCATCCTCCCCTTTAAATCAAACCTCCCCCCACAATTCAGTCCCTGCTGCTAAAAGTCGAACAGAACAAAATGGTCTTATGTTGCCTCCAGAAGGCCACGAGGCTTGAATACAGGCGGACCTCCTGGCACAGGGAGTTCCATAGCAAAGGTGCAACAAAGCCGAGAACACCCTCCTCATTGTTGAGACCCAGCGAAAAATTGGAGTCTCCAGGGGGCGGCACCCCCAGCTGATCACAGAGGCCGCAACAGGACACAGGGAACCAGGCGATCCCTCAGCTAGATGGGGCCTAGGATGTTTAGAGCTTTAAAGGTCATCACCAGCACCTTGAATTGGACCCGGAAGACTATCGGCAGCCAGAGAAGGGAACGGAGCACCGGTGTTATAGGCTCACAGCAATGCATCCTCGTAAGGAGGCGAGCCACTGAATTCTGCACCAGCTGCAGCCTCCAAACCATCACCAAGAGCAGCCTCACGTAGCGTGTAATCTAGCCTTGAGGTGATGAAAGCATGGACAACAATGGCCAGCTCCAAGTCCAAAAGAAAAGGCCACAGCCTCCTCACCAGATTGAGTTAGTGAAAAGTGCTCCTGGCAACCGGGGTAACCTGGCAAACCAGGCACAGCAAAGAATCCAGAAGCACTCTGAGGCTGCAAACCCGATCAACCTGAGGGGGTCAGACTCTATCAATAAGAGGAGTCCCAATCCCCTTCAGGGCACAAGACCAGGCAACCATCATCACCTCAATCTTGTCAGTATTCAGCATCAGTTGACTTGCCCTCATCCAACCTCCCACAGCAGCCAGGCAACAGGAAAGCACCGAGACTGTTGGACCTGGGTCGGATGAAAAGGAGAGGTAGAGCTGGGTGTTATAGCACACTGATGGCACCACACTCCAAACCTGCGAATGACCTCGCCCTTGTGCATATACACGTTGAACAAGAAAGGGTGTGGGGGGGACAGAATGGAACCCTGAGGGATCCCACAAGGGAGAGTCCAAGGAGATGATGAGCAATCGCCCAACATCACCTGCTGAGACCTCCCATCGAAGAAAGAGCAGAACCACTCAAGAGCAGTCCTGCCCACTCCAGCCAGGTCCCACAGGCATGTGCTCATCTCTCCCATTATGCGCTCTTGGGCCACGGCAGAGGATCATAGGCCTTATATGTGGCTAAATGTCAAAACGGATGATTTTATGTGATATCAAAAGAATTTATTTATTTTTTTGTAGCAGAAAATGACAAACGTTTGCTCTCCTGAGATCCCCGAGAACTTTCAGTGACGGTGATCTGGGGGAAAGAGGCCAGTGCGATGGTTCTGAAAATAATTGCTTGGTTGTCATTGCTTGTCAATAGCCTACATTGAGGTAGTAGCGTGCCACCCAAAGTGCTCCATTCAAGAATCAGCTGAGCGGTACTCGGGGTGGTGGGGGAGGAGCACCAGCTGGCCTTTGAAAGTGACAGGACCCGGCCCAGCTGCAGCAGCCTAGGCTGCATCCTGTTACTTTCAAATGCCACTCCCTCCCTACACTGCCTCTGAGCTGAGACACTGGAGGGAGGAAGCACTGGTCAGCCGTTGAAACTGACATGCCTCAGCTGGAGCACCGTGGAGTGGACTCTGCAGTGTACCCCCAGCTAGGGATTGTCAGTTTCTCTGGGTAATGCTCACATTGTGGAGCATCAGGCACCCGATTGGTCCTTGGGTAGCCCATCAGGTGCCCAGTGGGGTGCCTGCAAATGCAGGCATTGCCCGCGGGTATTCATTTTAGTACCTGGTGCAGCTCTAAGCCTTGAAGTAGGGAGGTGGACTAGATGATCCTTGAAGTCCCTTCCAACCTCATGATTCTATTTTGCACACAAATTTTGGTAATGTGTGAGGGTGAGCAAACTTAATTGGTAGCACTGAAGCCATTTCATGTATGTCAGGATCACCAGCTCCCACTCTCTTTTGCTACATTTTTCAACAGCAGAGGTGTTGGTTATGTACATAGAGGAGAGCATTAAGGATGAAATGATAGTCTTTTCCTCCTTTGATATCTCTTCCCATAGATTTCAGATCTTCCAGGCTGCTGAGGCTGGGCTGGATCCTCACCTGTCACTTTGAAAGGCTGGCCGGCACTTCCCCTCCTAGAACTGTTCTCAGCTGAGACATGCTTTGGGGGACGGGGGTGGGAGGGGAAGAGCAACCTTTGAAAGTGACAGGATCCAGCCCAGGCCACTGTGGCCAGGCCAGATCCTGTCAGTTTCAAAGGTCAACTGGGACAATTGAGCACCGTCCTGTTTGGCCATTTATGCTGCCCAATGGGGCCAGGTTGATTCAGGCACCTTAGATTCATTGGGGGTGTCCAAACTTTCAGGTGCCTGGTTGCAGCTCCAGGCAGGAAGGAAGTATTATGCATACAGCATCTCAGACAGGTGCGTGCCCAGCTTGAAAATGTTGGAATTTTATTAGTGGTCAAAAAAAACAAAAAAAAACAAAACCAGCTTGTATTCTTAGTAGCAACAGCTTAGTAGTAATCAACACCTTGGAAATTGTTTCTAGATTAAAATAATCTACTTTATTGAGAAGTACATTGTGATAGGAAAGGCCTATCCCTAGGTCTTACTAGCTAGCTGCCACCAGCATGGTGGCCGGTCATGTTGAAGGTCAGAGAGAGAAGTTAGGAATGGCGAAAGGTCAGGAAGAAGGAGGAAGTCCAGTAGGAGCTTCCTGGGCACATCCCACCTGGGAGGGGGCTTAGAAGCAGAGATCAGGAAAGGTTAAAGTGACATTCACACTAACTCACTATCTCTACTCCCAAATGCCCCTAGTGGTCATTAGGGTTTGTTGGTGCAAAAGGTGATGTCATCTGGAGCTGTTTTTCCAACACCCCTTCTCATCGCCTGTCGCACCGGCTCACGACTCCCATTCGCTCACGTAGCATCTGGAATCGATTCCTTGGTAGTGGCTTGGTCAGTCCATCTGCCACCATTTCTTCAGTTGGGCAATACTTCAAGTCAATTAGCCCTTCTTCCTGTGCCTCTCGAACATAGTGGTACTTTATGTCAATGTGCTTCGTTCGAGACTTGGACTTCTCCATTTGTGAGAGCTTAATGCAACTCTGGTTGTCCTCAAACATCGTGGTAGGCTTTGGCTCTTCAATTCCAAAGTCCAACAGCAGCTTGTGTATCCACACAGCTTCCCTGCATGCTTCACTAGCTGATATGTATTCTGCTTCTGTTGATGAGAGTGTAACAAGTGACTGCTTCCTGCTAGTCCAACTTATGGCTCCATCTCCATAGAGAAACAGGTGTCCACTGGTGGACTTGCGATCAGCTATGTCTTCAGCCCAATCTGCATCCATGTATCCCACCAGTCTAGGGTTGCTGCTTACTGGAATCTTCAATGCGTAGTGCGCGGTACCCTTCAGGTATCTCCCCAGTCTCTTGACTGCAGTCCAGTCATTCTTGGTTGGGGCACTTACTTTCCTGCTTAAGATTCCCACCGCTGTGGCAATATCTGGCCTTGTCACTGTGGCTATGTACAAAAGCTTGCCAATCGCTTTTCTGTACTGGTTGTTGCCTGCCAGAGGCTCATCATCTTCCCTTTGTTTCAGGAAATTGACATCCATTGGTGTACTGACCTCATTGGCATCTGTCAGTCCCAGACATTCCAAAAGATCCTTGATCTTTGCTTTCTGGTTGAGAAGATAACTTCCATCTTCTTCTTTTTCTATTTGAATGCCAAGGTAGTGTGAGATGCTTCCAAGTTCCTTCACCTCTACTTCCTTGTTTAGGTGCTCAACAATCTCGTGACTGTCTTGCTCCTGTTCACAACAGATGATCAGATCATCAACATAAGTCAGGATATAAGTCCACTTATTGTTTCTGAATCTTGAGTACAGGCAGGGGTCAGCTTTTCCTTGTGTGAACCCTTCCTTAAGCAGTAGCTGATTCAGTTTCTCATTCCATGCTCTAGCTGCTTGCTTCAAGCCATAAATGCTCTTCTGGAGTTTGCATACAAGCTTCTCCCTTCCAGGTTGCTCGAAGCCTGGTGGCTGCTGCATATAGATGTCTTCCTCAAGTTCTCCATTCAGGAATGCAGTTTTGACATCTAAATGGTTAACATGCATCTTTCTGGAAGCTGCTATGCTAAGTAGTGTTCTGATGGAAGTGTGCTTGACAACTGGTGCAAATGTTTCATCATAGTCTTCTCCATATATTTGGGAGTATCCCTTGGCTACTAGTCTGGCTTTGTAGCGCTGTACATCCCCTTCTGCATCTTGCTTGATTTTGAAGACCCATTTGCAACCTACAGGTTTTCTTCCAGCAGGTAGTTCCATAAGTGTCCAGGTTTTGTTCTTGTGTAGAGATTCAATCTCTTCCTTTGCTGCTTTCCTCCATTTTTCAGCTTCATGGGTTGGCATCCTGTCAACATCCTTCCATGTGCTGGGTTCTTGCAGCTCTGCACTTGTGGTGAGGTAGGAGTATTTCAAGGGTGGAACTCCTTTGTTGGACCTCTGTGAGCGCCTGGGTTCTGGCTCAGCTTCTGTGACCCCTTCTGAATCTGCAGCTTCTGTAACCCCTTCTGAATCTGCAGCTGGTTCTGGTTCACAGCTTGGCATTTGGTAGCTGAAGGCCTGCTCACTTGGTTCCTCTTGCATCTGGATCCTTGGCTCCAGGTCTGGTAATTCACCTTTGGTTGGTCTGTGTCTTTCATCAAAGTACACAACATTGCAAATTTCAATATTACCAGTTTCAACATCAAGAATTCTGTATCCTTTGCCTCCTAAAACATATCCACATAAAACTCCTTTCTTGCTTCTGCAATTCAACTTGTTTCTCTTTGCCTTTGGTATATATGCATACACATCACAACCAAAAACTCTGATGTGATTTAGGCTAGGCTTGTGTCCAAACCACAGTTCAAATGGAGTTTTCTCTATGGCTTTAGTTGGCAATCTGTTCTGCAGATAGCTGGCAGTCATCACTGCTTCTCCCCAGAACTTGCTTGGCAAACTTGCATCTTTCAACATACATCTTGCCATCTCCATTAGGGTTCTATTTTTCCTTTCTGCAACACCATTCTGCTCAGGAGAGTATGGGGCTGTAGTCTCATGCTCAATTCCCTGTTCTCTCAGAAAGGATTTCATTTCGTTTGAGGTGTATTCGCCTCCATTGTCTGACCTTAGTCTCTGAGGCTTTCTCCCAAACTTGTTGCTGACCAATGCAACATACTCTTTAAACTTTTCAAACACTTGACTTTTCTCTCTCAAAGTGTAAACATAGGCAAATCTTGAGAAATCATCAATAAAAGTAACTATGTACAGGTTTCCTCCAATGCTCCTTTGCAGAGGACCTGATACATCACTGTGAATCAACTCTAGAGGGCGCTGAGACTTTCTCTCCTCTAGCTTGTGGAAAGCTGGCTTAACACTTTTTGCAGAAATGCAACATCCACATTTGTCTAAGTTCTCAGTACACAGTTTCAGTTTAAAGTCTTTAATTAAATTCCTCTTCTCAAGTTGGCGAATTGAATTAACATCTCTATGTCCCATTCTGCGATGCCAAGTTTTATCACAGTCTCTGTGGGTGCACTTGAGATTGCTTGCTAAATTTGCATTTTCACTGACACTATGGACTTCAAAGAGCTCACTATCTCCCAGAGATGCATACAGGATTGAGTCACCATCTCTTGTTACAAGGCAATGATCATCCATGAATTCAAACTTGCAGCCATTTTTCACTCCATATTTCACAGAAATTAAATTGTTTTTCAACGAGGGCACATACAGAGCCTTATGTATGATTACTTGTTCAATTTCACCATCTGGGAGCTTACAAAAGATTTTTGCTTGACCACGCCCTTCTGAAAAGACCTTTCTCCCATCTGCTAGAGAAATAGGTACTTTGTGATCCAATTCAATTTCTGAAAACATTTCTATATCCTTGAGGAGATTTTCAGTTGCTCCAGAATCAATATAGATCACATCATCTTTTACTTTTGACATGGCGTTAAAACCTTTAATTTTCTCTTTCTCCTTCTGTTTAGAGCTAGCAGTTTTCTCCAGGCTCTCTGTCTGGCTCTTAATGGGCGATTTAGATTTCTCCATTGTTTTGGCACTTGGGCAATTAACACGTAAGTGTCTTTCACTACCACAGGAAAAACAAGTCTTCAACTTTCCTTTCTTTGAGCTAAAGGCTGTAACTTGATCTGTAGAGGTTTGCTTTGCCCTTTTGATAAAGCATTCATGCAACTTGCTAGATAGATAGTCCAATTCAATAACTTTATCTGAAATATCTATAGCAGTTTTCAAATATTCATAAGAAGCTGGTAAAGAGTTCAAGACAAAAGCCACAATCCCAGTGTCTCCAATATCTATTCCCAAAACCTTCAGTCTTCTTGCTAGGCATTGTATTTCACTTATATTCTCAGTAGGATTTTCAGTTTCTCTGAGTTTCATATTGCACAGTCTCTGTATTATAGAGATGGCTTCGCTGGGGCTCTTTCTGTTATAAAGAGTTTCCAGCCTTTTCCAGATTTCACTGGCTAAAGTAACATTTTCAAAATGTATAAACAGCTTAGGACTTACATTGATTCCTAGAATCCCAAGAGCTTTTTCATTTTGTCTGTCCCAATGCTTTTGTTCAGCTCCTGCAGCCGTTGGTCTTTCTGTTGTTAGCACCTCATAAAGACCTTGACTCTTCAAGCAAGATTGCATGAGGAAACTCCACTCTTTGAAATTCGCTCCTTCCAGCTTTGGAATGTTGAAGTTCCCTTGAGTTTTCTCCATGCTGCTTGTCTTGTTCCAAAACAAAAACCAGGTACAAAAATAAGCTGTGCTTTTCTCCAACGAGATTCAATTCGGATTCCAAAAAATCTGTTAGGATCTTCAGGAGGATTCTGGGCCCATAACCCTATGTTGGGAATTTTTATTAATGGTTAGAAAAACAAAACCCCAAAAGCAGCTTGAATTGTTAGTAGCAACAGCTTAGTAGTAATCAACACCTTGGAGATTGTTTCTAGGTTAAAGTAAACTACTTTATTGAGAAGTACATTGTGATAGGAAAGGCCTATCCCTAGTCTTACTAGCTAGGTGCCACCAGCATGGTGGCCAGACATGTTGAAGGTCAGAGAGAGAAGTTAGGAATGGAGAAAGGTCAGGAAGAAGGAGGAAGTCCAGTTGGAGCTTCCTGGGCACATCCCACCTGGGAGGGGGCTTAGAAGCAGAGATCAGGAAAGGTTAAAGTGACACTCACACTAACTCACTATCTCTACTCCCAAATGCCCCTAGTGGTCATTAGGGTTTGTTGGTGCAAAAGGTGATGTCATCTGGAGCTGTTTTTCCAACACCCCTTCTCATCGCCTGTCGCACCGGCTCACGACTCCCATTCGCTCACGTAGCATCTGGAATCGATTCCTTGGTAGTGGCTTGGTCAGTCCATCTGCCACCATTTCTTCAGTTGGGCAATACTTCAAGTCAATTAGCCCTTCTTCCTGTGCCTCTCGAACATAGTGGTACTTTATGTCAATGTGCTTCGTTCGAGACTTGGACTTCTCCATTTGTGAGAGCTTAATGCAACTCTGGTTGTCCTCAAACATCGTGGTAGGCTTTGGCTCTTCAATTCCAAAGTCCAACAGCAGCTTGTGTATCCACACAGCTTCCCTGCATGCTTCACTAGCTGATATGTATTCTGCTTCTGTTGATGAGAGTGTAACAAGTGACTGCTTCCTGCTAGTCCAACTTATGGCTCCATCTCCATAGAGAAACAGGTGTCCACTGGTGGACTTGCGATCAGCTATGTCTTCAGCCCAATCTGCATCCATGTATCCCACCAGTCTAGGGTTGCTGCTTACTGGAATCTTCAATGCGTAGTGCGCGGTACCCTTCAGGTATCTCCCCAGTCTCTTGACTGCAGTCCAGTCATTCTTGGTTGGGGCACTTACTT
The DNA here is from genome assembly GCA_003113815.1 of Sphenodon punctatus. Lineage (NCBI taxonomy): Eukaryota > Metazoa > Chordata > Lepidosauria > Sphenodontia > Sphenodontidae > Sphenodon > Sphenodon punctatus. The sequence continues at coordinate 2,205,339 of QEPC01006374.1, forward strand.
TCCTGCTTAAGATTCCCACCGCTGTGGCAATATCTGGCCTTGTCACTGTGGCTATGTACAAAAGCTTGCCAATCGCTTTTCTGTACTGGTTGTTGCCTGCCAGAGGCTCATCATCTTCCCTTTGTTTCAGGAAATTGACATCCATTGGTGTACTGACCTCATTGGCATCTGTCAGTCCCAGACATTCCAAAAGATCCTTGATCTTTGCTTTCTGGTTGAGAAGATAACTTCCATCTTCTTCTTTTTCTATTTGAATGCCAAGGTAGTGTGAGATGCTTCCAAGTTCCTTCACCTCTACTTCCTTGTTTAGGTGCTCAACAATCTCGTGACTGTCTTGCTCCTGTTCACAACAGATGATCAGATCATCAACATAAGTCAGGATATAAGTCCACTTATTGTCTCTGAATCTTGAGTACAGGCAGGGGTCAGCTTTTCCTTGCGTGAACCCTTCCTTAAGCAGTAGTTGATTCAGTTTCTCATTCCATGCTCTAGCTGCTTGCTTCAAGCCATAAATGCTCTTCTGGAGCTTGCATACGAGCTTCTCCCTTCCAGGTTCCTCGAAGCCTGGTGGCTGCTGCATATAGATGTCTTCCTCAAGTTCTCCATTCAGGAATGCAGTTTTGACATCTAAATGGTTAACATGCATCTTTCTGGAAGCTGCTATGCTAAGTAGTGTTCTGATGGAAGTGTGCTTCACAACTGGTGCAAATGTTTCATCATAGTCTTCTCCATATATTTGGGAGTATCCTTTGGCTACTAGTCTCGCTTTGTAGCGCTGTACATCCCCTTCTGCATCCTGTTTGACTTTGAAGACCCATTTGCAACCTACAGGTTTTCTTCCAGCAGGTAGTTCCATAAGTGTCCAAGTTTTGTTCTTGTGTAAAGATTCAATCTCTTCCTTTGCTGCTTTCCTCCATTTTTCAGCTTCATGGGTTGTCATCCTTTCAACATCTTTCCATGTGCTGGGTTCTTGCAGCTCTGCACTTGTGGTGAGGTAGGAGTATCTCAAGGGTGGAACTCCTCTGTTGGACCTCTGTGAGCGCCTGGGTTCTGGCTCAGCTTCTGTGACCCCTTCTGAATCTGCTTCTGGTTCTGGTTCACAGATTGGCATTTGGTGCCTGAAGGCCTGCTCACTTGGTTCCTCTTGCATCTGGATCCTTGACTCCAGGTCTGGTAATTCACCTTTGGTTGGTCTTTGTCTTTCATCAAAGTACACAACATTGCAAATTTCAATATTACCAGTTTCAACATCAAGAATTCTGTATCCTTTTCCTCCTAACACATATCCACATAAAACTCCTTTCTTGCTTCTGCAATTCAACTTGTTTCTCTTTGCCTTTGGTACATATGCATACACATCACATCCAAATACTCTGATGTGGTTTAGGCTAGGCTTGTGTCCAAACCACAGTTCAAATGGAGTTTTCTCTATGGCTTTGGTTGGCAATCTGTTCTGCAGATAGCTGGCAGTCATCACTGCTTCTCCCCAGAACTTGCTTGGCAAACTTGCATCTTTCAACATACATCTGGCCATCTCCAGTAGGGTTCTATTTTTCCTTTCTGCAACACCATTCTGCTCAGGGGAATATGGGGCTGTAGTCTCATGTTCAATTCCCTGTTCTCTCAGAAAGGCTTTCATAGCACTTGAGATATATTCACCTCCATTGTCTGACCTTAGTCTCTGAGGCTTTCTTCCAAACTTGTTGCTGACCAATGCAACATATTCTTTAAACTTTTCAAACACTTGGCTTTTCTCTCTCAAGGTGTAAACATAGGCAAATCTTGAGAAATCATCAATAAAAGAAACTATGTAAAGGTTTCCTCCAATGCTCCTTTCCAGAGGACCTGATACATCACTGTGAATCAACTCTAGAGGGCGCTGAGACTTTCTCTCCTCTAGCTTGTGAAAAGTTGGCTTAACACCCTTTGCAGAAATGCAACACACACATCTGTCTGAATTCTCAGTACACAGTTGCCCCTTAAAGTCTTTAATTAACTTCCCCTTCTCAAGCTGGCGAATTACATTAATGTCTCTGTGGCCTAATCTTCGATGCCAAGTTTTATCACAGAATCTATGGGTGCATTTGTGGTTGCTTGCTAAATTTGCATTTTCATTAACACAATTCACTTCAAAGAGCCCACTGTCTCTTAGAGTTGCAGACAAGATTGAGTCACCTTCTTTTGTCACATAGCAATGATCATCCATGAATTCAAACTTGCAACCATTCTTAACTCCATATTTCACAGAGATTAAGTTATTCTTTAATGAAGGCACATACAAAGCCTCATGTATTTTTATTTGCTCAATTTCTCCATCTGGGAGTTTGCAAAAGATCTTAGCTGTTCCTCTTCCTTGTGAAAACACTTCTCTTCCATCTGCTAGGGAAATTGGGACTGTGTAACCCATTTCAATTTCTGAAAACATTTCTATATCCTTGAGGAGATTTTCAGAAGCACCAGAATCAATATAAAGGACATTTTCATTGACTCCTGACATTGCATTGAAACTTTTGATTTTTCCTTTTCCCTTTTCACACCTTTCTTCAGAGCTGGCAGGCTTCTGCAGACTCTCTGTCTGAGCAGCAATGGGTGCTTTAGCCTTTCCCATTGTCTTGGCCTTTGGGCAATTAACACGTAAGTGTCTGTCACTATCACAGATAAAACATCTCTTCAAGACTCCTTTCTTTGAGCTAAAGGCTGTAATTTGATCTGCAGAAGTTTGCTTTGTCTTTCTGATAAAACATTCATTCAATTTGCTAGATAGATAATCCAGACCAACTACTTTATCAGAAACTTCTATAGCAGTCTTCAAATATTCATATGAAGAAGGTAAAGAATTCAAAACGAATGCCACAATACCACTTTCTCCAAGGTCTATTCCCAAGTCCTTTAGTCTTTTTGCAAGAGATTGTATTTGGCTCATGTGCTCAGTAGGATTCTCATTCTCTCTCAGTTTCATATTACACAATCTCTGTATTATAAAAATTGCTTCGCTGGAGCTTTTACGGTTATAAAGATTTTCCAGCTTGTTCCAGACTTCACTGGCTAATTGAACATTTTCAAAATGAACAAATAGTTTTGGACTTACATGCATTCCAAGAATTCCAAGAGCTCTGTCATTCTGTTTGTCCCAATGATTTCGTTCAGCTCCTGCAGCCGTGGGTCTCTCTGTTGTCAGCACATCGTAAAGACCTTGACTCTTTAAGCAAGACTTCATGAGGAAATTCCAATCCTTGAAATTCGCTCCTTCCAGCTTTGGAATGTTGAGGTTCCCTTGAGCTTGCTCCATGCTGCTTCTCTTGTTCCAAAAAAAAAACCAGGTACAAAAATAAGCTGTGCTTTTCTCCTTCGAGATTCAATTTGAGTTCCAAAAAATCTGTTAGGATTTTCAGGAGGATTCTGGGCCCATAACCCTATGTTGGAATTTTATTAGTGGTCAAAAAAAAAACAAACCCAGCTTGTATTCTTAGTAGCAACAGCTTAGTAGTAATCAACACCTTGGAGATTGTTTCTAGATTAAAATAATCTACTTTATTGAGAAGTACATTGTGATAGGAAAGGCCTATCCCTAGGTCTTACTAGCTAGCTGCCACCAGCATGGTGGCTGGTCATGTTGAAGGTCAGAGAGAGAAGTTAGGAATGGCAAAAGGTCAGGAAGAAGGAGGAAGTCCAGTAGGAGCTTCCTGGGCACATCCCACCTGGTAGGGGGCTTAGAAGCAGAGATCAAGAAAGGTTAAAGTGACACACATACTAACTCACTATCTCTACTCCCAGTGCCCCTAGTGGTCATTAGGGTTCGTTGGTGCAAAAGGTCGATGCCATCTGGAGATGTTTTCCAACAGAAAATACTCAAGGACAGAGATTCCGTTCCATCCTGGGCAACCTATTCCACTGCTCTTCCAGTTAGAAAGTTTTTCTTAATATTTAGCTATTTGCTGTTTCTCTTATAATGTCTCTGCCTCTGCAAGTAAGGCCATTTTTAGACAAGCAGCACATGCTCACGGGATGTCATCATGTGACTTTTCAAACTACCATGGGTGGTATTTAATCCACAATATTAAAAGAATGCGCGAGTGGCAATAATGCTCAAGAAGTCTCATCTAAAAGCTGCCCAGGGTAATTTGAAAAGTCTCTTCCTCACACTTAAGTAAGGAGGCCAGCATCTGAAAAATCAAAAGGGACTGGATGTTAATGGTTCTCAGTAATGATGAAGAAAGAGAAAACATCTATAGCATGTGCAGTTCAGAGGTAGTAGTGTCATCGCAAGCAGGACTTGATTTTTTTAGGGGTGTGTGTGGCTTGCCAGGGCTAAGCCCCATAAATTAAATTCAAGTTGGGGCAGAGCCCCAGGAAATGTTCCCAGTAGGAGTGTGTACCCCAAAATATGAAATAACAGAAAAAAGCTGATTTTGGCCATTTGGGGGTTGGAAGAAAAAGCCAGCAAAATCCCAAATGTTTTATTTGATCTTCATTAGTAACTTTCTTGCCCCACCCCTCACCATCATATAGTTTAAACCACAAGAACTCTGGTTTTATATTCGGCTGCAGAGAGGCAGGTTAGTCCAGTGGTTGGGTTGCTAGTTGGAGAATAAGGTTCATTTCCCTGCTCTGACAAGCTCTGAGCCAGGAGGCATGGCTTCTGCGGCCCAAATCGACCCTGGCAATCTGATTTTTACAAATTAAGCACTGATCACAGGGGAGAGTAAAAGCAGCTAAAGATGGTAACTCAATACCAGTTTATTGCCACAAAAGAGCAAAATGTAGCTCACATGACAACAAAAGCATCGCCAGCAGGGCAAGCACTGCCTAAGACGCTGTGTAGTGGCAGTTCTTAATTTTAACACTGGTTGGATTAAGATGGAGCATTACAGAATGAGACCTGTACACTCTGCAGTTTATTGGTGCCATGCTGTAAGGGCCATATCGTGAGTGGTCAGGTCATCAGGATGAGGAGGACCACAGTCAATGAAATCAGGATTAACAGTGGGACAGGGCTGCTGAGATAGTGTGAGACCACAGGCAGGGAGTCAATACCAGAGCTCATTCCAAGAGATTATACCAGCTAGTAGGGATGTGTGAATGCGGTTCGGAAGATTGGAGCTCGGACCGAACTCGACTAGTTCAGTCGACCAAACTGAACTTCAGAAATGAACCTGAATTTGAATCTGAACCAGTTCAGAAGGCCAAAAACAGTTTTAAACACCTGTTTTGAATGTACAAACTCGGTTCGGAAGTTCGGAATTTGACCGAACTCAACTAGTTCAGTTGACCGAGCCGACCGTCTGAACTGAATTCAATTTTTTAACCAAACCAAACCAAACCAAACCGAATTTCCAAACTCGGTTCTGTTCGCACATCCCTACCAGCTAGCAGAGATCAATCTAGAGTGGGGATGGAAGTCCCGCCAAAGCATAAGGTAGTAGCTGGGAGGTCTGTGCAGCGCAGAGAGGGCCTCAAGACAATGTAGGCAAGGAGAGAAGACCAGGAGCAGGGAACCAGTGGAGAGAGGAAGAAAGGCAGGTACTGGAGGTTTCCGTGGGTGAAGCAGAAGGTCCAGAGCCACCAACTCACAGGAGGTCAATGGTAGAAGGGAGATGGGTACTGGAGGCTGGTGAAGATGAGGTAGGAGGTCCAGGGGAAGGTCACAGAAAGGAGCCAGGAAGCAACAATATGGAAAACAGTTATTGCACAACACAAAACACTGGAGAAGACCTGGAAGTATACAGGCAGTCTCAGCCAATCAAAGCAGAGGTCATTCTTGATCAATCAGACCTGGTAGATGGACTGGTCAGTAAGGCCCAAGTACTGCAGAGTCTGATATTAAGACCTGCTCCCTGGATGGTTGCTTACTTGTGCAAGATCAGCATCCCTACAGCCAACCAATTTGGGTTCAAGGACTAGGAAACCTGATGAATGCACAATAATGTTGAAGGCAGCTGCCAACAGCTTTATTTTATGCAAATTATCTTCAGTGCTCAGCCCTTCAATTGCTTGACTGGGTTCCCCTAGCCTTAGTATATATGTTCCTAATCTGGGGTCAGGGCATCAGGGATTTATAGAGAAGTGTGAGGGTGTCACAATAAGGTGACCAGATTTCTCTCTTTAGGCAGGACAGTCACTAGTGAAGCTGCTCCATCAGGCTGCACCCAGAAGACTAGGCAGGACCATTTAAACATCCCCTCCTGTCACCTCTGCTTCCTGCCAGAGCCAGGCCTCTGCCTGCCACTGCTGCCACCTGAGCTGCTGGTGAGCATGTGTGATTCTCTGTGTGTCAGCGAGTCACACATGCTCTCTCATACACTCTCCCAAATACTGAGGACCTGATCCACAGCCAATTTAAAAGAATGAGAGACTTTCAATTTTTATGATCTTCTATCATATCCCCTCTCAATTGTCTCTTCTCCAAGCTGAAGAGCCCTAACCTATCAAATGTCTCTTCATATGGGAACCGTTCCATACCCTCAACTTACTTTTTTATTGTTTTACTTAGAGTGTCCCCCCACCCTCGTTTACTTTCAAAATGAGGCAATGAACTGTTTTAAGTGTGCATAATTTACATAAACTATGTTAATTTATACATATTTGTGTAAGTTGTGGTAATGCGGCGC